>LS934912.1:312459-417897 GCA_900490955.1 Micoletzkya japonica
CGCAAAGTTGGCATCTCAAACAGCGTGCACTTGAATAGACGTACTTTCAAGCTCAGTAGCTTGGGTATGTGGCGTCGTGGGCAATATTTGCAGTAGATATGCATACAATTACGGTTTAACTACGACGTACACTATAACTGAAGTTGTGATCTCACTGGATTTCCAAAATATTGGCTCTCAAAGTATGCATCCCGCTCCTCCTGAACGAATCGCTGGAAACCCATAAATTGTCAGCAAGGGGGGAAAACGCAATAGATTGAAAACATGCATAAAATGCACTATCAATTTTCACTTGTCCTTTCGTGTGCATTTTGTAAAGAATCGCGTTGTCGGGGCTTCATGTAGCCTCAGGGCACAGGTGGAAGGAAGCAGGGAAATGGTGGTGCTGCGAGTTACTGGCTATGCGAACAAGTAGAATACTCATTTGATAGTCAAATAATTGACAAATTCAACTGAAAAAGCGGTTTGCGATACGGTTATTGACCTCTGTGCCCCAGGGCACATTTCAACCCTTGGGCAATAGCAGAGTGCGAAACTATTATGCGCAAATGTGCAAATCTGAGACGAACACACGACACAATCATACACACTCGTATCTATCGGTTTTCCTAACGGGGTCAACGATTTCGTCCCATTCTACATCTTCATTGCCTCGGGGCACGGAGGACGCCTCGGGGCACTCTCAGATGAAGGCACATAGGTAAATGGTGATGCGCAGATGTTTCTATCCACGACAGAATCTAATAAAACAAGCTTTTCATCTAGGAAAGTCCTTAATCATAGCGAATTGCAGGGACTTCCTGAAATTTAGGGCTCAATTTCAGCCTGGGGCTAAATTGACGACCTAGGTCAACCAAAACACTATCAGGGATTAATTTGAGCATACTGAACACGATTCCACAGCTTATTTGGACGAAAAAGCTTGTCTTAGGCGTTTTCTGTGACCCGATGATCAGGAATAATCGGATTAATCCGAAAGTTCCATGTACCTCGGACAATGGGCGGTACTGTACTTGCAGGGTGATATCCTCTGGACTCCCCAAATGCAATCACAATTACTCTCTGCCAACTTCTACGGTTCCCTCCTAACAATATCCCTGTCGGGAACGATCGCTGATCGTTATGGACCGAAGTTCTGTCTGACAGGTATTTCCCGCCCTGACAGTGCTTCGAAGTGGAGTATAAAGGTTCGATAGCTGCGTATGTCCTTATATCTCTCTTGTCTCCCCTCCTGGCCAACTCCTCGTTCATTCTCTTCTTCATCGCTCGATTCCTACTCGGTCTCGCAGAAGTCCCTTTGTCTTCCTTCCATGATTCCTTTCCATCCCTTCAGGGATTCGTATTTCCGTCAATTGCATCCGTAGCCGGGAGATGGATTCCGTCAAGTGAACGATCGACTTGCAATGCACTTTATACTTCAGGCAATCAGGTGAACGAGACTCATCCAATGCGTTATAGCTTACGAAGAAATTAGGTACTGATAAATTCCATTAATGGTATTATTATATTGGTATACTTTGTTAAAAGTGGCCGCTTAAGATAGCCGCAGCCCTCACATCGATTATCTCAGCTGCCCTTTGCGCATCTCCTTTCGGATGGCCATCTATATTCTACTTGTTCGGTAATCATTCCTTGTTGCAATGCGAACTATGATCAATAGGAACACTCGGTGCGATCTGGCTATTGCTATGGATAATTCTCTTTTCGAATACTCCTTGTGAAAATAAGTATATTTCGGAGAGGGAACGAAACTACCTCATCAACAATATCCATTCTATGAAGGTCAGCAGCTTTGCTTGCTAACATTCGTAGTTTGAAATTAGAAAGATCAAGGCTACCTACTTGAATGCAGAAGACGAAGAACGTTCCATGGCGTTCAATCCTCTTCTCTCCCGCCGTACACGCCTGTCTCATAGCCCAGTTCAGCTACAACTTCACTATTACTTTCATGCAGGTCTCGCTCCTTCATCTCTTCCATTACTGGAGAGTCCTTTCAGACAGTTCTTCCTATGTATATGAGAGACGAGTTAATGTTGCCTCTCTCACGGGTAGCGTCTTTCTCCTTTCCTAATGATATCTTCCATTGTCAGAATGGAGTCTACACAATGATACCCTTTGTATCGCAATTCATAGCCAAATTCATCGTAGCTTTTCTCGCAGATCAGATTCGATCGAAGGTCAGCCTTCTCTCTTCTCATTTCATAGACTCATTAAGGGTGTTCTCAACGTCCGTCAATGTGTGGTCGTATTCCAAGTAGCGAGTAAGTGTTAATCCATAGTTGGATCTCTTCATCTTCTCCATTAACATCTTCACCAGGTTCCGTCGGCACTTCTGTCAGTCTCGTATGTCTCGCTATATTCCCTTCATGTGACCGTCCATGGTTAGCGGGAGTCTTCCTCTCTTTCGTTGGTCGGTTTCTCCTCTTCTGCCAATACAACTTTTCCTGTAGGAATCTCTGTCGCTGCCTCTACTCCGGGTGTCAATACATCAGCTCTTTCGATTGCACCGCAATACAGGTGGGAAGAAAGAGAGGGCGGGGTGGACGGAAGGAAGAGGATCTTCCTATGACGACGATGGAAGGTCTTTGTAGTGGGACGATCACATCGCTCATCAGGACTTGTTCGCAGATTGCGAGTATTCTCAGTGTTGTATTGCTCAGTTCGGTGATGCTTCTTGTGAGTGGACAGAGATGTATATGCCATCAGTTTCATTGAGAACACTGCGTATACTTGGTCTATAGTTTTCGTCATGGGCGCGATCATCTGCGTAATAGCAGCGATCTTCTTTTTCTTCTTTGGAGATGGTATGATGTATCCTTCACTTTTTCATTAGATTCACTTTTTCCTTGCTGAATTTGTTCAGCCGAAGTCCAAGAATGGGCAAAAATTGAGAAGCCGTCACTCGAAGTTTCTGTTCTCTCGATTCGATAGAGGAACATCCGTTGATCATCCAGTCTAGTTTGATGTGTCATTTCCTCAATCGAGGATGGCATAAACGATTTGAACGAGTGTCGTAATAACAGTCTATTATCCCACGAGTGAACAACTCGGTAATGTTCTCCTCTTCTGTCCTCTTTCTCCTTCTGCTTTCCTTTTCCGATTCCCTCAACGAAACATCGACAGTTGTAAGTTAAAGATTAACAGCCTTGTACACCAAGTTTCGGATTATCTCACATTAATTCTCTGATCACGAAATGTTGAAAAATCTCGAATAATGTGTTGCTTAATTCAGAAGGACGAAGCGTCAGAAGAAGTTCAAGTATTGGAAGATGAGATGAGGCGGATGATGAATAATCTCTCTTTGCCTGCTCAGCAAGTCGCCCAAAAGGTCGTCCCCTTTCCCTGCTCCTCTATTATTGTTTCTTTGCAGTTACAAGAACTGGCAAAGGCTGATGTGTCGAAAGACGAGCAACACAAGAGAGTGAGTAGGAGGAGAGGAGAGAGAGTTGCTATGTATATTTAAACTTGTCAACAACCTTTACAGAACAAGAGTAGCCATGTGTACACCAACTAACAATCAGTTATGGAATGCTAATCACTTCATTGTTTCTACGGACCCTTTGTTTCAGCTGCTTAAACTCTTGAACGGAACAAGCGAAGCTGTTCAGAGGGAACTCGTGGCTTTCAAGGTACGCACTGAACGGTGTTCCCCTTTAGTCATCCTTCGATTAAAGGAACTCCTAATCCAGTCTAGCGCTACGATCTACGTTCGATAATGCAATGAGTGTACGGTACATTCGCAAACAGAAGAGAGATTTATAAGTGAAACCGAACGAAGCTTAAAGAACGAAGCCTATCTGGTTATCAGTCAAATATCAACAAAAAAAGGTCGATTTACTCCTACATTATATTATAATAGATTCAAAATACCCATCTTATTTTCAACATTAAACACATGCAAATCATGCATATAAACAAGTGTGGATGCAGTAGATACTAGGAGATGCATTGCAGGAGGATATGGATAATGCTGTAAACGAATCCATCTCTCGTCTTCCAGAGAAAACGGCGACTAAAGTGAGAACAATACTGGAGAAGATGAGCGAGGATTAGATACGGTATCACAATTCTTTGCAACCTTTCATCAAGTTATCTATCTCTTGCACTCATTAAGCAAGCTTTCACTTCTCTTGTGCTGAACAATGTTGAACTCTTAGTCCACAGTCTCTTCATAATGACATCCATGTTACTGTAACGTTTTCTATTACCACTACCAAGGCATAGAGAGTGATGTATTAGGTGTGTTTTCACAGTCTAAGCAATTATGTGTATCCCTCATATGGTTAAATTTAAAGTACCTATCCATTTCGTTTATTTGTGCCCCGAAACCATGTTAATTTCATTTTTGAGCGTTGCACTTATCTACTGTCGATTTTTGATAAGCAACATGTGATCGAAGGTCATGTGAAATATAATCTGTTTCTAGTAAACAAAGTAGAGGAACGAGCACAACCTGTGTAATAGGCGCTGAATCCGCATAGTCAACAATATTATCCGCAATAAAAGGGGAGAGTTCGAGAAATATGAGCAAAACACAGATCGCACAAACATGTACCAATTTTCCTTCATGTGTCAACATTTACAAACATTGTACGTGTAACTTTACTTTTATTCACTGGCATATAAATAAGTGGTCGTTTTTGTAGGCGCGTAGCTGTTTGATTTGAGAATAAGGCACACCGAATAATATGAAGAACCCGTAGAAGAGGAAGGAAAGAATAAGTAATTAATGGCACCACAAACTGCTTAGTCTATGGCATAAAGCATCGAGCGAGTACCGTACGAAGATTATGTTGATGTGCACGTGGAGTAACGAGACTCCATTGTCGGATAACAATTAGTGAATATTGAGACCGAGTGGTCTTTGTGGTCGGTGAGTTATAGCAGTAGCAGACAATTCAGAAGGGTGGACAGCAGAAGGCAAAGTATGAGCCCATCACACATTCTGCATTGTGGGGACAGAAGTCGATAGTACAGTTGTGTGAGTAGAGGATCTGGCCATTCTCGCGGCTGAATTATACTACTTATTCATAATTCGTGCTTTTCCTGGTTTCATCTATCATCTTTCCCTTCCGTTTCCTTTGTCATAAATTCTTCATAAAATTTTCTCCTATTTGGTAATCGCAAGAAAATTCAAATAATTCTTGCTTGAATGTTTGCCTACCTAGCCTTTACTCCCGGAGGACAGCTCGTTACAAACTTCTCGAGAAGGTATGCATCTGAAGAGATTCTTCCTGGTCACATCCGGTCGTTTGCCCCCTCCATTTCCATCTCTCAGTCCCATCGTTCCCTCCTTCACTTCCCCCAGACACTTCTCACTTTCAATTTTTTCGTCACAACAGATGTCGCCCTTGCACACTGATCCATGTGGACACTTCGGAGCGGATTCATCGTTTGAGTTGCAGTTTGAAGATCCGTCCTTCCTCTTCACAGGAGACGACAAGGCAGCGCATTTGGGAGACTCCGCTAAAGAAAGAAGTCAGAGAGGCATTGAAGATGAGTAATAAGAGATGACTAACCGATAGTGTGAATGCATTGAGCAAGAGTGAACAATCCTTCCTTAGCCTTCTCATCACAAGCATGGACCCGAGTTGCAAAACATTCATTGTAGTCAGCGGCGTAGTGATACTAAACACAAATATCACATTAAAGACACTCCATATAGACTAATTGATGCGAGATAAACAAGACTCACGAGAATCTCTTGTTTGTCCTCGTTACAGTCGAAGAATTCCTGAATGCTGGCGAGAGTTATGCCGGAGAAGATGATGAGAAGAAGTGGAGAGGAGAACATGCTAAGTAAAGGGAAGTAGGGAGTGAAGGAATGAAGTGGCGGTGAAGGGGTGTGATTAGGGGAATGCACGATAAATACACGAGGAGAATGAGAGGGCACACTCTCCTTATTACAGACATCTATGTACTCTCTCTCCGTTCTACATTCTTCAACGTAAATAGATAGTTGATCATGTTACAGATGATTCATTTACATTCCTTGAAATTGATCAACTATCTATGCTAAGCATTGAGCGAAGTGCGGCTGAAGACTAAACGGACTTGCACTCCTTTACACAAACGCCATCTTATCAGGAAAAGCTATTGCAGGTTGAGAATATAAATAGCTCTTCATTTCACAAGCCCCAGGAGCTAAAAATATCGTAGATGTTGCCTTCGCTTTCCTAGTTCTTTCGTCTTACTCAATTTGCCCCATATCGCCTCCATATACTTTTCTCATCTCACATCATGTCTAGCCGAACGAGAACATTGAGCGACAACCTAAAAAGGAGTTGAAGAGATGGAAAGTGAGGTGAAGAGATGAATTGGACGAAGAGAAGAGCTTAGCAATGAGCGGAATTGGATTAGACGAACAGGTGTCTGACCATACAGACACATCTACAACACAAACAACGGCTACCTTTCGAAGGGAAAGCGTTGCTTTCGTTATGGTGGTAGTGGAAGTCACGATAACCGTGATGAGGGATACCATATGGGAAGGGAGCCCGAGTATGTGATAAGTAAGAGAGTAAGAAGAGGGAGAGTTGATATCCGGTATAGATGAAGGGAGAGAAGCGTGTTCAGTGACACGATGGATACACGACAACTGACTCGTCAGCTTTGCAGTCGATCCATCACAAGGTCAGTCTCATCTCCTCTTCCCTCCTCGACTCCCTCGATCTCTCCCTCCCCTTCTAGCCCCCTCTTACCTTCTCTCGCATACTCCCTTCTTCAGATTTCTCCTCTTCTCAAGATCTCCTTTCAGTATCAAATGACAACAACAACCGGAAAAGTTGTCAGCTTTTGCAGAGGAAAATGCGATGTTCGATTGTTAGTCTCGAACTCCAATTTCATCTTCTTCATCTTCTTCCTCTTTCCCTGCACTTCGCTTTTCTGACTTTTGCTTGTGCTAGATGAGGAAATAATACCATTATCATTTCAAATCCCGAGTGAGCTGATCTAATTATGGCAAAATACCAAACCGAGATTAGTGATAGACATAATATTTAGCGGATAATAACAGGAAATAAGAGCGAATATTTACAACAACTTGCGGAAATACTTTGGCATGACCTTCAATGGAAAAAGCTCTGATTAGCGTTGATATTGGCGGAACCTATCAATTTTAGCAGAAGCAACAGTAGTGGAGTAGTGGAGTATATCTTGGCCAATTGGCTCATTCATCACCAAACCAACTGTTTCCATGCTTCTTCATTCACTTCCGTCCCTCACGTGCAGATCACTATTTTCCCTTCACTTCGGACTTGGAATAGTCCGTCGATAGTGTAAGCAGAGAAGCCCTCGCTTCTTTCGATGTTCGTTCCCTTACGAAGAGTAGTCGACTACTTTCCTCAACTATAGTCCATCCCAAATGAAATTATCCCTCACTGGACGCATAGTTGTTACACGTACTGAAGATACGCTTAGACGGACAACTATTAGTTCATAGACCATAGAATATTACGTACCAGGCCAATGACATTATTATCTTATTTCGTATCAAGCTTTCTGAAAGAGCCGATCATCTCTTAACATCCCGGAAAGTTTCGTAGTTAATCGTTGCAAGCAGTGCAACGCATGAAGTCAGGTTAGATCATGGAGATTCGTAAGCCTACACAAAAGTAATTCATCAAACATCTCAGACACATTCATCTGCTTCATTAACATAATGTGTTGTATAAGCACAGCTACGTGGGTGGAGTGTAATATAGTAATATGCATTGTCAGATGGGTTCATGGTCTCATTTGCAGTAAGACCAAGGGAGAAGAAAGAAGCCTGCTAAAGTATTCGTCCCAATAGGCTATAACGCATAAGTTGTAGAGTATCGTCATATAACATCACTCGGTAACCTCCCTCCTATCCTCCCCTATCCCTATGTGTTCCTCCCACTCAGTCAGTCAGACTCATCTGCTCATAACGGACGTCCCTCACCTATTAGACTCCTCTCTCTTCCAATGACCCGTGCTGTCCTATTCTTCCTGTTCTTCTTGCTAATCATCACTACTCTTCAAGCTAATGTGGAGATACCTGCACCTAGAGGACCGGTAAGTACTTTGCACTTTTATTTTGATTAATTGTAATTTCAATCATTGCTTCTGTTTTGTTGTTATATTCTATACTTTGTATGAAATCTGAGAGGAATATAATGTAATAAGAAGAAATACGTTATCTGATATTCGTGCATTATATAAGGTTATCCTGCATTAAGCAGCATCACTGCAATTCATTGATAAGATAAAAGATCATGTTTTACAGTACGACTTCTTCAGTGGTCGATACAACACTGCACTCAAAGTGAGTCTAGACTATTCGGCTACTCTGTTAGAACACACAAGACTTGTCATGTCCGTTAGCTAACTGCTCATCTGACCTCATCCCTTCCTCTTTCTATTCTTTTGCGTCTAGTTTCATTTCCTTTCTTTACAGGCAGAAGTGGTTCGTTTCCTATCCGAGCACAAACTGAAGGAAGGAGCTACAGAACAGGAAAAGGATGTAGTGGAGGCAGCAGTTCTTGAACATGTTTGTACTTACTTCACTATCACACAAAATCAGTCAAACTGTTCGAGAATTGATGATCAAAATGAAACGGTTAAATTTAGGCATAGAAAGAGCACCACGATTCTGTAGCATAGATCACCCACCAAAAAAATAATAACTGTAATTATCGAAAGGACATTATTAATTAATATCACTGCAAGTACATGTGCTCCTTGAGACAAGTGTAAAATGTTTTTGAATTACTTGAGATATTGAGATATTTTAGCTCTTTTCTAAAATTTACGATTTCAGATGAACAAGTTCATGAACAAGATAAGAAATGGAGAGATAGTCCCGGCGTCCGATTCCAAACGAAGCAATTTTTAACCGAACGTATTTTTCGCAATAATTGGGTCCAACCCGCCTTGTATAAACTATTTAAATTCGTTTCTTAGCAACCATAAGATACATTCTCGGCAATACTGATTAGCCGATAAAAGAGTGTGAAGAATTCGCAGTGAACGTCGAACTTCCGATTCGCTCGTTAGTCCTTTCCGAATAAAATGTGCGAGAAGATTAGATTGGTGGAGGGAAGAATGGAAGGAGGGAAAAGGGAAGAGAAGGGGGAGGAAAGAGGATGGGAGGGGAAGTAACGGGAAGAAGAGGACAAGTGAGCGGAGAAGGCGAGGAGACAAGTCTCGTCTTGGACTGACTCCGTTGACATGAAGGGTGTACTCATCGTTCTCTCTCTTCTATTCCTCCTACCCATCTCACAGCAGGTAAGATGAGACAGGAGCAACAGGGAACGAATACTTTACAGAGGGCCAACCTCATCGCTCCCGTCGACATTTATGCAGCGAAAGACGAACTAATTGTAAGTGACGGAACGGAGAGAAGAAGGGGAAGGGAGAGGAGGAGGGAGAATGATAAGACAAGTACTCTTACAGAAGGAAATGGCTGTTGTGTACAACGAGACACTCCACGATCAGAAGCTTATGCTCAAACGAGCCAACGAGTTGGTCAGTGCTAGTCCCCTGCCTCTCTTAATAGCAGTCAGTGACCAGCACTCGGGCACAACAATCCATGAAATACGAGAGACTTGCTTTGAGGTCCAACGCATTCTGTCTCGAATGTCTCACGAAGATCAACGTCGATTCTTCGACAGCTTTAGCAATAAGAAGAACCCGAAGGCCTAAGAGCCCTGTCCCTTGTCCCCATTGTCCATTCCTCATCTTCGTTCACTTTCTCACTCCTTCGCGCCTACAGCTCACACTCGTGTTCTCTGTTCCTTCGTGTCATAATAAACACTTCGATCGATCTCATTTCACATGCTGAGGGATGTGCACAGTCTCATGAGTCTGAAAGAGACTGCAATGCCCTGAGGCGGTTTCCTCTCCTTCATATAGAGCAATGAGAGTTCGCGTGTTCTCTCAATCCTCTTCTGCTCCTCCTTCAGTTTTCTCTTCTCCTCTCTAGCCTTCTTCCCTTTTCGTTCATTCAGTCAGAATGTGTGCGGTAGTGCTTCTCTTTCTTCTCTTCTCCTCGACCGTCCTCACAAAGGTAATAATCTTCTTCTAATGTATGTCCATTCTTATCTTCAGCCAACTACCACTGATCACCTTTCCCCGGAAGCTCTGGCTCTTTTCCTTCAGACAAACGTGAGATTTATATTAATTAAAAGAGCAGTATAAATATTAGATTTAGAAAGAAATAGGACGAATAATCACGCAAAATTGGGACAACGTCAAACTCGCTCTACCAGAAGCAATCGCAATTGTAGGAGTTTTTCTCTATCGACAAGATAAGGAAATATTGGCATTTAGAAGAACTCATTGCGGGCAAAGGCAGATCCTGCTGTAGTGAAAGAACTCGACGAATTGTATGATGAACAACGCAAAGCGCTATTCGAGGTTGAAGACTGAACAAGTGCCGGCTTCTCATTGTACACTCGAATAACTTTGCCGTCTGTCGTACCATACTATCATAAAAAGAATCTTTACGCTGTGTTCTACAAATCGTTTAAGTCTAGTTAAGCGGTAGATGGAGGACGTTCCTTGATGTGCTGGGCAATGATTGGATTTGAGTGTACACGAGAAATGAGTTTCTGAAACGGGATACAAATATTAACTTGATTATTACATGCTATTCACCCATGTCATTGTTTTCTAAAACACTATCGACACAACTACCTTAATGGATGGATAGGCATCCAGGGAATCGGGCTCTCCGAAGTCGATAAATCGGACAAAGTTCTCGGCGGCGAAGACATCGACCCATGTTTCCTATGGAAGTCAGCTTGTAATAATAAGAGAGTGAAAATACTTACTTTGTCGCCCACAAACAAGCCGTTGTTTCCATTCTCGAGTAGGAATTTCTCGATAAGCGGAGCAAATTTCTCAATAGCCGGGACGATCTTCTGCTTGAAGTAGAGTCGTTGGTGAGCCTTTGTCGGATACTCGGGATGCGCTCCGAGCAACACTTTCCCGAACCAATTCGGTCCGTCGTCCGATGAGAGGTCCTGACATTTTATTTTATTTACGCCGGAGCGTGTGGTCAAGCAAAAATAATATTGTGAGAAACATGGATCGAATTAATGTATTGTATTATCAACGAACCTGGATTATCTCTCCGATCATGTCCAACTTAGCGTTCTCAAGAGGATTTTTTCCAGAAAGGCCTGAGAAGAAATTGCATCATAATGGAGAAGGTGCATTGACATACCATACTGGTTTCCAATAAATCTGTGAATGGTTGTAGTAGGGCAGATCATGGTTCCCTCGACTTCTAGCACGGGAATTTGTCCCAGAGGCATCTCTAAAGCCGAAGGGTGGAAGATTCCACAAAAGCGAACTAACTTGATTTCAGCGACATCCACTCCTCGAAGGTTATTCTGACATCTTCGAAAGGAACTCCAGCAATTTTGAGTAGTTGACTATAAAATGAAGGTGGAAAAAAGAGTATCGTTTACTTACCGAATCGATTCTCCTCTGCCGCGTCCTCCAAAGTAAATAAGTTTGACAACCATGCTTGAAAAGAATAAAAATCCGATGGATTCTGAGAAAGTAAAACTAACCAATAAACAAAATAAAGTATGGTTGCAAGCGAAACATTTATATTTCTTCTTTAATCCATACAAACGCAAAATAATCATCAACACTTTATCATATTGCCATAGAAATAATGATAAATCTCATTGTCAGACATATAGCGTGAGGCGGAAGATTTAAGGAAGGAATGATTGCCTGCTTATCTCTCGCTTACTAAACCTCCGTGCGTCCTTTAATACGAAGGGTGCATGTGTGTAGTTTGAGTGTAGTCTCTAGTCATCGACTGAAGGGATGAGCAACATGGAAGACGGTATGCTCAGAACTGAGTTGGCTGTCTCTCTTCAATATGCTGACGAATGATTGGATTCGAGTGAACACGAGAGATTAGAGACTGAATATATATAATACATTATACTATAATTTTGTTCTCGTAAATAAAAGCAGGAACTTACCAGAATATGAGGGTAAGCATCAAGACACTTTGCATCTCCGTAGTCAATGAACTTCGAGAATTGTTCCGCCGCAAAGACGTCGACCCATGTTTCCTTGGAAGTGTTTGTTAAACGCTTGCATCAGAAAAGTTGTCACCTTATCTCCAAGGAAGAGTCCATTATTACCGTTAAGAAGAAGGAACTTTTCAATTAAGGGAGCGTAGTGCTCGATCTCAGGAATGACTTTGTACTTGAAGAACTCTGCCTTTAGCTCCTGCCATATATTGGTCAAACAAATTGTAGCACAGAGAACTTACGGGAGTCAAAAGTTCTGGAATATAGCCGAGTACAACCAATGGCCACTTGGAGGTGTTGGGAGCATTGGAGAGATCCTGGGGGAAACGATAAATGAGTACTTTAAGTTGGAGATAATACCTGCACGATCTCTGCGACTGCATCAAGAGTGGCGGCCTCCATGGGATTCTTCCCGTGTAGTCCTGATTGTAACGTTATTGCAATCGATAGATAATAGAATACGTCAGAAACAACGCAAGGCACTTCTTCTTTGAAATTTTCGAGAATCAAGCACTTTTACATCAAATTTCATCAAATTATGCTGCTTTTAGGTGATTATAGTGTAAATCAATGCACTTTGAAATTCTCCTCTTCACGGTAAATGTGAAGAGAGAGTGAAATATGTTGCACTCTCTCTTCATATTTACCGTGAACCGAAGCAATATAGCGTAGAGCCGTGACGGAAGGGCAGATCTTCTTTCCGTCCACTTCGAGAACTGGAACCTGGCCGAGAGGCATTTCTGAAGTCATCAGAGTAAGTAATTTTAAATGTTCTGTACTAACCTTTCTTAAGGACTGGCCACTCGTCGTGCGTCACACGGTAGTCTTCAAAGGACTGTCCAGCGAGTTTCAACACTTGTCTGCATGTAAAAATGTGTCTTTAATTGCACAAAACAGATTCGTTTCTTGCCGAATTGCCTATCTAACGAATACAGTGTAGGCGAGAGTTAAGAAAATGGACAGATGCGAATATCTATTTTTCCCTTAAAAGGAAAATATACTCACAATACCTGATAGCTTCCGCTCTTCCTCTATTGTTAAAGTAGTACACCTTGTAGCTGGGCATCACACCTATCACAGATAATGAACTCACGATTAAGCTTTCTCATATTACGCACAGTGATACCACAAATGATATAGAGATGGAAAACTGATATAAAATAATGGATGGACGCATGATTGTGGACGAGAGGTGAGAAGGATGAGAGAACGAAAGGGAACGGGACGAAAGATCGGAGAATGAGAATGGGTTGGATAGAGAGAAGGAGACAAGAGAGTATGCAGGGAGCGATGGCACACTATTCCATTATACTCGTTTATGAAACGGTATGAATGAGCAACTAAATATACAGTAGTGTAATAATATTGAATACGCTGATACATAATAAACTATACTACTCGGTTTCATCAATATAGATGTGCAGATTGTACGGAGAGGAGTGAATGGAAATGAGGTATTAGTGAGAGTGGTAGGATGTACGCTATAATACTGAGCACAAACAGTTAGGAAGTGCTCACTGGACTATTGATTGAACAAATTCTAAATGAACAACAATTAAAGAAAAGTTTATCAGATGGAGTGTCATTTCATGCACGAAGGAAGTCGACGAAACCGAAAACAAACAAAACCGAAAGAAATGATCCGAAACCTATAACACTAATTGTATAGATTAAAATTAATGAAGAAAACAAGTTGTCAAAAACCAACGTTCAGAAGATGAGGGTAATGCTTCGATTTGTAACGCAAAGTTGGACGAAGAAGTAGGAGAGAGTCGTGTCCATTGAATGCGTATATTAGCGTTGTGCAGAAGGAAACGATGGGAATACGGAACGACACCCTTCAACCTGGTCTCATTTCTTTTCATGGTAAGGATTATATTTACTGTAACGGCGTTGCAGTAAGTCCGGACACTACTAGCTGTTCCTTATCATTTGGAATGAAGAGATTAGCATAGAGATCGATTTCACTTAAACCCTACATTTCATATTACGATAGTTATTCATTTTCTTCGTAAAACTCATAAGTAAAAAATCACTAAATAGACATGCATTTATTATCTATACAGACCTGACAGAAGGGGTGGAAAAAGAAGTATCGATTGAAGATATCGCAGAATAATATAAAGCATTATTAATCTTGCAGCCAACAAAGCCTTTAATAGTATGGTCGTGAAAGATCAAGAAACCAGTCACCTGGTGATCCATAGCTTTGACTGTAGAGGTCGTTAGACGATGTATCGACTGAATCTTAGCATATAATGCGATAACAGTGAGGAAATTACGTATATTAGTATCGAAGGTGACTAGATTTTGGGTGATCCGACCGAAATCGACAGTTAGAATAGGTCCGAGTACGTTAACTTGAGAATTTCTAGCTATCTCTAACGATCTGAATAAATGATATTCAAACAATAATTTAAGCACGAACGCTGCTTCGTATATCGGGTCGCAGTCATCGTCTAAAGCATCGTATCCCATGGCAAGAACTCGGACTTTTGCATTCTAAAGCGTAACTAGAGACTTGTTTGCAAGTTATTCTACATTGTCTTTCGAATCCACATTGTATATGCGAATTCCTGTACCGGCGGTGATTATGGTAAGATGAGAGTTAGGCGTTGAGTAAGCTTGTGGAGGGGAAGGCATTGCGACAGCAATAGATTCACCGTAGTTTTCTGATTTTAGTCAATTGCAAATAAACTAGGGTGTGAAAAGCGATACCTGCGGTCCTCTGTACCGCGTAAAGAACGAAAGAAGGATTGGGAGAACCGCGGTTTTCCAGTTCATACGTACCATCAGGCTTTCAAAGAAGAACATTTAAAAAAATACATTCGCTTACTGGGATAAAGTACCCGGAAAGGAGGACGCCATTCTGTTGCGCTGCGATTTGAGAAAGACTAGAAAGGGGATAGTGTAAGGACAAACAAAACATAGAAACATTTAATAAGAGCCACCTTACAACTATTTCGGAAAATCCGTTAGAAGTACGAATAACAACAATATCTGGATTGCTTGTTGGAGAATACAGCATACATCCCGATTGACAAGTTAGTCCAGTCTACGTATCCTTATATATCCTGTTTAATTTCGGCTTCTCACCTTATTTTTTAGATTGAAATCCTTATAGTCTAGAACTTCTGAATGGTAAAACGTAACTCGAGAATCTGAGTAATAGAGATAAGAAAATCAACATAAGTAAATGTAACCAAAACCTGAACAATGAAGTGTAAGGATGACAGCAGATAGAACAGACGAGAGCAACAGCATGATTCAGGGCAGATTGTAGACTCAGTCTCCATGCTTATCATCCTATCATGAAGGAGTCATAAATCCATAAAACAAATATCACGCTACAACATTCCTGAAGTGAAACTAGTGAAGTTATGGGCAATCGACAGGTCTATAAAGCGAAACTAGATCAATAAATCTTTACTATTAATTTTGTGTTTGTCCTAAAGAGGTAAACATAAAATACCGCACTAATAAATTTCATATAAAACTATCTGGATTATGGCACCCTTTAATAGCATGGAATATGTACATAGCATATTAAATTGAAAGAACATCAAAATTAAAAGAACATTCAAGCACAGCAAAATTAATTATCAAAGCAGCAGAAGAATCAGCATTCCAGGCACCAGGCTTAGATTTTTCAATGCTACTGAAATGAAAAATAGCCAAAAAAACCCAAATCAGTAACTAACCAGAGGAAACATGTATCAAGTACTGTGGAATATGATTTGGTGTCGGTGCAACAACTGCAACCTCCAGTGTTCGTCCACGAACTATTCTCCGATTTGCATACATTCGCACTTTGTATCTAGAAAAGCTTACTTCTAATAAGCTTCTTACTAATTAACAAGAACCCTATAGTTGTCGCTTCTCCTTTCACATTCCTGACTGAAACAATAACCTCTTCACCAACGTTTATATCGTTTACCGTCGCATCCAAAAACATCAATGTCTGAAGCATTAATTGGGGAAGCAAAATAAATAACAACCTACATCTCTTCCAAAATCGTAGATTGTATGCGTGAAGTCGTGGAATGGATATTGATACGCATAGGTATTAACTCCATTAGCCCAACCAGGAGATACAACGGAAAACGTCGATCCCGGACGAACAAAGGGGGAAAAGTCTAAAGGACAAGCAAAGGAACAGAGTTGCGAATTGGAATATGTACTTTCAAACTTGTCGAAAGTACACCAAAAAGTTAGGGATCCGTTGAGACGATACACGGTAGCGATAGGATCGGCGAGGGTAACAAAAGACGAACGTGGGGCGTTCATCCAACTACAAAACAGTTGTAACAGTTGAAAATATTACAATGCCTTCTCTAATTCTCTAACAAACGTAACAAACACATCAGAAACCTAAATATAATGAGAAAAAAGAACTGACGTTACTTGGAAGACGTCGAAGTTATGCGAGAGCATATCATATCCGGCCGTCTTCACAGTCAACGCCCCTGCTTCCACACTTTTCATACCATATTGGCCGATGTCAAAGTCTCGCAATGTAAATAGAGGATCAGCGTTCAAAATCGTTACTCCCATCGGTTCCAACTAAACTGCACCGTTCGACAAAACAATATAATCACAGACCCGTTGAATGTCGAGCCCTCCATGCAGGTCGGCACTGCCTTTTATCCACTGAGTTGACGCGACGGGAAATGGATGGACTTAAAGAACATTTATTGAATACGGTGCACGGGAGAAGAAAGAGAAGAATAATCTTTGAATACTACGGGAAAATTTATTTACTGTAAAGGTAAACGTGCTGTTGAAAATATTATATAACAAGCTAACCTTGTGTGCTCACTATGTAGATCGTAAACTCTGTCTTCTGCAACCTTTCATTGTTGCGGTTGAAAATCTTTAATAGATACAAGTAGAGACATAATAAGTAGAAGGATATACATGGGCATACCGTGATCGGGGCGATCATCTCAACTCCTTTGATATAATAACCATCTACTGTCTCCCATGCAATTTGTCCTACACTAAAATTTACCAATTTAATTTTACAAATGTTTATGTACCAACATACCTAAATTCTTTTTTGTATTGGTCTATGAGTATAACATTGAAGGGATATCTATTATCGGAACTTGTTCCTGTGAATGCAGCATAAATGTGATACCAACCGTAACGCAGAAGATCAAGCTAAATTTACTATATTATAAACAAGATGGAAGAAACAAACCTACTTTTATGGTCTCGCCATCAAGTAAATCAGCAGAAGTCAGAACAATAGACTTGTCCAGGTCTGAGTTAGTAACTTCATCGTAACACATTTCAAGACTTACTCATAATCATAGGCATTACGAAAGGTACGATGAGAAAGAGACTTTGGGAGATAGCGAGAGGGTGACCCATTAGGCTATGGGTCGAGGGCTTATCACTCGATCGCTCTCATGCACAAACACTCATGAATCAGACTGAGGACACAAAGTGTTTATCGAACTAGAGATGGAACATTATAGGAGGATATGGTAAAGAAATAGGACGATGAGTGACGATGCGCCAGCAGTGAAGCACCCTCAACAACATTCTTAAATTCCGTGATGTTTATCAATAAATTGGAATGAGCCGTTTACTTGAAAAAATAACACGAATCCTGCCGTAAAATCCTACCTGAGGTGATCTCGATAAGGAAATCAGGAAGATGGCCTGAAGTTGATCCGTACGGCGGAGTTCCCGTGACAATCACTTCTATCTTTCGGGGCGAACTGTGAGCAATGTAGTCGGCGACATAACTGGCATAGCTTAAATATTTTAAATTGTTTATTTTGTGAACATTTAATTCTTTAATTCACCTTTTTGCCTTATTTGTTCCATCACTATTGATAAGATTGATAACCACGCTCTCGCCGGCATAAAAACTTCTGCCCATGTTGATGTCAAGTCGAACATAGGCCTAATATGTAAAACTTCACAACCAGACAAAATTAGATTGTCTACACTGTCCTGTAGGTCGTACAAGGCGTAGAAAGAACCGTTGTTTGAATAGGGGACAGCATAAGAGTTTCCGAGATCCCTCCATCCCGGAGACATGATGGAAAACGACCCGCCAGGATTAATCAACACAGTAGAAGGAGCTAAATGTAGCTTATCAAAAGTGTGAATTAGTAGCCACATACGCGGGTTATTGTCCAAATTGAAAGAGAACTGTCCAGCCAAAGAGTTTTCGTTGTAAAGAGTAGCTATTGGGCCGGGAACAACAAGAATCGACTTCATAGCATCTGCTGAGGAACTGCAAAGAATCATCAGCAAGTTACGTGCAATATTGCTTACGTCACGTAGAATATTTCATAAACGTCATCAATATTGTCGTAGCCAGTAGAACTAATAAACAGCTTTCCCCACTAAATTTCCAATCAATCGAAATTACAAGGATAACTGACTGAATTAATGTTGAATTTACTGAGAGTGAACTGACAAGGGAAGGGCAATTACTTAATATCGGATCCAGATATGAGACCACCACCATTCGATAGAGCGCGAAAAGTTGTACTATTAGACCGAAAAGATTTTGCCGAGGCCCACACATCTTCGAGGAATCCGACGTCAAAGATTCTGGAGTTTCTGCACTACCCCGGCGAGTGCTTCCTCTACCCCAGCCGGCGCCTTTCGTCCAGCTGGCCGGCGGGGCAGTAGGGAAGAGGTCGGACTGCTGTGCGGTAACCTATTGGTTCGGCTCCTCCCGGTGAAAAACATTTTGCAAGTTTTCGGAACTTGTGATTTTTGTTTTGTGAAAACATCAAAAATAATGTGATGGTGATAGATAAAGTGTTGAAGATTGCACTACTGTAGACTTGTATTGAAGTGCTGATCTGCGAGCGAGAAGATGAAATGAATGTAATAAAAATACTTGACATTCTCTGTGGTGTGTCAATGTGAACTCCTTTTGAAAAATTAATTTTTTGAAAAAAAAGTTAAAAATCACAAGTCCCAAAAACTTGCAAAAAGTTTGTCACCGGGAAGAACCGAACCAATAAGTTACCGCACAGCAGTCCGACAGCTTCCCTACTGCGCCGCCGACCAGTTGAACGGAAGGCGCCGGCAGGGGTAGAGGAAGCAGTCGCCGGGGTAGTGCAAAAACTCTAGAATTTTTGACGTCGGATTCCTCGAAGATGTGTGGACCTCGGCAAAATCTTTTCGGTCTACTAGTACAACTTTTCGCGCTCTATCGAATGGTGGTGGTCTCATATCTGGATCTGATATTAAGTAATTGCCCTTCCCTTGTGAGGTTCGGCACTGAGAACTGTGAGTCTAGCCGTTGCGCTGATCAACTAAAGGGAAATGAAGGTAATGAAATCAATAGACTGTATTAACCCCCGTGAAGGTACTGACAGTTCCAGAAACAGATGCAGGAACAACAGGATAGTTATATACTGAAATAAGGCTTTCTAGACGTCACAATCTTGAAATACCTGAATTGACAATGTAAATAGTGTAAGCGAATCCTGAGCTGCTATAATCCATGATCTAAAGAAAAGTTGTTAAAACATTCTAAAATTGAGAGAAATAACAGTGATCGGAGCGTCGCACGAAGCGGGGCTGAGAAGCCCATTGCTGTCGGGATTACCCAGCACCGCAACACTCAATTTCATTCTTTAGTGAGAGTATCATAACCAAAATTACTTAATTGAAGAGCCTCCGGAACAATGTAGCGTCACAGCACTTGCGTCGATAACGCTTCCATCCCTTTGATAGACAGCGTAAAGATTGTATCTAATGTTGTACGTTCCTTCTAGCTTAATAATTTACATTTTGTTAGATTAGAAGTATTTAATACAGGCAGAGATCGATTTTTTAAGAAGTCAGCAGATGTGTAAACAGCGGAGTTGTAAAGAGCTGAATAGAAAAATTACATTTTGATGAAAGAAATGTAAATAAATATACTGTGTTTCAAAGTACTTACTGAGATATGCCCAACTGTGATGAATCGTTGTAGAAAGAAGAATAAGAAATAAGACTTGAAAATTCATTTAGCTGCAAATCATATTTTTAAGATAAGAAACACGTTTTGTCCGAGCATTTTTCAGGGTGCCTCATATAATCAAGAAATCTAAAGCAACCATGCTAACAACTGTTTGAATTATAATTTTCTGCTTCAGGCACCCATTCTAACGTCCGATCGGACAATGCGACCGTATATTGATTAGAAGCAGCAGCTATACCAACTACGCCTCCTTTTATCCAGCACATTTTATCAAAGTCTGATAAAGATACAGAGCTATGACTCATAGCCTACGAGTCGCAAAAAGATAAGTGCAACAGACTACACACACCACCACCTATAGCTCTCTATTCACCTATGGATCATGATACGTCTGACAATGAGATGTATACAACATACGGCATTTCAAGAAAAAAGATGAACTCGGAGACCTAGATTCTGAATCAGGAATTCTCATTTTCATAACTTACGTTAAAGCTCCAGCATTACTGAAATAAAGACCATTCTTCGACTGAGAGAGAGAGATCGTGCAAAGTGAGGAGAGCGCAGAGAGTGATATAGTCCCCAATTCGAAAACACGTGCCCTTCGCGATTCTTGAGTTGACAAACTCGTCTATTATGATCTTACTGATTCTTATATCTATATATAATATCCCGGGCCCGAACGTCGAGTGATTTGCCAGAAACTTGACTTAATAGCCACCGCGCTATGCAATAAATTTTATTGGTAGGCCACTAATACCCACAAATTATAACTTAAAGGGCCATTCCGCTCAATATATACCATTTTTTACATCACTGGATAGCTCTCACAATCGGTGTCCTTACTGATATGTAGTTTCTCCTTTTTAGTTGAAATTTTGTTGATATTTGGATAAGCTGTGCTAAGATTTCTCCCGCTGTCTGCGTCTCTTCATTTTTCTCCTGTCTCTCACAGTCAATTAGACGCCCACTAATTGGTTATTCTTGAGCATAGTCTACACCACAGTCCCTATGCCTGAAAGGCATATCAGGGGGTGAAAGGCATATCGGTGCAAGATGAATGACATTGTCAGAAACAATCTGAAATAATGGATGACAACTCTGCCCCATACGGTCCGCAATCACTGATTAGTGAGAAGTGCTGTGAGCAGCCAATGTGATCACATACGACTACCCACACCCGAGTAGAGTAGTATTCCTTCATTATACGTATAGTAATGTAGCCCTCTTAGCATAAGAATTGTTGAAAAATATTTATTCCTCGTTCTTATTTTGCTCCATATCAATAACATAGCGATCCGGCTTATGTTCGATGTCGAATTCTATGAGATAGCCTAATGCTTCATAGCCACTGATAGAAGAAGCATGGTGAAAGATAGGTAGAAACACTTGAAGAAGGACGAATCTGAAAACATATTATAGATAATTATAGGTAATACAAACGAAAACTGTTAGCCTGCCTGAAGCAATTTGGATAAGAAATCTTGGAGAGTGGTCCGCATTTGGTTCTGTGACTGATACTTGAAGCTGTTGCCCATATTCTTTTCGCAGAGATTCTCCACTATTTGCAGTTATGCTAAAAGCATATTGGGTTCATGTACAAATTTCAACCAACTCGATGATCTCTTCAGATTTTTTTTGTCCTTTGACAAAGACGATTACATGTTCTCCATCCCGCATATCTCCAGTAGTAATTTTTATTTGAATCCAGGACTGGAAATCCTTTGAGTTATATTCTGGATTATATTACACCTGCTCCGAAAACCCGTAGAATGATTCTTGAAGAATGGGCAATATGTAGGGAATATCATACTTATTATTTTGATTTGCCCAACCGGGAGACATAATCGAGAAAGAAGTTCCTGGGGACATAGTTAAATTTGCGACATCTGAAGTAACGTTTAGTGTTAGAAGCATAGATCATAAACCATCAAGAGAAACCCATAGAATGAACTAACCAAAATCTTCATTTATCTGCAAAGCGAATCTAGCCGATTGTCCAACATTCGCTGTGAAAATTGTAACAATGGGACTGATTACAGTAACATATGAAGAGCGAGCTGATTCTTGATCTCTGGATAATTTTTGCTTTGTTGAATAACATAACTTTTCTACCCGAGAAAAAGGACTTGATAACTTTCATCGCTCATATCGAAGCCAGAAGTATAAACGGTCAACGAGGACAACTTAAACTTCGTATAACTCAAATATATTTCTTCACACCGTTTCAATCTCGAAGTCATGGAGTGTAAAATAAGGTTCAGCGCTTAAGATCGTAATACCAGAAGAATAGGGCTGAAAAAGAAGATTCTTGTTCGTTCCCAGATTGTAAATGAACCCCGGCGTCGGAATCGATTTTATTCATCGCGTATTGTGCGGAAACCACGTCGAATGGTGAAACTAAATGACTATAACCTTACTCGTCTTGTTCTCATTTGAGTTTTTTCCACACAGACCCACACCCTTGCTAAAACTGTTCCGAAACTATATAATGGAGTGGGTAAATCTTCCACCGATTGCATCCGATTACGCGTAACTTCGAATGGAATATTCATCCTTTGTATTATTGGTTGTTCAATTCAAAATTGAACAAAAATAAATTTGAGTCCAACAAACTGGGGAAACCAACTTATCGAGTCTACGATATAGATGGAGAAAGGTATTCGTTCGACTGTTTTGTCATTCAGATCTTCCACCTAAAATTTAAAATTAGCAAAAAAAATAATAGCTCAACCTTAATAGGCGAAAGCAGGGTTCCCGGTACAAGCAAATACCCGCCAGTTACATTTGGACGTGATAGCGTTTCTACTCTGAATCACGTTCAACTTTCATTAAAGCAACAAAACTAACGACAAAGAAGATCCTTTAGAGTCTGATAGTATCACGTTACTTAGTGAGTAGTCCATTCCATTGCCAGTCTTTGCGTAGACAGCGTACACCGAATAGTGTCTGTTATCCGTGAGGGAAGATAACGCCTCAAAATATAAATAAGCAAATGACAAACATCATATCCCACTAAAGTGTCACCGCCACTTGGAACATCCATCGAAGAGATGACAACAGCATTATCATGAAAGTATATCAGCGACAAAGAATAAGGAGAGAATAGTAGAAGATGAATTACTAGATACAGCATGTGTTGGTTGACTCCACGACAAGTCTGTAAATTTTACTCTATCAAGCATGAAAAGAGAGTTTGACTCCATCGATGCAAAGTTTTATATGTAGAGAAAAGCGGATGAAAACCCGTCACATGCTCTCCTTATCAGTGACTGCTCAGTCTTCTTCTCTAAGATTATCTCTTGTTGTCGTAGATGTACTTTTCTTATTTTAAGCTAGTACTTTGTTGGATTTATCTTAATACTCTCTTTTATTCTGATATGATGATGATGAATTGCAGTCAACGGTGGTAGAAATCTCGAAGCTTAATTGGCTGTGAATGACTACGGGAAAGAATGGAATACGGCAGAGGTGTAGTTAGGAAAAGTGGAAAAGGAATACGTACAAATGGACAGCCATCCCTGGAACATGAGGCCTGGTTCAGAGTAAGTAGCCTAGATACTATGAGACTCGGTAAAACAACCACTAATCGATGTGACTTGTAGAGACGTTAAAAATTTAGAACTGGATGGCAAATCACACCAAGCTGATTGAGAGAAGGCATATGTCGCTTGTACAAAGTAGATGAAATTGCGTTCAAAATCTAAAGAAATTTATGATACGCAAGTTATGTCTTGATCAGGTCATATAAAAAAGCATCCTCAGTGAAAACATCGAAAAGCTTCAATATTTCCATGTCTTCCTTCATACGATTCGTGGACCACTGAAAACCTCTAAATATGCTATGCTAACCATGCAACAAACCTGTAGAGATGAATAAAGGCTCATCAATTCGCCTAAACGTCCAGCATAGTCATCCATTCGAAGGATTGTGCTAGAAAAATCCATAAAAGACGAAAGACATGTTACTACCTATAGTAAACATGAAGCTCCCGGAATATAAGCTCACGAATACAGAGAGCCATTTCGATCACTCTTTCACTTGCATTGGGTAGATCTGAAACAAGATAATATTCAACATAAGAAAAACCTTTACAAACAGGGAGGCCACATAAGAAGGGCAAGAAGAGCAGCGAATTCCATATCAGAAACATCGACTCGTGACAACATTCGTACAATCCTCCGAACCGTGTCCATCACATTTTTTCGCATCAGGCTTTAATTATCTTGTAAGGAAAAAATGAAAGAGACACTTCATACTTGCTGAAATGCTTCACATCCAAAATTGTCGTAGTATCTGAGAAGAATGTCTCGAGATCGTCCAAATCAATGTACGTGGTAGAAGAAGCGACTCTGAAAATGCATTCTTAATTTCCATCGTTGACAGACACGTTCTTACTTTTTAGACATATCATGAGGGAAGATCTTAAAGGTACGATAAATTGTCTCCGTATTCCACATCGCTCCAAGAAAGTTTTGAAATACTGACCACTGTAAACATATTGTAAATAAAAAAATAGAAAAAGAGAGTGAATATACCTTTTCTTCTTGTGCAAGTTCTCCAAATTGCGGAAAAGATTGTGAACAAAAATCGGCCAGCATAGGAATAGAAGCTTTAACCAATTTGTTCAATACTCCAAACGTAGTAGGTCTCATCTCCTAAACAAAAAAAAATTCATTCATTTTCTCATTTAAGCAGCAAAAAAGCAAACCTGTGCAGTAGAGTCGAAAATGCCTCGAAGATCGTTAGCTGACATAGACATTTCAGTAGAACGCCGCAGTGAGCATAAAAGCCTAAGAAACTTAAAGTGAATTTGATAACATCATACTTGTAGTTCTGATCAATCTGTAGAAGCTTCGTAACGCCGTTTGGATAGATCGCCTGAGGACTGGCGATGCTTGGAGACTGAAATTGGAATTCGAATAGCTGGAGGAGCGTTGTGGAGAAGGTCAAAAGAATCAAAAGCTCACAATTGAAGAATTGCAGCTGTCAGGTGAGATGGGCTGTGTCGCTGCAGATGGAAATGAAGACTGACTAGAAGACGATGCCTCGTTCTTTGTTTGCACACCTATACGAGAAAATAGATTAAAGGTAACATGAAAGGAACGAGACTTACTTTCCGGCAACATCCCGCACTGGAGACACTTTACGAATCGACACTTGCGGCACATACAGCGAACAGCTGTATTTATTTTTTTGATATTTGTAAAATATATTCTGGAACGTACACTTATTAATGTTGCAATTATGTCCTCCTTGCCGACACACGTACTTCTTCTTCATCACAATACTTCTTCTGAAGAAAGCTGCGCACGCTCTGCACGAGTCCACTCCAAAATGAGCTCCATCCGATTTGTCCGAACAGATACGACACAGTCTAAATTAGTTTTTACAACCATTACTTTCTCTTTTCCTGCAAGGTAGTCCTTGTTCTCTATACATAACAGATCAGCCGAGAAGGAATGATGAAAACAGCAGTGGACAACAACTACTGTGAGCGTACGATCCACCACTACTTCCAGATATTACAATTTACATTATTCTTTCCATGACATACAACCGTCATAAAGAGTATTCTGGACATTCAATTATTGGAAGTAGGCTGTCCTTGGGTATCGACTGAACTATCAATGATTTCAATCATCCCGCTAAACCGTGTTCAACGAAACAAAGAATGGGAGTGGCAACGGACCCTGATAATACAACCATGTCTATCTACAACTACTTGAAATGGTTTATGCTTACTCCTGTTTGAACCCTACTAGTTGAACCATGTAAGTGATTTCCTGTGTTCGACTACGTCTCCCCCTATATCCTATTCAAAATCGCTCACGCAAAAGGTCGGAAGCGTGTGAATGACGAACTACGGATGCAAGTCAACTTACCCTAATAACGGACATGCATTTCCGCCATAAGTACGGAAATGATATACACTTATTTCAAATCTTTTGTAAGATACCGATGATACCTCGGACTCCCGGTGGAATCATTCGATTTGTTCTGCGCTTCCGTCTGTTCAGGCGAGCCTTGTGAATCCTTAAAAATTTTTATGGGTATAGTAGTATATCATCTCTACTAGCGTAGGATGGCATACTCTCTCGAAAAATAGATTTCTCGTTTGGACCAAATCAAAGTAATCGATGATCTCAACTGGTTGTGACAGAAATGAACTGACAGAAGAGGAGGAGGGAAGGTTGTAGAGTTGAGTAGAGGACGAGTCGGGTAAAGGGGCAAGTTGAGCAGGGGAGATGTCGAGAAGAGGAGACGAAGTGAGGATTGGAGACGGTGTGATGAGGGGAGATGACGAGATGAAGGGAACGGCCGACGACAGAAGAGGAGATGGAGAGTAACTAGCCGTTGCACCCAAGGGCCTGAGGTCCGTGAAGACGAGATGTTCCTCCATGAGGATCGAAGATTATGAAGAGAGAGACACCCAGAGACTCCTTTGGCAACCTGAATGAGACTAAAGGTACACAAACAGAAGAGAAGAGGGCGCGAGTGCGAGAAATAGAGAAGGAGATGAAAAGACACGCAGACAGTCGGTGTTTTCTTGACACACACCAGAACTTGACGGTTCATGTCAGCAGGTTCGACGAGTAAAGACATAATCGATTAGAGGAAATGAATTGAGAGAGACAGAGGTGGACAGTGTATGGCAAGGGAAAGTGATCCCTTACTCTCTCACTCCCTAGCCAACACACAGCCTCCCCTTCACTCCCCTCCTCTTCCCTTTCCTCTCACCCGTCTCCTTTCCCCTTCCTTTCCTCTCTCCTCGCTCGCTATCGCGCTCCCTTGATTGTGAAAGCGATATCAGAGGAATGGAGATGAGTACCGGGTGATATCCCCAAAGTTCAGTCAAAGTATTGATTGGAAGCTATACGAACAGAACGATGGACACCATTGCTATATCTCGAGATAAGGGGGATATTTGATTTTGGTAAATCGAAGGCTGTCTTTGTACAGTCTTATCTTATCACTCGTTCTCTCACTAGACACATTTACCTATCTTCCATTTTGAAGGGCAAAACAATCGAAATTTGTCTTTTCTTATAGAGTATCTCACCGAACGAAGAATGAAGCCACGTAAAAGTAGATGGTTAATAGAAACAAAGAAAAGGAAAAGGAAGGAAAAAGAAGATATAGCAAATATCCAGGTTCAATGAGTCCGTGTGCACTATAAACAAACGAAGGATAGAAGAGTCGCATGAAAGGAGAAGAGAAAGCGATATCTTTCTCAGTGAAGGGAGAGAATAAGGGATGCAAGAGATAGAGAGGTCACGATCGGAAGTAACTAGTAGCGACTGCATTCACTCAGATTAGCCTGCTTACAACAAGAGAGCAGTCGCTTGGAATCCCTCTCCCCCCACTCTCTCCTCTACCCTCATGCCCCTTCTCACTACCTTTCCTCTCTCTCTCACTCCCTCTTTCTATCATCCGCTCTACCTTCTGTTTGAGCACAAACTATACGGAAACATGGTTACGCAACTTTGGAGTTTGAACGAGGAACAAATGTCGAGTAGTAAAAGAGATGTAAAAGAGATCGCGATTCGTCTGGAGGTTTATGAAGCAAAGAGAGCGGCTTTAGAGGGGAAAAAGGCATGAAGTAATGGAGAATAGAGTCCAGTGGCTGCGTTGACATGACAACTGAGCATAATGTACGGGAGAGGAGGAAGACGAATACTCACACTAACAATCCTCACCCTATCACTAACCTATGAGGTCAGCAATGGACCGGAACTCCAAAGAGGAAGAAACGATAGAAACAGTTAGAACGCGAGCATAACTCACCTTTCGGTCTGGTCCACAAGGAGAGAAGAGAGATATAGAAGCGTAGCCATGAGCACAACAGATAGGTCATCTCCACTTCATGAGAACATTGTTCGCAGTTCAACTGCACTGATTAGACGAGGCGACGTAGAGGTAAGCCGATTTTAGCAAGCAACATGTTCTGTTCACACTTCAACTGCTCTACCAACTCAAGACAAGCCTCCGCATAAAATGAATCAAATAATTATCCCGCTTGTGATAACGTACTCATGTGCATATTGCCTTGTCCTGTGTTGTCTCAGAAACAATCAATAAACGACCATTACGAGGAGCGCTCCCCATTCGCGACACTACTGAACGGCACTGTAATAGCAAGGAAGGTCGAGAAAAGAGGAGGCAGAGTAATCTACGGAGAATAGCATACAGCTGCCCTTAACCAGCAGTGTCCTTCCCCACTCTCCCTCTCGCGCAGCATCCTAAACCCTTGTCTCAGTGTTCCTATGTTTACAACTTCTTGCCTAATATTCATCATTGCGGTAGGTCTATCTCATAGCGATGTTTCAGATTTCTTTGTAGATAATCTCAAAAGGATGCAGTGGCATACTAGAGGAGCGATGTCATGGACTAATCTTGGAACAACAGCTCGCAGGGAAGGATGTACAACCTCCGTTTAACGAAGCCCAAGAGGACAATGTTTGTTATACTGTATTCGACTATCCAGGAATACGCAAATGGCATAGGTAATTGTTTTTGAAGTCTTTAATATAGAATAGATCATTAGATATACGAGAACCCTGTTGATGACCAAAGGAAACCTCACGAGAAACTTGAGTGTCGTCTACCTACGGAAACCTAAGTCAAGTAAGCATTCCTTATCCACTACTTACCTTAACTGATATTCATCTACACATTATGCTCATTAAGGAGGAGGAAAAGTAATTGCAAAAGATACACGATTATGGGGAGTGGACCATGCCCACGACCCTTATTTACAAGTGAGTATATCTTAACCGTCACCTCTTAATAAAGGCCTATATAGTCTACTCGAGCAATATTTCTGCTACCAATGGTCCTCAAGGCTATTCCCGTGTACAGAAAGTATGAGGTAGTCATCTTATTAAAATTTCCGTAAATAGAGATTTTAAGGAAAATAAAGCATTATTTATCGGATTAGGAGGTGGGGCAAGCAGCATGTATATGAGATATCAACGACCAAAGGTATGATATTACGAAATACTGAAACAACGTATATTCAGATGATGATTACTGTTATTGAAGAAAGTGAGGACGTGATCGAACTATCCAGGAGGTCCTTATTCAACCTGATGCTAATGTGGTATGGAAAGCTCAGATGGTTTGGACTGACAGAAGATCCACGATATAGAATCGTACATTCAGCTTCAACTACATTTTTACTTAACGAATTGCATGGTGAGCGTTTGCGAGTATTAAACAGACTCAAGGATATTTTCGTAGGTGGTGTACAATACGATATCGTAGTAGTGGATCTTCCGTTTGAACCAAGGACACTACACACTTACCGAGTTATCAGGTCATAAATCTCGTAACAACGCAAAAGGGAGTTCGTTTCAGTGAGCTTCTCCTCCATTCTGGCATAGCTGTAGTGCATATTCAACATTCCTATGAGTTGAAACAAGTAAGAAACAATAGAATAAAGCCAAGCAAATCGAATTACGCCTAAGGTGCTGTCACAAACTCTTCCACATTTTAATTCATGTCTCTCTATTCAACAAGCAAATGGGCATGTTACACTGGGATGCTTCAAAAAACGCTTCGTTTTGGACGAGACTCAGGTAAGTATTTGATAAATAATTAATGTGTCGATTGATATACGTTTCCAGCCGTTCGCTCAACGGTTTCTACTTGTTGCTAAGAACTTCCACTTCCGAATCAGTCAGCATTTCATTTCAGTTACTCTGCACTCGACAATTAAAGATAGTGAAACCATTATATTTTGAGTGTTTTCAGTTAGTCAGTGTTTTCAGCTTTCCATTATTATGCCATAAATAATAATTACGACGTTCATCTCTGAAACAAGAAAACAATAAAAAAAGCCGGGATGCACGGAAAGGGTAACAAACAACAAAGCAACATAAAGTGCGAAATAACAAAAAACACTGCGTGCACAACCAAGAAACCGGGACAACCAGTGATAGGAAAAGGTGAAGGATGAAAAGGAGGGTGCAACCCTATTTGGGTGGTGCATGGGTTTTTAGTGTGGCATGGGAGTCATTCGAAGGTATTCCTTCTTAGAAGGCAACTCCACCTTGTCAATATGGACAAAGAGATCCACTGCCTCCTGGCCACCCACTGTCGGCTGCACCATACACGATTCGCCCACTTTCCAGTCTACAGGAGTTGCCACCTGGACATGCCAAGGCTATTACACCAAAATCGTCCCTCGCATTGCGACTCATTTTCATCTTTTAGTTATGATTTCCCTTTAGCCGAAATTCAACAAAGGCTGTACAATAAGGTTTGAATTGACGGGTGTTTTGGCACTTCACAAAATCAAGTTCTTCGAAAGGTTCGAAAGGCCCGTGGCAAAGAGTGACATGTATTTGATTGTGAGATATGTCGATTCCCTTTCAAGGAATACCAGTGTGCAAGTGAGGGAAGTGTGTGACTAACCTTATGTTTGGCAGTGAGAAGTAGCGAATCTACCACTCGCAGCACTTCATCGAAGTTTCGCCCCGTTGTCGCTGGATACAGGATCTGGACGTATCGATTGGGCTGCTAGCATTCTTGTAATTAAACTATCCAAAGCCAATTAACACGTGAAAATTGAAGACGGTCGAAAGTCAGATCAGAACAGGAAATTCACATTCCGAATGTTCAGCGTCCTTGTCAGTGGCATTACCTGCAGCTTCAGCTTGCGATCGGGGCCGATAACAAGAAGGGCTCTTGCCGATAAAGGAATGCCCTTCGAGTCCATTTCCTCTGGATCGATCATTCCCAGTTGCTTACTCAGTTCACGAGACTCATCCGCGATAAGTGCTACAATCATTGAGTGATTCGACCGCTGATGGCCAAATGCCACTAGTGATCGAAATGCGGCATAAAGTTTAGTATTATATGTGCTTCATATGCGGCCTACCAAGAAAGGTCAGGCACAAACAATTTTCAGCTTGGAACCACTTATTGGTTTGAACATCGTAGAAGTCACTAATTGAGAAAAAAATTACGGAAAGGGAAATTGTCCTTGTGAAGAGAAGAGGATGAGGAACGGGAAGAGAAGGCTACGATATCCTCTATCCACACACGGTGACACGACGGAGAATCACACGACAGACCGATCAGCTTAATAGTCACTTGTGACAACTGAGCACAAAAAAGCAATCTGTTCTATGCCGGCAAGCAGCTATCCACTACACCCAAGAGCTCAAGTAAAATCAAATAACCGTTCAACTCTAAAATCTAAAACACGATAAAATGGACAACAAATATTGTCATCATACCTTAACTCCTCTCTTCCGGAATTCTGGTGCCAATTGGGCAGCTCTCGCGAGTTCCGTTGTACACACGGGAGTGAAATCGGCAGGATGCGAAAAGATGATGGTCCAGCTGACAATGACAAGCCAATTTTGATAGGGAGATAAGCAATGCCCACCTCCACTTTCAAATATATAAGGGAGGGGTATACCCTCACATCAATACTCACCTTCCAGCCATCCAATCATGGAAACTCGCTATCTTCCCACGGTCCGTTTCTGCCGAAAAGTTCGGAATCTCTTGCCCCAGAATCATGCTTAAATACACAATTAGTATTGCCTAGACTACTCTGGTCTTGTTCCCTCCAAAGATTGGAGAGCGAAACACATAGCTGGTACTCCACTGCACTTGGTACTGTAGCGAACGTACGAGGGAAGGGTGGTAATGAACGAAGAAGGTAGAGTATGGCAACCGAGTTCCATGACAACGGAATGCTCAACAAACGCACTACGTTTAATAAATAAGCTTTATCGATAGAACAATCGTTATATCTTTAACTGTCATATAAGTGAAAGATGTGCATAGACGAGTATAGCTGCGACGGTCCCCGTACTCCTTCTTTCCTCTCTTAATATACAATGTAAAAGGCAATTAGCAGAAAGAGATAAAGATAGAGTATAAGATATGCATCTAGTCCAAATCGTCGTCATGATGTTGCATCTCTGGCTGGTCCTCCCTCAGTAGTCGTGCAATCTCCGCTTGTACCAGTCCTTCCTCTCCACTCGAATCCTTCAATCATCATATACTATATGCATCAGGGGATAAATACTCATACTTGAAATTATTTTCGCGGTAGGGGTCATTTTCCAGATACGGTAGGGTAGCCACGTAAATCGAGAATTTAGTACAACGGTGGGGGTAATTTCGCATTGCGCTACGGGTAATTTCGTAGAAAACATGGCCTGCGGGCGGGAGGTATCCTACCCCGTAAATTGCAATCAAATACTCTATTTTTCCCCTGATATGCATTTCCAATAACTTCCGGAATAAATATAAACATTATCCTTCTACGCACCTTTTTCAACTCTTCTTCAGTATCCGATGTAGCTACTTCTTTGTTTTCCTCTTGCTTTCCCATTAGACCTAAACGAAGCGTATCAAGATCTACAGAAAAATCGGGCCCAATATCTGGGGAACTCATGATAGATATTTAAAATGTTCATATTGAATCTTACTAAATGAACAATAGTCCTACCCTTCATGAGACTTCCTAGTAGCCCTCCTCCCTGTTGTCGAGGGGCAACTCCGAAGTATAGCTGTCCGATGTGGTCCAGTTCAGCAAGAAGAGTCGCGTCCTTTTCCATTTCGGGACGATAACGGGCAACCAGAGCAGTGAAGTGAGCTAGCTTAAATGGAAGGGAATTAGGAAGATGATCGAGAATTTAGACAACACATATGGAACCCGTTATCCGACCCCACGTTACCAGAGAATCCTAGTGTACAACGGTTGTAAGGATGGTTACTTTTAATTTCACGTAATTGAGTAAGAGAATCACAATATATATAAGGATAGCACTAACCTGTGCATTCCATAAAATATATTAGAACTAATGTACTTAGCTGACATATTAGAACGTATGGATAATTTGTTACTAGTAGAGTTCGGCAAATGAGCTTTCATGTGAACCTGAGCCTTGAGAGCTGAGGTTCACACGACCATCCAGGCTCACGTGAAGCTCACGAATGAGGCTCACAATGAGCCAAGAGGCGCATCGGGAAAGGCTCATGCGAGCCAAATGTTCATGTGAACCTAGGATAATAGCATTATTGACAAACCATTTCTCACTTTGGGAAAAACAAAATAAGGTTAATCCCATTTTCCTCTATCATTTATCGTCTTTGGATGATCAAATGAGCAGAAAGGCAACCAATCCGAGTAGGAGGAGTGAGGTTAAAATGAAGAAGACAGAGGTTCACTGGCTCACATGAATAGGCTCATGTGAACCTCCAGGCTCACGTGAGCTGAAAGAATGATAGGCTCATCAGGAAAAGGGCTCATGTGAGCCTCCCTTGATGAACCATTCTTCATCCTCTCTTGTGAGCCTAGGGGGTCATTTGCCGAACTCTTGTTACTACTCTAAGTATCCACACCTCTTATTTATAATAGAATACGAAATAAAGACTCGCATTGTGTGTAGGGACGATATGAAGAAGGAGCCAAGAGAAGTTGAGGAGTTTGAGAGGGAATGGAGGGGAAGGAGAAGAGGAATGACACGAGAGATGAAGAGACGAAGAGTGCCCGAGGAACGAACGGAAGACCCGACGAGCAAAGAGAACTCGACGGAGACATACTAACTGCAAGGCGAGTCAGGGAATTCCTAAGCTATTTCATGAGCTTGCAATCAATGCCTCTTTAACTAACAGCAAGAAAACTGAGTAAACTCTTTTCCGCTATGATCCTATCATACCGTATCCAGGCAGAGTGCATTCGTTTCCCACCTGCAAGACAGCAACAGCAACCCACAACTCCGGCTCTGCCTCAACTTCTCCTCTTGAATGCCAATCCGCAAGGAAACTGCCGAATTCCTTAAATTAACTAAATTATTATGTCGAAAAAGACGCATGAAAAAGAATGGGTAAAGGAGTAAACTGATTAACTATATAATTTGTTTTAAATCAGTATTACGCATTACTTGCCTTCATTAAACTTGGGTTGAGAATGAAAAAAAGTATACACGTTTAACGTCGATAACCTCTAAAGAAAAATGAACGTTCTTTTCTCACATTTCCAACCCTACACTAAATGTTCGTTATTTGCTAATATAACAACTAAAAAATTGGAAGCAAAGGGATAACAGAATAGGGAAAACAAACGTTCGGACTATCGCTGAGCATAAAGTGAGATCGAGCCATTTCTAATGAGTTTTCCTGCCAAAGAGCAATTGCAAATCGAGAATGAAGGGCTCCGCTTCCTCTATGGATTTCAGTGGGACGAGAAGAGACGGATTGAGACCTGAATACGCCATTAACCGTTTCATATTTGCATAATTAAAAAAACATGAAAAGCTCAAGAAGTTAAATAGAAACATTATTTAACGGATCATATGGTATGATTCACAAGAAGATTATAATGTTTCAACCAACAAAAAATGTACGAATTTCAATTTTGTCGACAAATACGTGAGCCCCATAGGTGGGCATGGTTGCAGGTACCTACTGCAGGGGGGGACTGTACAAATTTCACAAGTATTGGTTACCACGCAGTAAAAAAAGGTTTCAACTGTTCGATCCAATGTATGGGTAGAGCAGTAAACTGCAGTAAACTACCCTGCCCATGTATGATGAGCCCAATCAAAAATGAATTGCATACCACTTTACACAAGCTGCGATGAACTTGTTCCGCATATCCTTTGCATCGTTCGACACTGGCAACTTGACAGAGGCAGGAAGTCGTCGAAATATCTGTGAGAAAGAAGGAGTATATATACAAAGATGAAGTGAAACCTTTTCGATGGAATCAAGTCTCGCAGTAGTCAAAGGAGCAGTACTCTTCAGCAGAGCTTCCGCGTACATTTCAGCTAGATCATACGCGCTTCCAATTTCTTCGACTTAACAAGAATAAATCATTGCGACTAACAGCAAGAAGCGAACCCTCAAGTAACCGGAGACATCCCGCCTCGAGTGAAACGAGAAGCTCTTCGAATTTGTTAGCTGACGACAGTCGATAGAATAAAGTACGGTAGATCTGGTGAGCTTCGTAGTACTGCTTTTCAGAGAAACATGATTCCAACCGCTTCTCCAACCTTGAAACCTAAAAAAAGTTCGTATGGAGTTCTTTAGCTGTTGTTATGTTTCATACTTCACAGCCAGAAGGACGAGAACCCCACTTTGGCACGGTGCCAAAACCATACAATTCATGGGATATCAGACTTCGTTATCAAACTTTTGACCGGAAACAAAGTGGAACCTATTTCTTACGTCCTACCGCATCTCCTAATACCCATTCATAAGCATGATTTCTAACCATATTTGTAATAATCACCCATGTTCATGGTGTGATCGAGTGGGGTTAGTCTATTGTGGCCGTCCGACTGTGTACTTACTCTGATAAAGAGAGATCGAATATGCAGCAAGAAACCTAACTGTCAAAAGAGCTCTCATGTAGAGAAAATAAATGAATATTTTTTTAATTGTAAAGCCTAAACGAACCTGAGCCATAATATTATTCTGATATCAGCACGTATTCAAGGAACTTATCTAAAGTAATAATTCATTGAACTTAACAACAAATTTGCGTAAATTTAACAAAATGTGAACAAAAGCTTTTAAAAGTCGACGTTTAATAAGGCTTCGTGTAAAGAACTACAGTAAGCACGGTGTGACGAGATTTCCGAAAAGACGAACAAATAAACTGAATACAGTACTCTCATCACACTCTTCCGGCATACCGTATGAACCTATGAAAAAATATTATATGAAAATATTAAAAAATATATATTTTGCACAAAAAAATCGAACTCATGAGGAATGTGAAATACCTTAACCATTAAATACTCGCCCAGTACACATTTCAAGCTAAAACTGAAATATGATTTAGAAAAAAAACGTTCAGTCAGTCCTCTCATTTCTATTTCCGCCCAGAGAGCACAGTGGTAACGAAGAGAGTCCAGACGAAATAGGAATGAGATTACCGACGGTACGGTTGCGTCAATAATACATACTTCGCTTTATTCGACACCCGTATCGTAATGCACAATATGACGGTTAAATGAGGCTCGATTTCTACGCGTGGTTTATGATTACATTTAGAAGTATCTACGGAATTTGTTCTATATATTTCGCAAGCTTGAGATAGAGGTCAGGGAATGGGATAAAGGAGCTCTCGTTTCTTATCCGTTCTCCAGCCTGAAATGTGTATGTGTAAAAAAAGGAAAAAAAGGAGTAAAACGTTTTACCTGAATGGCATCGTTTAATGTAGGGTAGAACTGAGCATCGGATAAGACATCATACAGACCACTTTGGGTGTATTGCAAACGAACCGAACCTGAATGTCATAATAATTTGCTTTAACAAGGAACGTATAAAATAGTAACTCACTTCTTACAGAAGCAAAGAGGAGAAGTAGACGACGACTGCACATCTCTTTATGCAGCTGAAAGGCATAGATAATCTCTTATTGCTAGCCGTATTCTTCTCCCACCCACCTCCCTAACCATCTCCACTCCCATACTGTCGGTGTATGTCCACGTACAACAATCGAGAACGAGACATTTCCACTTTCGTTTATCTTCAGCCATGGCTTCCATGTCAATTTTCTCTGCCGATTCCTCCTCCAGTCCATCTACAATCATTTATAATAGGATGAATCTTCCATACACGAAGTAGCTATAATTAACTTCTGAGGATGAAACGAATCCAAAGATCGTGTTAAATGCATCGCATGCACCCATTGAGGTAAGCGTTTTCTTATCGAAAGCTTAGTGTACAGACAGCGTAGTGTATTTGTTGCTCCACTAAATCGTATAGAAAGGCAGCCTTTGTTTCGCACTGATCATAGGAATAAGCAATCAAACGATTATCATGTAGTTCGAAGTGAGATAAGAAGCTGAAAAGAACAAACCGGAATTGAGAATAACTTCGGCTTCTCGGTATACAGCCTTCTTAAGCAGTTCACAGTTCGTGAATATAGGAGGAGCATCGAATCTAATAACCGGAACACTTGGGATTCTGCCTCCGGGAAAGTGACGGATATCACGGAAATCTCCTGGTTCAACCTCAACAATAAGTAGTGAGCACGATGATTGGGTAAAATGTAACCCACTACAACTCACTTCTACGATGTGCCGAGTATGAGCAAACTGCGTACGCAGGATAACGGTAATGAGAGCAAAGAGAACTCCCACAACAAGGCCCGGTATGAGATCTGTCACAATCACTGCCACTGCCGTCACTATCCAAACCCACTGAAGGAAGAGAAAAATAGTTTGTTCAAAGAAAACAACTCACGAAATCCGTTTTCGAAAATCGCCACAAGTAAGGTAACTCGGTGATCTGTAAGTTGACCTTGTCGAAATATTGTTAAAAGCGTGTATTGCTACCACACTGGTTATACTTATAATTAAGTACATGAATAGTACCTTCATGAAGAGAGATCGAAGAGCAACTACTACAATTGCAGCAAGCAGACATGTAGGAAGGGCGTAGAGGAAAGGGCCAATCCAGAGGATTACGAGTAGAATGATGAATGAAGATACGAGACCTGATATCTAAACCACCCCACTTTTTTTCTTCTCACGAAGAGGTGTGAATACTTGTGTCTTGGCTCCTGCAGATTCATTAACCAGCGTCCTGCTCAATGAAGTCGAACAGGGAAATACTTCGAAGAAGGAAGATAAAGTTCCAACCAATCCAAGCGCAAGCAACTCCTGTGCAGTCAAGCCTCTACATGCTAGACTTACTCACCCGCTTACCTGATTCGAATCAACTTCATATTTATACTTCTTCGCGAACAATTTCCCCATCGAAATCGTGATGGCGAAAGCAACGATTGCAATCGAGATCGCATCAGGAATCAATTTGGGAACTAATCGAACATCCGGAACTTTCGGAGAAGGCATACTGCAAGTCACGTCATTGGAATGCCAACGTTATTGGCTTTCCTACCCAGTACTAATTTCTCCAACTGTCTCGATATCGAAATGCCCTTGGAGGTCGAATACTTCAGAGATGATGGTGACAAGGATCATCTGATAGTGAAGATAGGATGAAAACCATAGATAAGGACTGACCAGAACAAGTTCAGCTGGAAAGAGTTTCAGCCATCTAACATTCTGTGATACTATCTTTGCCGCGACCAGCAGTATGATGCACACTGTTGATATGGTTACAGTAGTTACATTCGCATGAGGAATGGCAACGATGCAGTCCATGAACTCCTGACGAGTACGGTATGAGATAAGGGGACGCGTGATTGCGATAAGGAACCTCAAAGAGCACAAAGATTTGAGAGGGACGAGAAGGAGTTTTGACTCCGAGAAGAGCAGGAATCTGTGACACGAGAGCGTGACAGGCCGAACCAAGGTTGAAGGCTGTAAAGGGCAGCAAGCAGTGGAGGTATGGGAACAGGGACAAACCTGAGACAAGAGGGTCCGACAAATACGAAGTTAGGAAGTCAAGGCGGAACGCAGTCATCAACAACTGAAAGGCTAGGCTACCTCAATGCCTGGCTTACAGAGTATCAGCAATCTATGAACAGTAGTTATACAGTCTCAACCTTTCTCAAAATTCTCGTGCTTATCACATGAATGCGTGGAAAGCCTTGCCTGTACTATGCCCACAGTCAAGGTAAGCACAACAACGATATCAATGGGTTCATAAGGGCCCAGTCCATCAACATATCCACTTGTAGTGCCGTTTCCATCGTCGGGCATCAATCTTTCTCTTGCTTGTCCTGTCATAAGTGATGTAAGTGAGAAGACTCCGATTGATGAATGGAACGACGATCCGAAGATGAAATACATCAGAGGAGGAAAGAAAGATGCGTATAGTCCATATACAGGTGGGAGTGATGCAAGAACCGAGTAAGCCATACCTGCACATCATTCTTGTAAAATAGGCTATTAATAATCGAGATAAGATTCTTATCCTAGACGTGCTGCTGACCTCAGATTCCCCACGTTATAGCAAACTTTTTCTAGGAATGACGTCAAACTAACTCTGTGGAATATTGTATATTCCCATAGTCGCTCCTGCCACAACATCTCTGAAGAGCCAGCTTCTCCATTCGTACGATCGTATCCAACGTGTGAGTGGAAGGCGTCGATGGAGTGCAGATCGGAGACCTTAACAAGTAAAACGATGCCCCGTAACATATTCGAGGAGATGCGAAACTAACCTCTGAATGAACAATCTGGCAAGACTGCCTTCCTGACTTCTTTGACCCGTTCAGATGCGGGAACGTCCCGGTGTTCAACAAAGCCAAATTTTTTGTCATAGTCGGTCTATAAAGGACAGAGTGGAAGTGGAAAGGGGACACTTCCTCACTTGATTCATTGCGAGAGAACACAAACGACTGAGACTAAGCGATAAGGACCAATAGCTCTCGTCTATCAATCGTCGCCGAATCCCTCCCCCCTATCTACCCTCCCCACCTAGCGCTCTCTCACTCTTACCGGCATATATCAGCAAAACGCCGTAACAAATCTGTCTGATGTGCGCTTCCAACATTAATATAATTTTATCTCAAGCATGATAGAATACATAAAAATCGAAAGCGAACAATGTACAGCATCATGAGGAAGTGCACTTTAGCGGAAATGTGCAACCTATAGACATATGTGAAATTTTGGAAAGGTATTTAACAATTGCCAATTTGATAGACAATCTCAAAGACCACTAGCTGTATAAGCTAAGATTAATAAGAACGCCGAAATAAAAACAACAGTTAGTTATTTGGATTATATTGGTACTGGGTATAATCAAGTTTATATCGCGACAATACGGCGATTACAATGCCCATGTCTTCACACACCTTAGGGTCGCTCGCAAATGATAAATTCATGGACGCCTACCTTATATTATGCTTATTAATATAGGGCACATCAGTTTATTTGCCCTTCGTAAAATCAATACTATCTAATCTCGAAGAAGTGAAGGCCTCGTTTTTAAGCAAAGTGAAAATAATATCAAGGCAAAAGGGGTGTAATACCGAGATGCGAATCGAGGCACAATGGAAAAGAGAGGTTTACAATGATAAAAATAAAAGAGAAGGGGGGGGGTTATGGAGCGAGAAGAGGTACTCACAGAATGACACACTTTCTCTTCTTCACTGGCTTTGGATTCACTACGGCTCGAACCGCATCCGTGAACACCTTACAAAATGGTTTAATTCGGCCTTTAGTAAATCGGCAAACAAAATAAACTTTCTTTACGTCGTCAAGACAAAAAAAACAAACTCATTGCTAAGCTTTTCATATCAGCAAGATTGAAGATAATGAAAGAGCTCGCTGATATTAGTTAATGTATAATGATATAGATCAGTGTGTTTACCTGTTGTAGTCCTTGCTGAGTGAGCGCAGAACACTCGAGGTATTTCATCGCCTTTATCCGTTGAGCCAATTTTGTTCCTTGTTGTCTACAATCAGCCTCTGTTGCGAGAAAGATGAGCAAGTTTGAGGAATGAGATCTCTGTTGCTACTTTAAAACAGTCCGAGACGACCTGCCATTAACTGAACTATCCCACTTGTTAATTGCACTTATTCAGGGATTCTCAGATGAACCAGAAGGCAATTTTCGTTGATCAAGTGGTCACGCATTAGAAATGGCAAGTGTGACAGCAAATATCTCATATAGCTATAAATAATCGAGAAAAGAACCTTGGTGATCTCTACGAACATCACACCTAACTCAAAATATAATCTAGAGCATGTCTGCGCGGCATTATTAGATTCCAAGCTTAAGCCGGACACCCATACTTCTAACCATAGATCAAATAGTACGTCGTAAACGACCTAGCCAAGGCACTTTTTTCCATGAAAATTTTCAGAATCAAGGCACTTTTTTCCATGAAAATTTTCAGAATCAAGGCACTTTTTTCCATGAAAATTTTCAGAATCAAGGCACTTTTTGAAATATGAAAACCAAAAAAGCATAAAGAAGTTTGCAAATCATAAAAAGGAGAATATTTACTTTAATTTATGACCCGTAGTAACTGTATTCGCGCGTGATTGCGTTCGACAACAAGCACAACTCCCTGACTGTAATGTAAAAAATAGCCACGTCGGGCATAGAATCAACGCGCTTTTGATGAAGAAGTGGTTGTAAGGGGGGAACGGAATTTTTGAATTCTTTCTTCAAGAATCAATTCATATTTGCGGGACATTTATGTTTCAAGAACAAATTATCTGAAATTCGAACTTCTGAAAAACCGTAACATTTTATTGTCCAGAATCAAGGCACTTTTTGAAGATATCGATACGCGGAACCTAGGCACCTTGAATAAGTCCAACGTCACTATTTGATCTATGCTTTTAACGCACTTTGTCATAGGATACCCGTTCTTTTCAACAAATAGAACCAAATACAACAAAAATAAGATATTTGATCAGAAACACGTGGAATTCACCATGATATTCCCTCATGACACCCTTTTCAAAGAACTTTCTTCGAATATCTAAATCGGGCTACGCACGTATGATCTAGAGGTTTCGAAAACTCGCTAGAAAAAAATAAAACAAAAGGGTAATCAACGTCCAGAGTTTTTTTTTCGTAAATTTTTCTATCATTATACTTTTTGAGCTATTCAATGGATTTAATGAACGAATCAGCAGCAAAGTGCTACACATAGTTCTGTTACATTATTAAATCACTCATTTTAAAAACATAATCCTCGATTCTACGCCTGCAGAGAAAAAAGTTTAGTTTGCATTGGAGTACGGTAATTTTAAGAAAAACGGTTAAACTCGTCTCTGAAAAGTTTAACAGAGTAGTTTGATAATCGAGAGTAATATCTCTTTAGTTACTGTTTAGGAAAGATCCATACCTCTCAAACCGAACCCCCACCCCTCCCCCTCAACCCCCGAACCAGATTACGTAGACCTTTTGATTTTCGTGTTAGATGAAAAACTTTGGCTATTTTCGTTTTAAAATACAGCTGTACATGCAGTGAACCACCGCCGACTCACTTTGTAATTGGCTGACGTCCCTCATTGGCAAGATTCGAAAGCGTAGTCGAGTCCTCACGCAGATCAAGCTTTGTACCTGCAAAAATAAAGTTACGGTTCTCCAATCGGATGTTAGTCTGCACCGAATCATGACTAAAAAAGTTAGGCTCGTTGTTTTTTTCATTTCCTATACTTGAGCAAAGAACCCAGGGAAAAAAGTTCTGACAATGCTAACCTATGAGCAAATGTGTGTAGCATTTAAATTTTAAGAAATATTTGCGAACCTGAAAAATTTAAAAAAAAACTCTACTACACTTAATCGAAGCTCATTTCTAATGTAAGAGGTCGCTCATTGTCAGCTAAAATAATACATTGAGAGAACACTCTTATATTTTCTTACTATTTTTGTTTTACATGAGAAAACACTTTTATATTTTCTTACTATTTTTGTTTTAAGCTCAAATTTTCAATTTCACTAAAAATAGTAGTGCTTACCAACAAGAAGAATTGGTGCATCGGGACAATGTTGTCGTATCTCGGGAACCCATTTTGATGTGATATTGTCGAATGAGACTGGGGAGACGACAGAGAAACAGAGAATGAACACATCGGTTTGAGGATACGAAAGAGGTCGCAACCGGTCGTAGTCTTCCTGAAACATGTTTATTCATTATCAATGTGTACTGTCACTGATTAGTCCAACTGCGATGGAATAGCATACACCAATCCTATAGAAATGAGTCAGCGGGAGAGAATGAGTCAGCTAAGGTTGAAAAAGTTACTAGCCTGTCCTGCGGTATCCCAAAGCCCTAGATTGACAGTGTGATTGTCAACCGTCAACTGAGCAGAGTAATTGTCGAACCTTAAATGTAAAATGGCCAAGGAATAAAGGATGATAACTGACACAGTGGGAACGTATTTGACAGGGAACGAGTCCGTAGTATAGGAGATCAGCATACACGTCTTTCCTACCGTACCGTCTCCAACGATAACACATTTGATTTGTCGTGAAGGAAGAGACATCGTCTCTGCAATTGTCTCATAAACACTAAACACTTAGCTAAGCCTACAGGACTGTGCCAGTAACCGTATACAGTACAACAGTGAACATATAATTGCACAATATACAACGAACGATATGTTTATATAAAAATAATAAGCATAAAAATATTATAAGTACTAGGCAGAAGAAGCAAAAACACAATAATTTAGCGGAGGAACGAGGAAACTTGAGCAAACTCCAAGATTGTGCGAGTTTCGTGCTTGCTGGTGCATTGTGTGTGTTTGGTAAGACGACGCATCCTAAACGTCGCAAGTAAACCACAACTACTTACCGTATTTAAATATTTTCTTCCTTCTTCAAACACCGGTTTTCGATGTTATTTGCAACAATTTGGGCTATGTCTTCTGCAAAACACATGTGTAGATAATCAGTGCCCCTTTATGCTCGCTGTGAAGTGTGTATTCCTCGGGAATAATCTTTTTTATGCATGCTTTGTAGATGTCAGATATCTTTGTAGATGTCCGATCTGCATATTGTTATGATTTATCGAGACGAAAATGCTACCATAGCAGCACAAATTGTTTTAAAAACATGAAAATGATCTCATGAGGTGAAGACACGCATTGTGGGGACATTGTAAGTAAGTAGACAGTGACAAAAATGAGGAGGAGGGACAGTGATAAAGGGCACCCGTATAGTAATTAAGTATGATGAGGGAAAGTGAAAGCTCTGCTTGGAGCGAATGAAGGGCACAAATAACAACGTATTCAGGCATAAGTGATATGAGTATCGACTAAATAATCTGAGCCATGTACACACTATGCAATCTCTATGCTAGTCACTCATCATATGTTCAAATTAGACGCTCCTCTGGAGGAAGTTTGAGCATCGTTCCCATCTGAAAGAGAGTGTTAATGTGTTAACGTTGTTGTTGTTTTGGTTGTGGTTTGCATACAGGGTATCGGCCTTGATCTTCCTGTTGAGAGGGTGAGTAGTGGCCGTGGAGGGCTCCCTTTCCACGAAGAACGAAGAAGAGAAGGGCACAGCCGAGGAGAGACAGTACCAGGAGAACTACCACGAGAGGACCCAGTACGTACGATAGAGAGAGACGGTTCTCTTCTCTCTCAACGACACCTCTTCTTCCTCTAGTTCCATAGACGGGGTCTTACCTTAGTGGCGCAAGTCGGTCCGGAGTATCCCGACTGACACACACAGTCGTGCTCCGTCCATTCCCTCGTCCCCTCTTGGCGGGCCACTCCTCGAACACATTCTCCGTGGACACACCTTAAGGAGAATATGAGGAAGGAGGGAAGGGACTAGGATACATGTGAGTCGTGCGATTGAGGGCATCGGGGACACATGGATCACGCAGAGAACAACGATGACCGAGGTAACCTGAGAGTAAGAGATGGGGGAGGGGAGGGGAAGAGGGGGAAAGGGAGGAAGAAGGGAAACGGACCTGTGGAACACGAACACGTATAGGAACCGACGGTGTTCGTGCATTCCCCGTGTACACATCTTCCAGGGAGAGAACACTCATCCACGTCCAAGTCACACCCTCGACCACTTAAGAGAAGTAGACAGGAGATAGAAGAGATGATAAGACTCACGTGAAGTTGAGGGGACACGAACATTCGTAGTCTCCCACTCGATCGATACACTTTCCTCCGTTCTTGCATGGCGATGATTGACATTCGTCGACGTCGTGATCACAGCGAGGACCTATAGGATAAGAATGGAAAATAACGGAGATATGGAATATATACCGTCGAATCCATGGGCACATGAACACTCAAAGCGACCCTTGGAAGAGAGGCAAGTAGCTCCGTTAACACACGGAGAAGACTCACACATATCTATCTCCACCTGCAATTCACCCTTTCTCATTTGATCGTGTTGAAGCGAGTGTTCACTCTCATCAGTTATCTACCTCGCATTTGTCTCCTCTGTAACCCTGATCGCATTGACAAGAGTGTTCGAATGGAGTCATCTGTATGCACTTTCCATGGATGCAAGGAGTGGACAGACACGATCCCGCCAGTTCACATCGTTCTCCTTCAATTTCCCTCCAGTCCCTTCCCCCCTCTTGTCTCTTACCCAGGTAGAACTGTTTGCATGTACAAGTAGCCACTCCGTTTTCGTCTTCTTTACATTCTCCATCGTTGACACAAGGAACAAGGGAACAGGCTCCAGCGCGGACAGAACACGACCTGTAATACACTTCCGTTATTGGATGAGGGGAATAATGAAGAGGAGGGGAGGGTACTCTAAAGGGGAAGTCATTAGGAAGTGAAGAAGGAAAGAGGAGAGCACCTTCCTGTCCATGGAGGAGAACATTGACACATTGTCCCGTTGATGACTGGCGAACACTGTCCTTCATTGGCACATGAAGACTCCGTGCATGAGGAGGGGAAGATATCACAGTCCTTTCCCGTGTATCCTGACGATTCAGTTGCACTTGAGCAATCACACTCATCTCGCTTACCAGGAATACATTGACAGTGATACTGAGAGGGCGAGGAGTCGACGTTGCATGTTGCGTGAATTCCACACGGAGAAGGCAGGGAATCACAAGGGGAGGGAGACACTTCGCATGACTCTCCCGTGAAGCCATCGAGACATTGGCATGAGTAGCCTTCCTGAACAATTTTTCGTGTATTGGGGGACGAGCGGGACAACCTTTCCTCCTACACATCGTCCTCCATTCATGCACGTTTCCTCGTTGCACTCCGCGTTCCCCTCAAGTAAGATTTCATCTCTATCTCTCTGTCAGAAGTACCTTTAGTGAACAAGTTCTTCCATGGAATCCAGGGAGACAAAGACAGTTCCATGAGCTCGAAGAGTTATTATTACGTCTGTAACAGGATGAAATCTCTATCCATTTCATCACTACATACCGACAGACTCCATCATTGAGACAAGTCGTCGGATCTTGACAGGGATCGAGAGGGACGTCACAAGAGGAGCCAGAATATCCCGCTTGACAGACACATCTGTGATGGTCTCCTTCCTCATTGCCTTCTTGCCTTCACTCACTCGGCTTCTCCCTTCCTATCGATACATCTTCCATGTAGACAGTGTTTCCTCGTGCATTCATTCACTTCCCGTTCACACTTTTCCCCTTCGAATCCAGCAGGACAGCGGCAGATACGCCTGCGATACACTTCGCAATGCACTCCTCACTACCGTTCTTACTTGTTCCAACCATCTACACATTCAGCTCCATTAAGGCATTGATCATATGGACCACATTGAGGAACGGCTATGCATCCAGATGGATGAATCTGTAAGGAAAAGAAGGGATAGACGATAGTTCAATGTGGTGCACCTTATGTCGTTTAGTTGATGTCCATAGGGAATGAGAGGAATTAGTTGGAGGGAAGAAGGAAAGGGGAATAAAATCTTCAATCTTGATGTCTGAGGAAACATAAATACGATAACTGTGGAGAAGAAACATACTTGAGATGCATCCCCAGAAAGAGGAGGTAGAAGGAGAAGAACCGACACGAAGAGAACAAAGAGATGTAAGGGATAAGGATGAGGGCTTGGGGATTCCTGAGATGACAATGTTGCGGAAATATTAACGGTAATCTGCAAAAAAGATAAATAACAGTAAGCATCTTACCATAGGTTCTATTTCCGATGTGAGCAACGTTCTTATCAATTGAGATATTTCGCCACTTCCCGTCATTCAGTGTTGGTTGTAACACGAAAGGAGACGATGGAGGACCAACGAGAAGACGACCGTCGCTGAGGGAAATGGAGTAGTCTGCCTGAATGGTTATGCTTTGAGGGTTACATAGAAGAAGACGATGAATTGAAACGAACCAGAGAGAGTATCTGTCCACGATCCGAATGAGTTCGCAGTTGGAAAGTGACCGATTCAACATGGAGCGGCTCGTCTATTGAGAACTCAGCGAATGAAGTTTCGACGAAGTGGGCAGGTGATACGCCTGGACATGAGAATACACGGAGATGAGCAGGGGGACTGACATTGGAAGGAAGTGGAGTGAGAGTAGCATGTGGAGGAAGGAGGACAAGGGGAATCGAGACAGAAGTCACGCTCAGAACAGTCTTTTCCTATCCATCCAGAAGGGCACGAACACATGAAGTCGTTGAAGAGTTCGAGACATTCTCCATGGGCACAAGGAGACAGAGAACAGACTGGGTCCGAGACTACTCCTGAGAAACATGAATGGTATTGCATAGAATAAGGATGTAGATAGTGTTAGAGGGCTTAAACGAACCCTCCAATATGTTTGTGGAGTGGAGCAGCTCTCCGAGTGGCTTCACTTCTATTGTTGATGGATGAAGAAGAACCGAGAGATCATTTACTCGGATATCTTGTAGAGTGCCTAAAAGCATATGACTAGAAGTTTCTCGAACAAAATCAATAAAAATTCAATCACTACTCTTTTCAGTACCTTTCAAATGGTCATCCGTGGTGTATGCTCCATGTGCAGATCCATTTGCTGTACCAATGAGAAGGGAGTCCGTAAACAAGGGATGAGTGAATCTCGCCTCAACTTCTGCGTTTCCGCGAGGGATTCCATCGACTTCCAACTGAATGTGGGGCATGTAGATGGTAAGTAGAGATAAAGAAGTAGAGTTAGTATGTACCGATATGACGTTGTTGTCTCTGCTCACGAGAATTCGATGTTCCTCGTTGTCGTCCACCCTCGTATCCGAATCGATGTCCACGACTGCCTTACGACCGAGTCGACCACGGGCTTCAAACATTTGATTAATACATACATTTGTTAGATACATACCATGCAGCGTTCCATTTCTGATCTCCAGAGAGAGAAAGGTAGCCAGATCAGTTGAGTCACTGGTTCCTTCTACTCGTTCACCCAACAGCAACACTACCGAGTCTCTCTTCGCCGTTCGCAACAGAAGAGATATCGTCGTGTGATATTTCAACTACAAGAAAAACTCGAATTTGTTAAAATTAAAATTGTCTAAACATCAGAAATTCGCAAATAGCTTACGATAACTTACTTGTTCAGCTACAGATGGAGATATCGAAAGGTGTGCGTAGCTGGTTGTGTGATTGTGACCGAATGTCGACGGAGGAAGGGAGTCTTTGCAGTTGGGAGGAAGAAGGGGAGGGGGACAGCGGCACTCGAAGGACTCCCACAGATCGACACACTCTCCCTCTTCACACGGAGACGGAGAACACGGAGAGTGACGGGGACAACCTTAATAGGGGATAGGGAGTCAAGAATGAAGAATCGAGACGACAGATTTGGATACCTTGAGCTAGTGCTACTCCACGAGGAAGAGTTGCGAGATCCCGATACTCATTGTCTATGAACAACTCGGCTATGCATCCGATAAAGAAGGACGAGGGAGACACTTTGCCAAGACGAGTGGAGAATACATCGAAAGAAGAGGGACGCGGAAGGGAACGGGTGAACAGCAGACGACCACTCTCCTCACGAACCGACACTATCAGATCCTAGAAGAGGCTTTAGAGTAGGAAGGGAGCCAATCATACCTTCTCAGTTTTGTTCAGTTGTACAGTGTACCATAACCCGTCGTTCACTGGATAAGGAAGAAGCAGAAAAGACGATGCACTGATGTTGATGTGAAGATTGCCTTCCTAGGATAGATACATGACACAATGCAACCAGATACCTTCAAACCTGCAGGAAAAGAACGAAGAGTTTCGTTCCAAACAAGTCTTCTCCACTTATGACATGGACATCGGATACGGTTGTGCGAAGAGAGAAGGAAACTTCGTACGCTAGTGGTCCTGCAGTTATCGTCGATTACAGTGGATCAAAGAGAGAAAAGGTTTAGCTCTTACCTGAGCTTGTTCCGATCATGACATTCGGATTTTGATGGACAAAAAGGGAGTCTTTCGAGAAGGAAACTGACGAAGGAACAGCGCAATCGTCTCCTCTTTGGCCAATCTTGCAACCACACGAAAGTTGAAGAGAAGAGAGGGAGGACTGACGAATACACGATTGGCCATGTGGGCAGGTTCGAGTGGAACAGGCCTGTAGTCAAAGATCAGAAGATAAATAATTAAAGAGGGTTACCTCGGTAGCCTCTTCGCATGTCGCTCCCTTGAACCCGTCCTCGCATACACAAACTGCTCCTTCGAATGTCTCGATGCAACGAGATGAATGTTGACACATTTCACACGTAAGCTTAAGCGTAATGGTCATTACGAACGATTAGGCGGGAAATACCTCCGACTTAGTCTCTGGGGCGGGTGTTGTTGAAGGCGTAGTGAAGGGAGGTGAGGATGTCCGTGGAAGACTTTCTTCTGCGGGAGGAGGAACAGGCTCCGTTGTTGTAGAGGTTATCGTAGTAGTTGTACTCTCAGTTGTGGAAGACTGCGTGGTTGACGAAGACACTTCGTTTGTCTTAAAGAAGAAAGATGAAGAACAATGAACGAGTGCTAACCGAAGAGGAGGGGAAGGCCTGGAAAGATCCGATGATCTCATCGCAGAATCTTCCTCCGAAGCCTCGGACACACACACAATCGAAGGCCTCTGCTCCCTTCTCAACACACGATCCTCCATTGTGACATTCGACGTCTTGACAGGGAGACGCTGGTGATTCACACCATGAACCTGCGTATCCAGGAGGACACACACAAATGGGGGAGCCGTTAGAGATGATACAGTAGCCTTGAGAAGACATGATAGATATTAGCTAAACGAGTGACCTCTACCTCCATTGGCACACCCGACATGTGCACAAGCACTTGGCTTCTCAGTAGTGACAGTAGTCAACGGAGTAGTTGCCGCTCTCTCACAGTTGTCTCCGTCGAAGGGACCGACACACTCACAGAACTCCTTGCCTACTCCACGAATGCATTTACCCTCGTTGAGACAAGGAGCACCTGCGGGGGTATGGTTATGTATGAACAGAATAGAAGGTTGACAGATTACTCAAAGAGAATATTGGAATGTACCGTTAACGAGGCAAGATGAGGGTCGTTCGCATGCGATTCCCGTGTAGTCGGGAGAACACAGACAGACACTTCTATCAGCAGTCACAGGAGCACATTGTCCCCCGTTCATACAGTCTCCACAGATGGAAGTTGTCTACATAGAAGTAACATCAGTGAGAGCACAACTCTACGAGCTTACTCTCGGCTTGCAGTCTACAGAGGTGACAGTTCCATTCGAACACACGCACTGGAATCCGTTGAGTTCCGTGTTGATGCAAGCCCCACCACACTTCTCTTCGCATCCATCCACCTCACATAGATCTCCTAAAACGAGTCGGTTTAATGATCTCTTAGACCCTCGCAAACCGAGAAATCCATTGGCACAAGCACACGTGAATCCTCCTAACTTATTCGTGCACACTCCTCCATTCCTGCAACGAGAGCAGCGAGTCTTAGCAGTGACTACACCATTCATAATTGAAAAGTCCTTTTCTTCTTATTTTTGCCAGCTTACTTGCAAGGTGAAAAGATGCATTCATTGAGGTCGTCTTCACACAAATCTCCTTTGAATCCAGGGAGACAATCACAGGTTTGCTTTCCCTGGAATATAAATTTCATTGTTCGCTCATAAAATTCTTTCTCAAAGACGACAAAACTCCAAGTATGATAGAATAGATAATAAATAATACCTTTTCGAGTGAGCACCTCCCCCGGTTCTTGCATGGATTGGAGTGACAAGGATCAGGTAGGCAGAACATGCCTTCATTCTCCTTCTCGACACACCTCAAATAGCTTAATCACTATCTTCCTTGTCCCGTCAGTTTCTGCTTTCGGAGATTCTCATGAGAAGTGACAGATGTCACCATTCAGTTGACAAGATAACTATGCTCTTACTGCTAGCTAGCTCTTTCCCTGCCCTACAGGCTGTGGGTCCACTCTCTCCTCTCACTATTCCCTCTTCTCCTCATTCTGTTCCCCTCTCCTCCAATCAACCCCTGACCTCCCAGTGATTGCATGTTGCCTGTACGCACGGCACTTATTGCTTGTCAATCAGCGTCCCTTCTCTACTCCTTTCATACCATCTCATCTCAGAGTTTTTTCTTAGTCCAATCTGTGTTTATCCTGGCAGTCTGTACCTGAGATCAGAGGGACAATCAAGTTCCTTCACACAGGGAATCGCGGGTCGCGGGGCCTCCATATCACATAATGCACCGACCCAACCTGATGAGAAGAATAAAGAGAGAAGAGAGGGACGAGATGGTATAGGGGGGAAGGGAAATGAGACGAGAGATGGAGATAGAGGGAGATCTCGTAAGAGAATTAAGGAATTAAAATGAGTAGACGATACGAGGGAACAGGGGAGTAATGAGATGAGTGGGAATAGGGAATAAGCAAGGATAAGGGAAGGGAAGGGAAAGGGAGGGTACCTGGTTGGCAGGTACATTGATGAGTCTCTGCATCGCAGTCACCGTGAATACAGCCACATGAGACCTGAAGAGAAGAAGCAAAGAGGACGACCGGGACAGAGTGTTAGAGAGGCAAGAACTGAAGGAATATAGAGAGTAGAATTAGCGCCCTTAAGGAGAGACGTACCTCGCAGATGAGACCCCCGAATGCATTGGGACAACGACAACCGAAGGACTCATCGTCCCTTACGATGCATGTACCGCCGTTGAGACAGATATTACGGTGACACACTCCGACTGATGAGACTTCTGCAAGAATAGATGAGACAGTAGGTGATACTTGCTTAGTTCAACCTCTTTCCCTAACGATCCCCATTGTACATGAGTATTCATCGGTTGTTCAGTTATGTTAGCCCCATTTGTTGTCTCCCTTATGCAGAGGATGATCATTCTCACTCTCTATATCCTCCCACTCTTCCCCCTGTACCTCCCTCTGTCAACCCTCTCTCCTACCTACTCTTCCCTTCCGCAACAAACTAATCGTTCTTCTTCTTCTCTTTCGGTATGCCAATGGCTTGAACGGTAGAGACAAAGTAGCATGCAAGTGGTCCTTTTCCTCTCTCTATCTCTCCCCCCTCTTTACCCCTTCCCTACCTTACCGTTCCCTTTTAGCCAAAAAGGACAAAAGAATGTCATCTCCTATACGGCTCATATCTTCCGATTTCCTTCATTACTATTGATCTATGAGCTGTTTCTTCAAATACCGAGGCTACCGTGAGGGGTAGCTTGAATGGAGAGGTTCTCTGCCTCTCTCAGCTCTCCCTTCCCTCCCTCTCAGTCCCTCTCTCTCTCCCTCTCCCCATCGGACCCTTATCAACGTCGATCCTTGAAGGGTCTGAGTGTTTACTTTAATCTCTCTCTCCCGTTGACTTCCCTCCCTTCTCTTCATCCATTAGCACAGACTAAATACAGTGAATGAAGATCGTCTTTCGTTTCCCTTTCAGACTGTGCATCAAACAAGAAATGGATACCCAACCCGGGAAGGCAACTTCATTCTTCGTCAACCTCCCTTGTTTCCCTCTCTGCAACCTCTCTCTCCCCCGCTCCCTCGTTCTCGATTCCTTCACTCTCGAACGTAACAAGGCTGTGCATCTCTCGACCCCTTACAGATGTCTCAAGGTATAAAGTTGGTCAGGGGAACAAAAGAGAGGGAAGAAGGTGAAAGGGCAGGAGAGAGGTAAGAGGGAGGAATGGGACTCCAAGGGGGTGTGAAGGACTTGACTTCTTTAGTCTACTCGCACTACAAACAAACTACTAAGCTGACCAAATAGTCCATCATTCTATTGTAGTCTACTACCAGTCGCCCTCTATGGCTACCCACAGCGTCTTCAAATACCTTTCTCCCGCCTGATATTCATGAAAGCCGTAAACAACATTTGTTCTTACTGTAAATTCGAAAAATCGTATGCTAATGAAGCAGTCTCTCTTGCCATGGACACTTTACATACTACCAGTAAGAACAAATGCTGTTTACTGTTGAATTCACTAATTGTACGAATTAGTCTAATCAATGGTCAATTTGCATAGGGAATTTGGCAAAATGTCATGAGCCCAATCAGACAGGCGGACAAGCTGTGATACCTGTCACTAATTGTAAGAAATAATAAAACAATCAATAATTCCCGGCAGATTGCTTGTATACACACTGTTGCTCCATCCCCCCTTTCCCTCTCTCAATTCCTCCTCACTCTTTTCAACCTTCATACGGGCACCTATGACCCGTGCGACGATATTAGCGGATAATGAGAGGGACGCAGAGGAAGGTTAGGAGGGAAAGGGGAGGGGGAGGGAGAGGGGAGAGCGAGGGGGTGTAGATACGAGGGAGGGTAGAGACCCCAATGCCTTTCTACACTCGAATCACTGCCGATGCAGGGAAGAACCATGTGCAAACATTGACCAGCACGGGTCAACGAGAGACATGAGAGAGGGAAAGGCGAGAAGAGGGAGAGGAGAGGGAGAGACGGAGGGAGAGAAAAGGGGAAAAGAGGGAATAACGAGAGGAAGGCAAGTGGACACAGAAGAAGCGAAAAGGATGGCACGTCTGTACGTGAGAAGTGAAGTGGACAAAGAAGAGAAGAGAAGAGAACGAACCTAATGGAAGAAGAAGGAAAACGAAGAGGGACAGAGACATCTTGCAGACCCATAGAGGGACTACTACGATGACACACTCTGCCAGTTCGTAGATCTGAAAGGGTTAAGAGGTAAAAGGGAGAGGGAGTGGGAGCGAGGGAAGAGAGAGGTCATGACTGTTCGAAGGAGTTCACGGATAATGAGGCAAGGAGGTTACAGAGATGCTCTGAGATGAGATGCGAAAAACGATTGGTGGAAAAGGAGGAATCGAAAGGGGGTAGGACGGAGGGGAAGGTTGAGGGAGAAGAGGGATAGTAGAGGGGGAGAAGAGATACTGATGGAGACTGTAGGATAAGGAATGGGTATGAGGGAATGGAAGGGAATGCGCAATACGGAATCATGACCAAATACAAGCGGAGACTTGGGGACAAAGAAGATCCTCATGAGATATCTATTATGGAAGGGAACGGAAGAGAGAGGGAAGAAGAGAGATAGAGATAGAGGAGTAGAGGGATAGAGAGCAGCGATGATGTGTGCATTCCCTTTCACATAGACATATACATGTGTGTTTATGAGGGGATATTGAGGTTGAGTGAGGAGCATAGATGGTAGAGAAGAGAAGAGAATACGGATAAGGAAGAGAAGAGAGAGACTAGGACTGTACGTGATAAGGAGAGATGAGAGAGCAAATAGGGATATGCTCATTGAGGGAGGTAGAGGAGGACGATGGGGGCTCCGCCCCCTTCCCCTCCCCCTCCCCTCCCCCACCGCCAAAGACACTGACGGAGGGCAAGAACATTCGCGTATGCTCAGACTCTCGTGAAGAAGAAGAAACAGGCACGAAATGAACGAGAGCGAGGCTGGTTTTAGTGCGAGAGAACGGTCAGAATCGAGGGAGGAGATACTGAGAGAAAGAGGGAAAAGATGGATACTCACGGTCGGATGGGGCCACTCATCGCCCCCACCTGTACAAAGGATAAGCAAGATAATTGGCTGTCGGTCATCCATTGAAGAAGAGAGAGAGAGGAAAGAACAAGACTGGCTTAGTATGCACAGAAGAGTTGTACTCATGCGAGAGATAAAGGGGCACAGGAGGTTCATCCCCCACCCTCACCCTTTAACCTCTCACTCCCTCACTCCACCCCTTAACCCCTCTCCCATCTATATCTTCCACTCTGTGTCAATCATCCAATCGGATCGTGTGTAAGAACATGTATGATGAATGGGCCCTCTACACTCATCCAATGAGATTCCTCGGCATCTCACATGGACAAGTTCATACTACTCGTTGCTAAATAACAACGAAATAGTACCTTCCCTTCTCACAATTAGCTTAAAGAAAGAATACTTGCTGTTCCTTAGTTTTTATGGGGATGTAGGTAAGTGTGTGGTGAAAACTTTACATTATATGTTTGAAGTAAAAGCTAAGCGCTCTGATGAAACCTTTTCCCCATTCCTACTATTTATATACATTTATCATATCATTATTTACAGTATACATTATATATTATATACATTATATGTACATTTATCATATCGCATTGCGCGAGTCACGTGAATAACTTTTAGATATGTTAATATAAAATCTTAATGCTTGTTCAGTTTTCGTATACGTATCTATACATTTTGTATTCAGCTCAAGAGATTGTCGCATCAGATAAATGAAGACCCATTACACGGACTAAGAAGTAAGTGGCTCATTGACCCTTATCGTCACTCCATCTCTGTCTCTTTCTTCCATTACCTACTTTACTTTCTCATGTGAGACTTCACGGGCCCCTCTGAGCACATAGCTATCCCTCAAGGGCATATTTTAAGCATTCCTTCAGTTTTGTCCTTTTCAGGAGATTCTCGAGTTATGTCTCCATTTCTTCAACAAACGATGCTTACGAATCGGACCGCTCGCGCCCTACAGTATTCGCAAAATGACATTCGTATTCGCGCGGTCCCTGAAGAGCAATGTAACATTGCATACAACTTCTCGCCTAATTTAAACAGCGGGGAATGGCGGGAAAAAGACGCAAAATTAGGATTGTAGGTTTTCGACATTGCTCTTTCAGATGAAACCAGGGGGTTGAAAAGTGCTCAGAGGTCCTTTAACGGAAAGTTTCACTTGAATTTAAACAAATTTGCAAACTATAGAATTCCTCGAGCATTTGAACACAGAGAATATATTCCAAAAAATGAATGATAAAAGATAAATGAATGCATTCCCCAAAATGAAAATACCCAAAAAGGGGTGTTGGCAAATGCATTCCCGGTGTGGGGCTCGAAATGGAAAAAAAAGAAAACGGAAAAAAGAGAAAAGGATGGTTATATACAATATAGGTAAATCGAACATTTGGGCAACATTTGCTCAAATCGTATATCTTCTAATAAAACCCCGCGCGCCGCCCTCGTTTCTCGTTTCCACCCTTTAATTTCTGCTCCAATTCAGTAAGGAGAGCGGCGCCGCCGAACTCGAAACGAGCAGATTTGAATTACCGCAATTTCTTAAAATGCGCATAAAACATTTCAAAATCAATATTTTTGGCATCTGTAAAGCGTATCGGATAGATCTCGAGAAGGGCTATCGATCATCTATCTGATCTTGTTGAAATCTTCTTCCTCAAACAAGTTATTCCTCTCTCCAAGTTTTGATACAAATTAAAGGGTCGAAACGAGAATCGAGCTCGGCGCGCGTGAATTTAACGCGGCATAAAGGATCCCACAACTCACTTTTAACTACTGGCTCAGAGCACCTAGACTTTTTCAGGCATTTTCATTTTCATAACTTTCGTTAGGGCTTCACCACTGCGCTAATAACTACTATTCTTTTTCTTCGAACGAGAGACCGTGCAAAGTGAGGAGAGTGCAGATAGTAAAACAGTCTAAGCCCCAGTTGCGTACATGTGCCTGTCCGGATCCTTTAGACACGTGAATCCTTTAAGAATCTGTTCTCAAAATAGCATAAAAATTAGGATTGTGTAAACTGATGTGTCGTTAACTACTTCTTTCTATCTGCTCGATTTTCACTTAACAACAACAAATAAGCAGACTCACGACATTGACACTGGTCAGCTATAGCATCTTCTCATCGCGCACGCCGTATGGAATGGTGGACATGAACAGGTAAGAACACCTCCGTGATGCAGGAGAGTTTTCCGATGAAGATACACGACACGACCTGAAAATTGCAACTTACACTTTCTCCGAACCAGAAAATTGTCCTAGATGTAATCCTAGCGAATGCTGCAGATAGTTTATTTCACTTGCCCATACAAACCTGTAGCGATGAAAAAAATTTACTTTCCCTCTTTTTAGCTACCTATATAGTTACGTCATAATATGGATTAGAGCACCTAGGGTCCGATTCAGCCATTCTGAATTTCATATTTTCCTTACGAGTTTAAAGGAGGACCATTCAGTACCGTAGATTGGCTAATTCAGACTAATTTACATAGCGAGAGAGGGAAGGCATAGAAGAGAAACTAATCGAATCCGTCAGGATGCCGTCAGGAATTTGAATAGATTACGGTTCCGAATGGAGGTCCTTTAAAATATACACGTGCCGTTACCAATCTTTCAATTCCAAATCCCCCCTTTACACTTCTCCTCTGCTAACTTATAATATACTTGAGCAAATAAATCATCATATGTCATAACATTGTTACATAGGAATGGGGTCGGAAGATCGAAAAGCGTACTGTGTTTAGTGGCTGTCTCTCCGCCCCTCTGCGGGTCATTGCCACTGGTCACTCGGCCTTCCCAAAAGCTTTAGTAGTGATGCTTCAACCGAGTGAGCGACTTTTCTCTTTTCTCTTCATTCTAAACCCCTTCCTCATTTCCCTCGTCGACTCCTCTTATATCTCATCTGCCCTTGTCGACGGGGAACATGAACTTATCTGTCGTCGTTGTGGACACACGGTTACAACCGACAGTCAAGTATGTTACCATGCCCCTACTTATTTTCATCCTTCCTATTTTAGTGATCTCTCAGGTAGTCCGTATCACAGCTCCTCCTCAAGCAGACTATTCATATGAAATGGACGTACTCGGGGTCAACACAACAATCAGCGTACTCACTAATCCCGCAGGTGTGCAATCCGCAGCTGAAGTAACCAAGTAATACACATTTATCCAGGCGAGAAATTTCACGTGGTCACTGTATCAAAGGCAGCTGTTCGTTTGCGAGGGAAGGTATATTGTTCAAGTTCTGTAATATAATTTTTTTAAAAATAATGTTCCTACCTTACGTACAGACCGCCCGTTGATGGTGTTCCTTATTTTTCCTTTATTTAGCTTATATATTATATTTTAGCCAACTTCAACAGCCACATGGTTCCCGGGTAAACAATGGACAATAACTGAATGTGGACGTTGCGGCACGCATATGGGATGGTGAGTAAATAGGAATAGGTCACTAGCATCAAACAGCATGAATCATCAATTTCGTATCATGAGTAAAAATGAATAGTTTATGATTTATTCGGGGGCTTATTTTTCTCACTCTTTATTCGAGGTACGCTAATACATCGACTTAATAATTCAGGTTCTTCGACGACATACCCAATCCGAAATTGAAATCATCGGATTCAAAAGATTCCTTTTACGGGATACCCCTTGACTACCTTATATCTGCGGAATGTAAGTTTCAGCAACAAACACATTCTTTTATTATTTTTTTATTTACCACCTTTATTTGCATCAAAATTTTGATGTTTAGACGCGGATAAGAAAATTCGTATCCCTGGAGGACCGTGATGCTAGCCGGCATTTCTGATGATTATTCAACTTTTAACAAATGCGGGTTCTACGTACTTGCCGATTGCATTGTCGTTGTCTCACTACATTCCGGTAGATCCCGGTGCATTGTATTTGAATAAATTCGATTTTTTAAAACAGGAGATACCCAGGGGAACTTATATATTAGAAATAACAGGGCATTGATTGAACCGAGATTGGAGATATCCAGGAGAATCGGGGAGATACCCAGGAGACAAAAAAGGAGACACCCAGGAGGAATGAGCGCGGGGTTGCGTGCCGTTGAATCTATTTATTCATTTATGTTTATTTTGCGTGTGTATATGTTTCATGTTTATCTAAATCGTGTTTCACCCATCAACAACTTGTTTCAGGCGTGCCCTGCACACGCCTGTTGTCGGGATATGGCTGATTGGAGGAGAGTTAGAGGTGAGTAAGTTTTAAGAGATGTATCGTTTAATGCAATACCGAAACCTCTTCAATGGTTAAAATAAGAGATGATTTGCAGCTTCATTGCAACCAGCTTCTGCCCCACAGCTGTTGCAAACTCCTCCGCGGGCCCGCATCCCGAGCCCCCTTCCATCACCATCGTCTCATGTAGATGACGAAGAAGAGGCAGAAGATACTAATGATGTGAGGAGATTTCGCAGTCTCCCTCATTCTCTCGTCGCGTGCGGTCGGGTCCCCCTCTCGTCTCGTCTTTCACCCCCTTCCCATCCCGGACACCATCATTCCATCAAGCGGATAAGGTGACGAATCCCCTCTGACCTTAGGCAAGTCAGAGGGTGTCCCCTAGCCTAAGTCGTCTTCTCCCCTTTTTTCTCCATCTTTTCGCGGCTGCCCACCCCCATAGAAGTCTTGTACGACAAGCATCGTCCCCATCCCCAGAGAAGTATTTTTAAGCGAAGATTCATTATCCCAAACCCCCTCGAGCTACCGTACCCTCACCATCTTTCTCCCCCCCCCTCCTACCGCACACCTCACGGTGTATTTGATAAATAAAATAAATAAAAATAAATAAAATTTCGGGTACCTGAGTCTGACCTATGCGATGCCTATACGTACATATGCACAAACAGGAACAGAGGTTAGTTAATTTTTCAGTTCTATTAAAGATCGCGTGATTTTCAAAGATGCAAATATAGAGTTCGAAAGAGAGACGAATGAATGTTGATCCTGACGCGTAAAGTTGAGGGGCAAGTCAAGCCGTGAGCTGTGCAAATTTCAAGAATATCTAAAGCACCTGCGACGAACTAGAAAAGGAGCACGAAACGCGTAACGCGGAAGGGTTTAAGGATATGGCAGAAAATACACGAAAAAACAATAAAAGGCGTTTACGCGATGCAGGAAATGATGATAGAACAAAAATATACGCTGCTTCTGAGCTTTACCTAAAAGTAGTGCAAAGTGAGTTTTACTATTGCTCGCACAAGATAGTGTGTTACCGTAACAAATCGCTGCACTGGGGTTCACGAAAATATGTAACGCAGAGAGGTCGAGTCTTCAAGTGAAGTCGCGAACTAGGCAAACTGCAGAAACGAGCAAGAAAAAATAAAGGTATATGTTTGTGTGACGCGGGAAATGCTGATATAACAAAACTACACTAATTACCTGAAGCCGGGCACGACCGCTTAAATCAACGCGCACAAAACATTTAAAATGCACAGTGAGTGGCGAACCGCGACGCGTACGTGACGCGTATTGAGAATGGATCTTTAAGCCAAAATCTGACTACGGTATCAGCTCTAAAGGGAAGTTCTGTCCCACAGTTAGATGTAGGTTGTAATCGTACGTGCCGGGAGTGAGGAATTCCCGGTCACTTCTGAGCTATACCTAAAAGTAGTGCAAAGTGAATTTTACTAATGCTCGCATAAGATCGCGTGTTACCGTAATAGTTCGCTGCACTCGGGTCCGCGAAAATGTGCAACACGGAGAAGCGGAGTGTCGAAGGGAGGGCCATGAATTAGTAAACGGTCATGAATCATGTATTGATGCACACCTTAAAAAACAAGAAAACCGGGCGACCAAACACATTATTTCAATTGAAATGTAGGAGCAATTAACCGCAACAGCCTACGTGACAGTTGATAGTAGTTATGTGTATTTCCTTCTCGTTATAATAGTAACGAAGTAAATATCATATTTAGAATTTGATATGTACTCAACACGGAATCCGGAAATGGTTGAACAAAGAAGTAAAGGGAGGCACGTCGCTCAATCGATCAATGATACCTTTATTGGACAACAAGTTATCCTTTGTAGTGAATGTGGAACAGAAAGGAGCAACTTAGTTGATTCTTGCTGTGATAGGTAGTGCTTGAAAGCTTTATTGGCTATTCAACGATATCCAGGACATCCTCGATTGAATCTTCCCTGACGGTGATACAGTTCGCTCGGGTTAAAGAACAGTTAAAGGTAGTGAATTAATAGTAAATGTTTAGAGCAATATTCAGGATATTGTGCAGTCAAATATCGATGAGATTTGTGACCTGCACAATGACGCGATAAGTGTGCGAGAGGGAGTTAAGGTTTTGAACACGCATAGAAATTTGTAACAATATCAGTAGGTGAATCCGCACAACGAGCTGATATATGAAAGTGAATATCTGAAGCGACTGGAAACCCGAACCGAATTTCTCTCTGGAAATTTGAAGCTGGAACTTTCACTGTCCGCTGATGGCTTCCCAATTAGCACATCACTTTCGTAAGTTTCTGGGCACTTCTCTGTAAATGAATGTTCTAGATGCACACCGATTCTTCTCTGTCTTCGTACTGTACCTAACTCAGTTAGATATAGATCGTCTAATGTTGTTCTTGTATCCGCGATCGAAAGATTACCGACCGTGTTTGGAGAATTGCTCTTGCTGACCTTACTCAGTTCCTACTTCATCCTCGTATTAGTCTATCGGTAGGCAACTTTGTGTACAACATTGAATTCTATGTAACCTCATGTGGCTTTGACATCGTCGGACTTTCATCTGCTTACCACCTTACCGGTCATCGATCGTTATTTGGATGTTTCTTGTGCACAATCCGGACGAGTGGTCAGCGAATGAAGAGATATTTGCCTACTAGTAAGCATAGAATTCGAGGTAAATACTGAACTTTCATACTTTTCTACCCTAGTGTAATGAAATAATAGCAATTAGTTACGTGGCATCAAAGAAGAACTTCAAAGGTAATGAACTATCCCTTATTGAATTGATTAGTTGCTCTTCTATCCCCTATCGCTAAGTAAATGATGATTAGATCACGGCAGAGTTCGGCAAATGGAACGCATTCCATGGAATGACCTTTCGATAGAATAACCACATCGACGTTTCATATGGAATGAGATGGAATTTGCAATATTTCTAAACAAACGTACATATGATCGTATTTTCGCCAACAAACAAGATCCTTTTTCAGAGTACGGTAGGCATATATTTGGAAACATTAGGCTTCGATTTAGCTTCGGTATACGTGTCTAGGGATTACGGTCCTTTCCGTAAATACTTAAAAGGAAACACAATTTATAGTCTATTCATCTCCGTTCCATCCAATTCCATGAAATTCCATATGGAATGGAATTCACATGGACGGTCGAGTCCCTTATTCCACGCGGAATAATCATTTCATCCTCGAGGGAAGGGCTATTCCGTTTTTTACCATCTTCCATCTGCCGAACTCTAGATCGCGGGTTTGATGGAGCCCTTATATAACTTCCTAGATCGGAGAACTATGCGAGAGGAAACAGTGACACGGATAGCGGAGAAAGGTGTTGGTGGATACAAGAAGATGGACGAAGTATCACCTTTCATGAATATTATTCAACCGCAACACAACCTCATCGATGATTTACATGTGGTGCTATTGGGAGTGGTGAAAGACATGCTAAAAAGTAACTACTCTAGTAAACCCAACACAGTACAAGCATATAGGCACCGTTACCCCTCGATCACCTTTGTACTTGGGACCTGCCTGGAAGACAAAGCTAACTCAACTAAGCTTACGCTTACCACCCTCTTACGGTCGCCCTACAAAGTGGCTAGGTCGAGGGAAGCTGAGAGGATCGGACTTTCTTGCGGTATAGCATATGATTCATCCAGCATCTAGTGAAAGCACATTTTTGTAGAACTCTCTCACTATTCTACCGTTCCTATCTCTCACTGGACTAATCGGCAGAAACGAGAATGTGTCCTTATTCACTCTATTGATCTGTGCTTACACTGCACAAACTAGAATGAGGTAACTAATGGGCATGAAGAAAAAATGTACGACTACATTAAGAGTACTTGAGCCGGAAACTGTGGACCAACTCAAGGAAATAGGAAAAAAACGCCTTCGCACTCTAAACATTATTCATGTCAGTGTGTGCCGTATGAAGTACTCATCAAGCTTAGCGGTTCTCCCAAGCCCCGAAAATCTATTGGATACAGGGCCTTATCGAATGGAATGATGGATGCACTGAAAGAGGTGGGCGATATTCAACTGACCTTGAACAGTTATATAAGATGAGACTACAAGCATACGTGCTTCACTTTTCAATTCACGCGGAAAAGGGGCACCCATCTTAACGTTCACATGTGCGGCCGTGTTCCACATATTAAAATATTTCGCTTTGCAAAGATGAGTAAAAAACTGTAAAATAAGTACACCGCAGGTGGTGATGACAGTGGGAGATATTGACGGTCAAATGTCTCCGTTTCTCAGCTCCGAAATAAACAAGCAGATCCGTGACGCAGTGACCACATGCTGGTAAGCGAGATACATAAGTTTTGAATAAACAGCACTTCTACCTAAAGGTAATGTCATATACTTATTTCATGATTTCTGGCCTCTAAAGAAAAGCAGGATTCCCCGTATTGCTAATTCATTTTACAGCAACAAAGCCCGTGAAAACGATAAAGGGCCAGTCGGAGAAGGCGAATATGCAGATCAAATGTAAGCTTGAAGCACTAATTTGGACAATATATACGTAGCTAGTGATATACTCTTAGATATAGTTATGTGACCCTCTGAACATTACTACCCCTTTACCCTTGGAAAGAGATATATTAAGGATTCCTCATAACAAGTAGTTTATTCAGGGAGGTTACGATCGCAACAGAAGAATTGCTGGATGAATTTGTAGAGGAGGAAACGGAAAGTTCGGCCGAAACGCAAACTACTGTGCCCCAAGGACCTACGTAATGATATTTAATTCTTAAGCCGAATAGGTGAACTGTGATAGCATGTATGGGCGTGATTGTCCCTTGATTATCTCTGAAAGTTGTGCCAGCAGAAATTTGAGGAAGTATTACGGTAGCTCTTGTACAAAATCTTACCCCATTTTATAACTCAATGTTTCCTTTAAGGCGGAGATATCGCACCTAACCACCCGAAAATTAAATATTATTTCGAATTACCAGCTCGAGAAAATTCCAGCCTACGCGCTTAACGTAATACGCCTTCCACAATTCATGCATTAATAGGCAATAAATAAACAACGCATACGTGGGCAAGGTCTTACTGCAGTGATCCTCCCATACGCAGAGATTGGGTTGTTTACCTACTACATTATTTTACAGTAAGCTAATCAGTACTAGAAAAACTTCTATAGTAAGCTACCCAACCACGGTACCGGCAACCGTGTCCACCTGCTAAACTACAATCTATTTAAGTGCTTATATGGAAATAATTCAAATCAAGTTTTATTCAACCTAGTTCAGCAAACGTGCTATTCCATTGCGAGGTAGTTGTCCGGCCGGACTTTAGGGTGAATGCCCGCGCTAGAGAACCATAGTAAATCGTTTACAGATTGCTGCTTTTCATTTCTCTAACTGTGTAAGGCAGCCTTTTGAACAACGTTAGTCTTTGCATGCAGGAACCCCAGATGAGAACGGGACACACGACATCTTCTTTGCCCCATATGAGAACGCGCAAATGAGTAAATGACTAACCGTAGTTCTTCCCCTTAGTTTCTTCTCCTTCCCTGCTATCCTTCTTGTTGAGCTGAGAAGAACCTGGAAAAAGTAACCACAAAGACATCAATGGAGCTTCGCAAATGTTTCATATACATATTAAGCCATTCTTTGCTTAAAAATGTGCATAAGAAAGGTTAAATTGAGGTCTTAAAAAAGGAAAAAACGAAAGGGTTTCTAGATTCGTCACTTATCTAATCCAATGGGAAGAACGGTGTAGTCGTGGCCTGTAAATCACGTAATCTTAGCAAATGAAAGGAGCTAAAATAAGCACGGATTATAAGTATATAACGGTAAGACGCATTGCTATTTTATCTCACTACCCTCACTATAACTAAGCTCCCGATGTTTCTACGCCGTTTTACCTATGCGACCTGTCTGAGCAGCTATGAATAACCATAAACGATGTTCTAAACACACACATGCATGTTCTAAACACACACATGCAGGATAAAATTAGGCGAACAGGCTAATTTCATTAGATTTATTGGAATTTCAGGAAGCAGAACGGAAAAGTACTGTATTACAGTACTTTTCAGTTTTTTTAAAACATTATTTCGTCCTGTAAATTATAATTTAACAAGTTATGCTTCATTTTGAACGTAATATCATACAATTATAGGGTGGTTAGGGACTCACTGGCTTCTCGGCAAAAGAAGGCTTTGGACACTGATACTGTTCACGCTCGCCATGAAGTACAGTACGAGGTAATATCATTATACCATCATTCAAATACGATTCAAATATGATGCTATGAACGAGTATTAAGAGATTTTAATTATCAGAGCCTTTTCCAGTGTTTTCGGAACTAAGAGGGAGGAAAAGAGAGCAATCGGAGTGTTGCATGGGTAAGAGGGTGCAGTTCGAATCGATCGAATAGTATTCATTTAGGCCTCGCGACGAGTACGAATCCTATGAACAACAATCGGACAATGAAGAGAATGAAGGCATGGAGAAACTGGAGAAGAAGGCGACTCCCCGTAATCGGTATGTTCTTGATGTTTGGAATATCGTGATTACTCTTTCAGAGAGGAGGGAAAGGCTACGGTACTCTCCGCAGTAATGCTCTCGGGATATAAGTCCAGAGAGAATACTCTGCAGAGGCGGTCGGCGATAACACAAACGTATGTTATTGTTGTAAACTCATAAGTCAATATTGCGAGCAAAATTTGGAAAACTGTGACGGTTACACCAATGACGTAGTAATGAAAACTTGGTTGACTTGCAGTCAACAAAACCAGTCCAGTAGATATATTCCGGAACGTACAAAGTTATGGAATAAAAATAATTGGACATTAACTAAACCGTACCATACCATTTAGGACCGCAAAGAAGCGCCACCCTCCATTTTGATCTTCAAGACCCCAACTTCCTCGTCCCTGTCTATTATTCGTTTGTGTTGATCTCTTTAATAGTAATAAATGTCATTGTTCTGTTGTATCTATGAGTCAAGCACAGGTGAGAAAAGGGATTTCCATGGGAACACTAGGAGATATCCAGGGAAGTACCTGAGAGATACCCAGGAGACTGGAAGTACCCAGGGGATACTTTGGAGACACCCTAGGGAGCTAAGCGGGTGTCTCCGTTTTGCTCCCCTGGGTGTCTCCGGGAACGACCGGAGTATATATATATATATATATATATATATATATATATATATATATATATATATATATATATATATATATATATATATATATATATATATATATATATATATATATATATATATATATATATATATATATATACCGCAATATAGCTTTATAACTATCCATGCAATCGTTAGCCGTTATGTTGATCATCGGCTTTTCTTTCATCAAAAGGCTTCTTTTGTTTTTAGAATGACAAATCTCTCATAAATTGAATGGTGGGTCAGTACGGAAACGTCCCTTTGATGTCCGTATGATGCTTACTCTCTCAAAGTTCATATTTGACTCGCCCTTCCAAGCTATCTCTCCATCTCCGTGCACGTTGATGTAATGTTTACAGTGTATCTTAGCTCTTCTCTCATGCTTATCCTTAGGTCTCACGATATGTATGAGCAGCTTTAGTGACAAGGATACGTAAATAGGCTGACGAAGGCTTACTTAGAAAGAGAAAAGAGAACTGGCCGGTAATGGGATTAGACTGCGAATGGTGAACGGGAGGAGTGGATATGATGAGAGATTGAGATGCTGACTATGTGCCCTTCTTCGACACCTTCCGCCTTGTTTGTATGCATACGACAGATTTTTTGACTCGAGAGAGGCGGGGGAGAGACAGAGAGACTGAAGGGACGAGAAGGTGAACGAGGGAAGGGATGGGAGAGATAGGGGAGGGGGGAAGGGAGGAGAGGGGGTGAAGGAGCGTTTGAGGAGGGAAGAGGAGCCCTTCCGGGCCTGTTTCAAGCGAGAAGAGAGTGGACGAGCCATGCGAGTGACTTCTCTTCCACGATTATTCCTTTCTCCCCCTCGTACCCATCTTCTTCCCTTCTCTTCTCTTCTCTCTGCGTCTTCCATTTCCTTCCGTTCTCTCAATCACCTGTATACTCATAGTGACCGCATTCTAGGAGAGCCATAGGTATCGAGAGAGGAAAAGAAGGCGAGTGAGAGTGGACGAGTGAGAGGTGATAGACCAGGAGAGGGAGTTCCCGCGGGTCAATCAGCCTACGTCTCTTTATCCTCCGACCAGTGCACCCTCTCACATCCAAATGCGCCATCTATTTATTCTCTCCTTTTTCATTAGCTACTTCCTTCGAATGTCACGAAAAGCTTTCGTCCGGTTTCTTCGTACCGCCACAAGAGAGAGTGGATAGAGTGGAGAGGGGAGGGGGATGAAGCCGAAGGGTGTCCACTCGTAATTATGCTACTCTCACTGTCTTGCTTGTCTCGTGTATCTCGTAGTGAAAGTGAGAGTCTTCATCATCCCAAGAGTAAGTTGTGATAAGACTGTTGACCCTCGGTTGATGTGGTTGTCCCTTCTTGTTCCTCCGTCTTCCGTTCGTTGATTCCTTCTCCATTCCTCTTCGCTCCTTCCATTTCTTCTCCCGTTCCCTCGTTCAAACACGGATGGTCTCCCTCCGAGGGACAGCTTCCAGATTGGTCTACCGGCTGATCACTCTATTTACATCTCTCCGTCTCCCTCCGTCCCTTGCCTTCCCTCGCCCTTCACCTTCTTCTCTGTCCCTTTATGTATCCCCTCGCTTCTTATCTCATTCGCTTAGTAAGTGATAAGACACACGTCGTTGCTTCTCCTCTTTTCACTCGAATCCTCCCTACTTGTGTCCATTCCTGTCTTGTGTTCTATTCGCTCTGACAGTCTCAATCATTCCTCCGTCCGTCTCCTTTCACTTTCTTGCCATTTCTCTTCTCAGACCCTTAAGCATTCGTTTCTGCTCAGTTGCCGTTCCCGTTATCCAGAATGCTTCGGTGATTTCTTCATCTGTTCCATCCCTAATCGACGATGGTTCTCGTCACTAAGGTATCTATGCTTGAGCACAGCATTCAGTCAGTTGATAAGGAGAGGAAGAGTAAGAGTGTTCCCTAGGGAGACTTCATCTGGGTGGATACTTCCCAGCCGTCTTCGTCCACTTCTTCCTCCCTCTCTTCCCCTTCGCGTACTCGTCGTCTTCCTATCGGTGCTCGAGTCATCGACTCCGACAAAGGTCGACTCAAAGTCATCGATGACCAAGGAAGGGTAAGAACAGTCACCAACATTCCATTGCTTACCTCTTGTCTCTCTCTGCGGCTTCACTCTCTTCGATATGCGACTCTCTCTTAAAGGGCCCTTGATAGGAGAAGATAAGCAGAAGCGAAGGGATACAAGTGTGCGTCTCTCTTCCTTTCCCCGTTCACTATCCATTCTTTCTCAGCTTATCTGCCTTTCTCTCTTCACCAACATCATCTCACCCAAATCTATGCCTCGAGTAATCGCGCTTGCATTGTAGATAGATATATAGTGGAATAAACCGATCCATCAGTTTCTTTCGTTCCAAAATGAGTCTAATCCTCTCACTTTTGCACGCTCTCTCGCCTTATATTCGGAATGATTTTAGGACGGATCTCTTTAATCCACTATATGAGAGGGATTGGACAGTTTACGAAAAAATAAAGGAAAAGAAAAAAATCCATTTCAGGAGGAATGGCTCGAGGTTGGACAAAAAGTGAAACTTATGCACCCCAGTTCCGTGCAAGGTAACCATTGCCTGTGCAACCTTGATTAAGCTAATGCTAAGGAACGGAGGACATGATACAACTGGGAGATCTTCATGAATCGGCTATTCTGCGAAATATTTGCATACGATACAATGAGAAGCTCATTTACGTAAGATATTTCGCGTTTAACAATAAATACGCGTTGCGTTAAGACATACACGGGTTCCATCCTCATCGCTCTCAACCCGTACACGCAAATTCCGATATACGGGGCAGACGAGATTCGAATGTACAGGTAGAATCAGTACTATTTTACGTAGTCAATTATTTGTGATTGAGGCGTCGCCGAATCGGTGAACTGCCCCCTCATATCTTCGCTATCGCGGACAATGCATATACGAGCATGCGAGTGCATCGCAAGGATCAGAGTGTGGTCATCAGGTAAGATAAAAGGAATGCACAACTACGTGCCATGTTTTTCTTTTCTATAAGTAGGCCTTAACATAATTCGGATTGCCTCGAAAATTGCATAAACAACAATACCTATCTATATTAAGCACTTATATTATCATTCAGTGGTGAATCTGGAGCAGGAAAGACGGAATCAACCAAGCTGGTCCTCCAATTCCTCGCAGCTGTTTCCTCTCAACATTCGTGGATCGAACAGCAGATTCTCGAAGCGAACCCAATCTTGGAAGGTGAATGGTCATTCTATGCGTACATAGTTGTGCAGTACCTGCAAGGTGCGGCCACTCAAACATCGCCATTCTTCCCTCTCACATTCACAGCCTTCCTAGCCACCTTCCCTCTCCCAACCCTCTCTCTACCTTGCAGCATTCGGAAACGCGAAGACTATTCGCAACGACAACTCTTCTAGATTCGGAAAATACATCGATATTCACTTCAACCAGAACGGAGCCATCGAAGGTATAACTTTTGATTACTTATTTGTTTTTTTTATATATTACAGTCGGTGCGTATTATTAGAAACTGAAGTAATTCTAAAGGTCGCTAAATAATCGAGAGGTATTCGCTCTATCGGCTAAATTGCAATTGCTCAACGCAAGACCAGCAACATATCTAATGTGACAATAACTTATTCAGGAGCACGTATTGAACACTACCTGCTCGAAAAATCCCGGATAGTCTCTCATTCCACTGGGTATGAAACATTGCATTACTATCTTATTTATTTACCCTTAAAGGGTCCCTCCAACCACCTCATTCATTTCAAGAGATAACCAATTAAGAGCGGTTGATTGATTGCGAGAGAACAAAAAAGGAGAGGGTATGAGACTCCGGACATTGAGAGCTATTCAATGATGTCAAAAAATGCATATGGTAGATATTGCCTGGAGGGGCCCTTTAAAGGAAGCGATAAATAAATCCAATTGCAACAAATCTTTTTATTCTACCCTTAGGAATAATAAGAAAGATGAAAATAATTATTTAAAAAAATAAAAAAATCGGAGAATGAAATTTATTTTTTTTCGTTCCGAGGGACGGCAGTACAGTGTAATGATTACGTTTGGCTTGGTTTACTGTCTGCTAAATCCAGTACGACCGTCGTAGAACGAATTTTGAAAAAAAATCATTTCTCGAATACTATTATTTTTATTATTTTTGTTTTTGGTTTTATGCCAATTTCCACAAGATCTTTCATATAAGCTTCACTTGAAAATCGGTTCCATGTCCCTTTAAAGGGAGAGGAACTACCATATCTTCTATTGCCTATGTTCCGGGTTGACGGAAGAAGAGAAGAAGAGTTTGTATTTATCAAGGGCTGCGGATTTTTACTATCTTAATCAGGTATCGCCTATCTCAGCATAACCGCTAACTGATAAGCTTGCACAGGGAAAGTGCCCATCAGCTTCTCGAAACGACGCATCCGATTTATCAGAGATAAGATCGGCTATGAAGGTTCTCTTGTTCAAGGTTTGACGAAAGATATATCTTCCTTTATATTGATCTTTTAACAGGAAGAAGAGATCAGTTCCATCTTCCGTCTTCTTTCTGCTGTGCTGCACATTGGAAATATCAAATTTTCGCGTGAGCCCTTCCTGTCTTGCGTGATGAGATCGAGTTACTTCCTGTTTATAGAAGGAGCTGAAGATGCGCAAGAGGGCGTCTCAATTGTCGATCCTCGCGTGGTCAAGATCATCGCCAAGCTCTTGAGTGTAAGCATGCACGACACTCTTACAATGAGAGTAATGTATGTTGTAGGTGGAAGAAGAGGCAGTAACTGCATCACTCACCACGAAGACCCTTTCTACACAAGGAGACATCGTCATCTCTGCATTGACTCCGCAGGTTCATTCATCAGTTATCATTCGGTCGATTCTCATACATCATAGGGAGCATTGGATGTAAGAGACGCATTGGCCAAAGGAATCTATGGGCGGCTTTTCGAACATGTTAACAGCAGGATCAATGATACCATATACAAGTGAGTGAATGTAAAATATGCAACAATTGGAATTATGAGTATTTAGGCCTAAAGCTACAAGTCGCCTTTCAATCGGAGTGCTTGATATATTCGGATTCGAAGCGTTCGCAACAAACTCCTTTGAACAACTGTGTATCAATTACGCTAACGAGGTCGATCCGTCTTGCAATGAAAGTAGTTCATCTTGTTTTCAGGCTTTGCAACAGTTCTTTGTCAGACATGTATTCAAGATGGAGCAGCACGAATATGATCAGGTAGTATCGTTTGATGGGAAGTGAATATCCAAGCCTCAGGAGAAAATAAACTGGTCTCGGATAGCCTTCGAAGATAACCAAACAACACTGGATCTCATCGCAGCTAAGCCGATGAACATTCTATCACTCATCGACGAAGAGAGTATATTCCCGAAGGTTATACAGATGCGATGAAGTTATGTAAACGTTTGATATCAGGGCACGGATTCCACTTTACTGTCCAAGCTTCATGCGACATATGCAGGATCGGCAGCTGATAAGACATACGTGTCGTATCTCAGGCATGTTTCACTGTCAACTGTACAAGACGAACATCAAGTTCCAGACCCAAATCGGACCTGCAAAAAGCCTTCGGAATTCGTCATTATGCCGGAAATGTGATGTACTCAGTGAGAGGATTTCTCGACAAGAACCGTGATTCATTCTCAGCAGATCTCATGTCGTTGATTGCCTCATCCAAGTAAGGCGTATTCAAGATGTTAGCTCAGCGAACGCTTTCAGATTTCGATTCCTGATCAATATCTTCGACACTTCACGTTACGATGTTGGCACTGCTAATCGGCAAGTCTTCCAATGAAATGATAACCTTTAGTAACGATTCCAGAAGAAAGGGAACTACAGTGGGTAGTCAGTTCCGGAAGTCCCTCGACCAACTGATGACTGCTCTCTCGTCAACCGAACCCTTCTTTGTCAGATGCATCAAGCCGAACGAAGATAAACTTCCTCTAGTACGATTGTTTCAATGAGTATGACCATTTGGATCATAGGTACTTGATAGACCGCTTGTCGTATCACAACTACGAAACTCCGGAATGCTTGATGCTATTCGCATTCGAAGAGCAGGATACCCGATAAGACATACATACGATCACTTCGTCGCGCGCTACAGAGTACTGGTTCGACGACTTGGTGAGCTTTATAAGCTATCATTTAAATAATTGACCACATCACAAATAACTGTCAATAAAATATTCTAACAATAGGACCGACTCATTCGATTGACAAGCGAAGAGCAGCTGAGATCATCTGTATGAGGGTACTGGGAGACAAGGCAGACTTTGCACTCGGAGAAACAAAGGTCTTTCTGAAGGACGCTCATGAGCTGAAGCTGGAACAGGTGCGATAAACAATAACGAAGAGAAGGTTCAAACAAACATCTCTGCAGGAATACTTTCGACGGCTAAATGATGCAGCATCGAAGGTACAAGCCCATGTGAGAGGATGGTTACGACGAAGGGAATACAAAAAGGAGAAGGAAGCGGCTGTGAGGATACAAGCAGCCTGGAGAGGATACACACAGAGAGAACGCTATAAGAAGGTACAAAAGAAGGAATGGCAAGAAGGAATCTCTGTGCAGATGGTGGTCGGGTTCACGAGGCTTCAAGCCATTCTCCGCTCCAAACAGCTTGTAGCACACTACAACAATCTTCGCGACATCGTCACCGCACTGCAGGTCCGTCCAATGTTCCTGTCAGTAGTACAATATATCTACTCAGGCGCACTGTCGAGGAAGCCTTGTGCGAAAAGCAGCGCGTGAGCAGATCGCGAAGCGCAGAGAACGTTCTGTAAACATGGCCGAGGTTACTCCGATAGTAGAAAGTCGTCCCATCGTACCGACAGTAATTGAAGTTGAGAAGGAGAGCCAAGAACAAGAAGCAGAAATGGTTTGCATTTTGAATTTGGAAGAAGGGACATAGTCATTAGCAGGTGAATGATCTGTTCGACTTCTTGCCTACAACAGCAACGAACGGAAGAGAGACACATCTTTCCGAAGAATACACAGATAGCAAAGTAGGTGTAAACTCGCGCATTCGCTGACTCACAGTTATTTCAGCTCTCGCCTCCCTTTGACGATTCTGACCTCTCTTCTTATGATTTCTCCAAGTTCGCTGCCACCTACTTCCAAGGTCAGAAAATATACATAAATCAAAATAGCATTTTTTTCTCATAAACAAAAGTGCGCGATTAAGGGGCTATAACTTCGAACCACGTAAAGAGAATGCTCAACACGTCTCTTCTCCATCATGACCATTCAGTCAGTCAACAGGTATCAAAATATTTTAGAGCACAAATGCAACATAAAACTTAAGACAGCCGTAGCCCTGTGGATTACAACGCTGAGATTTATGGGCGATCTTCCTGATCTGGCCAAAAACGATCGACTGCACGAGGTAATGCAAATAAAATGTTTAAAAATATCATAGAATGCAAATAAATGACGGAATAGTGAACCACGTGAAAATAAAATGGTTCTCAGGACACAACTCCCGTGATGTCTCGACTATATCAAACATTAGGAAGAAAGAACACACGACAGAAAGAGAACGCTATCGGGGATCAGGTATATCGTACTGCTCTCGACTTTGTTAAGCTAACATTTAGGGATCCATCACACCGAATAGTAGAATGCACCGCGCGAAGAAGCTCATATCAATGACACTCAAGAAATCGAGTAAACTAAAAGGTAGTGTTTTTTCAACGAAAAATATTGCCTTAGTTGAAGCCATGGAGAACGCTTCACTGGGCTCAGCTGATAGCAATGATGGAATGATGAACACTGTATTGATGGTGAGAAATCCATAATGCACTGGATAACATAATTTCCTATAATAGGTTGAATCTCAGTACATGTCGAGTCTTGATAAGCTTCACTTCATTATCGGTGCTGGAATACTTCGTCCAGAACTGAGGTTTGGCTGCCAACCAAAAAGGGAAAAAAACTTTCACTTGAGAGATGAAATCTATTCTCAACTATGCAAGCAGCTTACACACAATCCTTCTAAACTCTCGAACGCCCGTGGTTGGATTCTGATGAGTTTATGCGTTGGATGCTTCGCTCCGAGTGAAAAGTTAGCCGAACGTAAGAGTGTAATACGAATTCGTTCTCAGGTTAATCAAGTACCTTCTTCACTTCGTTCGGACAAACGGCCCAGCTGGATATGCAGATTACGTTGAACAAAGGCTTCTACGAACGCTGAAGAACGGAACCAGACGACAACCTCCGAGCTACATCGAACTGCAGGCAAGAACTATATAAATATGCGAGTCATCGAAGACTAAACAGTGAATAAAGGGCCAATCCACTCAATATCTACTATATGCATTTTTGACATCATTGAACGGCTCTTTGCGTCCAGATTAACATAGTTTCGCTCGCTTAGAAAAAGCTGTGCAAAGATATATATTGTTGTCTACGTCTCGTTAGTCCTCTGTTATCTTTCGCAATCAATTAGCCGCTCGTTAATTGGTTGTCTCTTAGAATGAACGAGATAATCAGAGGGACCCTTTAAGGCAAATAAAGCGAAGAAGCCTATCGTTATCGCCGTCACTTTGATGGATGGGACAGTTCGAACTGTTCAAACAGACTCTGCATCCACTTCAGCAGAGGCAAGCTTTTGAGATAACTCACCATGGCAATGTCCATATATTAGGTATGCAATTCCATCGCCGAGAAAGTCGGAATTCAAGAGCGCTTCGGATTTTCACTATATATTGCATTGTACGACAAGGTAAGAACCTCGACGACTATTATAAGATGATTGGTGATGAAAGGACATGGCAGGTGTCATCACTTGGAGCTGGAGAAGATCACGTACTCGATGCCATATCACAGTGTGAACAGTACGCCAAGGAACAGGGAAGATCGGAAAGTACTGCTCCCTGGAGGCTATTCTTCCGAAAGGAAATATTCGCACCTTGGCATGACGCAAAGTAATGATTAATATGCAACACAAAAAACATTGCTCTTAAGAGAGGATCCAGTGAGCACAAGTCTCATCTACGAACAAATAGTTAGAGGAATACGGTATGGAGAATATCGATGTGACAAGGTATTATCTGTGGAAGGTTGCACCGATAATAACATTTACGAATCAGGAAGAAGATCTTGCTCTCTTGTGTGCCCAACAGTTCCGAGTACAAGAAGAATCACTTAAGATTTCGAAGCTAGAGGAATATCTTCCCAAGTAAGCCAACGATTAAAACAAAAACAAAAAGTCCTTATTTTTTAGATTTCTTCCGGAGTTCGAGATCAATAACAACAGCCATGCACTAGAGAGATGGCTGCAAATGGTCATGCATGCCTATCGAAAGGTATACAGACAACTCGACAAAACTAAAATAAAACCTCTACTTCAAGAAGTTCTGCAATTCTCCATCATCATCTCCCTCTGCCGGTGCGCCTGTTTGCAAGCAGTCCATCAAGGTCCGTCTTTTCAACCACATTTTCTATCTATATTGTTAAAGGAGGAAGTTGTATCGTTCGCCAAATACAAGTGGCCTCTACTCTTCTCTCGATTCTACGAAGCACACCGTGTCGGTGGTCCACCGCTACCGAGAAACGAAGTAAATATTTACCGAATAATCACGCGATCAATGTTAATCATACATAGGTCATCATAGCTGTGAACTGGACGGGTGTCTATGTCGTAGACGATGGAGAGGAAATCCTTGTCGAATACTCCTTCCCGGAGATAGCACACGTAGTTGCATCGTGAGCTATATACGGTTATGCACAACGGAAGGCGTGGACATATCAGATGCGAAGGAAGATCGCCCACTGGAGCATCGGATACTCTTGCCATTGGTACAATCGCTGGAGAAGAATACATCTTCGAGAGTGCGAATGCTGATGATGTCAAGGAACTCATAGAAGCCTTCCTGCAGGGACTAAAGAGAAGAAGCAGATATCTGGTTGCTGTCAAATCGCAAAAAGAACAAGGTTTGTCTAGAATGTGAGAATGACTGGTCCCGTTCCCTTTCCCTTCATGAGTCCATTGATGTAGTCTATCTTGACTTCACTCGTGCCTTCGATACCGTGAACATCGCTCAACTTCTCTCCACACTTGCCCATTACGGTATCGCAGGTGCTCTCTTATCCTGGCTGCATTCCTTCCTTACTGATCGCACCTTCTCTGTCCGTCTCGGCACTACAATATCCCCTTCCCATCCTGTCCTATCGGGAGTCCCTCAAGGCTCCGTTCTAGGCCCCTTTCTGTTCACCGTATACCTAGCTGATCTCTCTGCCCACCTCACTCGTCTCTATCCCACTATTAAGATTTAAGCCTATGCCGATGACTTCAAATTGTACGTGTCATACTCCCCCTCCACCCGTGTCACAATGCTCTAAATGTTAAGCGAACGAGCCAAAATGTTTAGGGTACTGTATTTTCCGTGCGAGAGTTATAACCGAAATCAGGGTTATTTTCCGGCACCTCGTTCGCTTAACATTTGCACTGTTGTCAGAATATTGTGGTGTTGCTCGTTGTCGTGAGATGCAATCCTGTCTCGATTCCCTCTCATCATGGTCCTCGTCCCACAGCCTGTCCCTCTCTCCATCTAAGTGTTCCCTTCTCCATATCGGTCCTCTTTCCTCTTCTCCCCCTTCCTATTCCATTGAGTCCTTCTCTCTCCCCCTCCTTTCTCAAGTCCGTGATCTTGGCATTCAAGTTGATTCCTCCCTTAAAGGGAGGAAGCAGCCTCTAACCAAAAGTTTTAAAATTCGATGAAAATTCTTCTAAGGTTTCAAAATGTGAGAAAAAACATAGTGACAATAAAAAATTGAAGAAAAAACTCGAAAATCGCATGTTTTATTTTTTCGTTCCGGGCTTCCGTCGTTAACAGGAATGTCGCTTTTGGCTTAATTCCTTTCGCTAAACACAGTAACGTCGTCGTTGGACGAAATTTAGCTAGGCGTATTTTGCATGGAGAAACCAACCTCCAAAGATCCAAATTCTTTACTTTCCGTCCTTGCAATGGCAGGGCAACCTCTTTTGGACTCAATAAGGAATTTACTAGGACCCAGGCCCGATTTCACTCATTCCCCCTTAGAACTGCTAGATGGTTATCACAACTACCATTGGACATTCTTAATGCTCCTAGCACTCGTTCTTTCAAATCTCGTCTTGAACTAAGTGAGTATCCTTCAGTCTTTGCTCGTTTCCCATAGCTCCTACCATTCCCTAATTGTGCTCATATATGGGACATCGTTCGGCCGAGATGACTCAACCTCTCACGAGTCCTGACCATTCCTCCTCTGGTCCAGTCAGTCCTCTTCCTGACTCCCTCCTTACACTTGCCGATGACAGCCTTACCCATACAGCCGAGCTCCACATCCCCAACCCCCCTCCCTCTTCTATTCGATCTACACTCTCTCGATATTGGAAGTTCACAAATAATCGCACTTGTCGTTTCATGCCCCTGCATGTCAATAAATAAATAAATAAATAAATAAATATATATATATATATATATATATATATATATATATATATATATATATATATATATAGAACAAAGTCAAAAGATTATTAATAAATTTAGATGACGAGCTAGAGATCGAACGCGGTGATCTTCTTATACTGTCGAAGGGATACACCGGAGAAATGTTGTTGTCGCGGGAGGAAGTATGGAAAATGAGATTGATATCGAATGTATAATAACTTAGGTGCGTGGAGAGAACTCAAGAAGTGGACTTCAAGGACGGATAAAGAGCTCGAATGTATATGTACTGCCAACTATGACCCGGCCAACCGCAGCGGCAATGGTGGGGAGTACGCTTGAATCTGGTATAGTAGAATAAACCGATTCGTCAATTTCTTCCGTTCCAAAATGAGTCTGATTCTCTCACTTTTGCCCACTCTCTCGCCTTATATTCGGAATGATTTTCCGACGGATCTTTTTAATCCACTATATATTATCATTTGCAGGACATGTTCCCACGAGATTGGTTAGAAATGCCGCATAGCGACCATAATGGTGAGAAAACAGTATATTCTTAAGCAAAGGCTATTCAGGAACTATGCGCTCGAATCGCAACGCCTTGGCTCCAGTGAATGTAAACCATGCACCATACACTCTCGAAAGCTTCGCCTACGATCACTTCAAGTGAGGGCCCGTTGTCTTATCTTTTTGCAAACTCGCATATGGGCATTGTATAACAATAAAGAAACTTTACCCATTTGGATTAAGCTGAGACTATTATTGCAGTTGAAGTTATTTGAAACTCAAAAAATATGTTATCAGGGCAACGGCGCCATCCGCAGCATGGGCACGAACATTAACTCTTAGACGTAAAGCAGAAGGACATGTCGATTGCTGGAGGTTCTCACGTGAACCTCTTCGTTCTCCTCTGCTCTTGAAGTTACACGATAGGTACGAGAATTGACCGACAATAGTTTAAGTGCAACTTTACAGGCAAGAGCCTTCCGCCGAAGCAGTTGTATCCTTCGCCAATATTATGAAGTACATGGGAGACATGGCTTCGCGAAGAAATAGGATAGGAACTGATCTCACTGATGCAGTATTCAGTCCTGCGCTCAAATACGTAAGTATTTCAAAACACAACACTTGTATTATATATTAATTCAGGAGGTACTTCGAGATGAGCTCTATTGTCAATTGATGAAGCAATTGACACACAATCCATCGATAGTTTCCGAGGTAAGATTGCGAATACAATAAATCTTAAATTTTGTTAAGGAGCGAGGATGGGAACTGATGTGGCTGGCAACTGGGCTTGTGGCTCCCGGAAATATCGTATATAATGAGGTATGCCACGGGTATCATACTTGAATGACAGTGCAATTCACTGCAGCTCGTTCATTTCCTTCGATCGCGTCCACACCCGATAAGCTGGGATTGTGTACAACGTCTGAACCGGATTATCAAGTTAGTTTCTCACAATGAGCAATACGCAACAAAATGATATCCTTAGGATCGGAAGTCGGCACTGTCCTCCACATCAAGTGGAAGTTGATGCGATTCAGAGGAAGACAACACACATCTACCATAAGGTAAAGCACCAGTAGAGCTTTCAAATAATTATCTAAATTTTCTCAGGTCTTCTTCCCCGATCAATCCGAAGATGCCATCGAAGTTTCTTCGACGACTCGCTCATCTGATCTCATCGAGAAGATCGCTGTAAGACTTGGCCTCAAGTCGCACGAAGGATTCGCCCTCTTCATAAAATTCGCCGATCGAGGTTTGCGCAGTAAATGATATTAAAGACAGAATGATTCAGTACTATCCGTACCCGAAGAAGACTTCTTCTTCGATTTCGTAAGACAACTGGCTGACTTTGTGACGCAGAGCGAGAACAGGGAGAAGCAAGCTGTTCCGTCCATTGGACTTTCCTATCAAGTAAACAATATTATCCTTCGAAATTTGTTTTCACTTTCATATAATACCATACAGGTCTTCTTCATGCGGAAGCTATGGCTGAACGCGACACCGGGAATGGATCGAGTTGCTGATCTCGTCTTCCACTTCCATCAGGCAAGACCAATGGTAGACAAACATTGACAAGCATATTTAAGGAACTCCCGAAATATCTACACGGATACCACTCATGCAACAAGGAAGATTCAGTTATCATCGCAGCTCTTCTGCTGCGAGCAAGAACAAGGCAATATATCGACAGCTCATAATCACTAAAAAGATTGTGCTTTAGGGAAGGAATGGCTGCTCCCCTTGCACAACTCTCTCAGCTTCTACCTGAGCTGGTGCCAAAAGATCAGCTTAAGGCTTTCTCAAACAACGAATGGAAGAAGGTTCGATAAAAAGATAAAGCTTAAATATCAACAGGACATTCAGCATGTTTCTCGTGCGTATGAAGGAATGGAGTCAACACAACCCGACGATGCCAAAGTGCTCTTCCTTAACCGAATCGCTCACTGGCCGACTTTCGGATCAGCCTTCTTCCCGGTTTCATAGGCAATGCATTTCGCATAACACTAAGATGAAAGTTCAGGTTCGACAATCGTCTGATCCTTCCTTACCAGACAAAATCCTGGTTTCCATTAATAGAAACGGGTTGTATTTGCTGAACGTAGACACTAAAAATGTCGTTGTACAGGTATTTTTTGATATATCCCTATTTTTCGTAAATTTCAATTTATCATTTAGTACCCGTTCACTGCTATATCCAACTGGACTGCTGGAAACACGTACTTCCACGTATCAGTTGGAAATGTTAATGTAAAATCTTCTCGATTACTACTCGAAACAAGCATGGTAAGAAGCAACGAAAACGAAACAATAGATAAAATAAAAATAAAAATACAGGGATACAAAATGGATGATCTACTCACTTCGTACCTCAGTGTTCTCATCGGTGCACAAACGCGCAACCCTCGCCTGGCCATGGAAAATCAGCCAATATAAGAAATAGATTGTATTATGTATTATATCCTTACTCGATTCGTACTCGCATAGGCAAGATTCGTAAAGAGTCATAACGGTGTAACCATCTTACTGTATAATACTCAGCATGTACTTACCTACTCAATAGCCAGATACGGACTGTTCGTTGCTCAGACAGCTCTCCTCATGTACGCTTCCGTGCCTTTCCCCTCGCCAGTCTTTCCTTTTTCTCGTCGCTTCTCTCATTGTATTTCTGATCGAACACATATTGAACGAGTTACTGCCATCGAATAAAGCCAAATTTTTTTCTCGATAAGCAGACATGAAACGAAAAATGCACTGGATTTAACGAAAATATCAAAACATCTCTTTATCAGATCTGTATTATATAACAACTTTATGTACTCAAAACAGTAATTCTATGTGGAAGGATATGAGAATGACAAAGTAAAACAATAAAACAGTCAACGATGACAGAAGAAGCCTAGTACCCTTAGCAATTGAAAGAAAGGGTGGGTGCACTATCAAAGATGAGCGTAAATAATGACCGTATTGAGAGCAGAAATGAGACAGACTAAGCAAACTACCAACATATTTCAATAACATGAGCGAAGCTTCCATCGTGTACCCCGGAGTTTGTATACTAAAATGGCAAGTTGCATTCGGAAGATGAAAGAGGAATGTTTGTAGAAAACTATATCAGACATGTTCAACGAGGATCACCGAGATTGACAGCTCGTAGGGAACCGCTCATAATCTCTTCTGTATCTACCGACGAGATTTCGTCTTGATCATTCTCCGGTTGGGGAATCGGAGGGGGAGGAGGCAGTTGACTCGTGTATCCCAGCTGTTGCAGGTCGTGTAGGAGTCCCTCGGGAGGGGGCGGGGCCAAGGCCGGATTCGCTGCCATCATCAGCATGCTACGTTGATAATGCACGTCGTCGAGGGGCTACAAGAGACGGTAAAGGGGGGAAGGAGGAGAAGGTTATAAGGGAGGAATACAACAAACTATTAGGTTGGCAAGAAAGTTCTTGGGCAGTAATAACAGTTTTAATTTTTCCATAGCGTCATCAGGAGCCTATTTCAATCTTCACTATTTCCACCTATGCTATCTACAACCCATCCCCTTCTTTTGGATATCTGGGTGATACCTGCCTTCAAGAAAGAAAGAAGTTGTGACTCTTAGAACTGATCTCTCTGTGATTTTCGGGTACCTTTTCAAGAAATCTTTTCTCGGCTGTAGGCGAAGTAAGGTCTATAAATAAAAGGTAGTGAGAGAGGCTAATGTCAGCTTGATAAGGTGAGTGGGTTTCGGTTTCCCAACTCAGTTTGCTTAACTTAGAGAAAGGCCGCATTGACAGTATGAGGTCGTACATTGTCAGGGATAAGTGGGTTTTCGCCCTTCTGAGCCTGTTTTTCATGACTCAATACGCAAGATGTCTAAGTTACCGTATCAATACGGATAAGGTGACCATTCGTACTTTTGGTAGTAGTCTATTGAAATGGATTTCTTTTCTGGTTCAGAAGCGAAACAATGAAATGTTCATGTAACGCACGTCCGGTATCGGTTGCACTATCAGCTACCCCGCTTTAGCTATCCAGATCATTATATGTGTGACGTTGTTATAGGGTCTTCAACTCTCATTTCCAAACATTAGTTCCTCCAGAAACTTGGTTTGGTGGAAGCGAGAGAGAAGAGACTAACCTATGGTCACACGGCCCCCATCTGGGTAGCCCTTATGGCATGGGGTATCCATCGGGCGAGTACTCTTCTGTAACGAAGTAACCGGAGGCTATCCAATATAGTGGAATAATTAACCCAATAAGTACTCGACAGTTCCCGATTGGTTGCATCTAGCTTCTCCTTCCAAATAGAGAGCAAGGCCAGATCATCCGTTGTGGATGGACGCCCCAAACGGGGTTCGTCTTCCGAATAACCATTTCCAGAGTTGAAGAGATCAAATCAGTTGTCCACAATGGAGTGGCTTATGACATCCTCGGACAATGGTATGATGATATTATGGTAGGCAGATCATGCACTGATGCCGTGTTATCCATCGTAAAGGATGGTGTTCCGAAAGGACCGTTTATCGATTGATGCGATAACTCAATAACGGCAACGCATAGCGCACTGATGTACATATAGGCAAATATCTTGAAGGACCATCTACTGCACCATTTCATATCAAACTTATTCGTAAACCATAACCTATTAATCTGATAAGAAGTTTCAACCTGTCCAAGAACTTTCTTGCCAACCTAATATCTAATGTGACACCAACTATAAGCATACCGTAGTAAGGTGTCTATCGGAAGGGCGGAAGAGACCAATGCGACATTCGAGACGACGAAGCATTGAGTACATCTCGAAGCCAGTCAGCCAATCGTGTGACAACGCACCCTCCATGTTCAGTCGACGACCAGACTAAACCAATACTTATTTAAAGTAACCTCAATATCAGACAACCATTTATTTATGTATACAGTAACCACAAAATACAAATTTCAATAAAACTCACATCCTTGAGCATGCAGGCTTGTGTGAAGGAGAATGACTGTTGTGAGAGGTAGACCCAGAGAGGAGAATCTAGTTTGAGGTCCTCGAATGGCTCCGATTCTTCGTATCCCGTGTAGGTTGGCTTGGGTGCGAGAATGGGAGGAGGAGGAGCAGTTCCATTCGAGTGGTTATAACGACGCTCAAGGCACAACTCTTTAAGACAATCAGACTTGACAAGATGGTATTAAATAGCGATGAATGGTTTAGGTAAGCTTTGGAGAGCCAAGAACAATGTATACCCACACCATTCTAGGCCACTAGAGTAAAGAGTGTGAACAGTAGTCTTCTCAGTAGTCCACTCACCCCCTTCGTTCTTCTCCCCGCCACTCTCTCAGCAGGCTGGGCCTGTTGTTGCTTCGCTGCATAATCATTGTACATCTGGGCGATGTGAGTCTCCATCTCAAAAGAAAGAAACTACAAAATGAATTTTCCATCATTTCGATGAAATTCGCTATTTTTGTAAAGTGATAAGCCCCGGATGCCCAGGTGTACTATATTCAAATAGATAAATGAATACTCGCATCACCTCCCTGCATTCTTCACTCACCTGCATCGCAGCTGGCCCATAAGGGGTCAACCCGTGTAGCATGAAGAATGTACTCGCACCCACTCCGTACATATCCAGACACGGTTGGAATCCTCAACAAGCCTATATACATATATATATAATATATAATATATATATCATTTGTCGGTACCGACCTTCGAATTCGTTTAAATTATTAAAAAAAAGTGTACGAATGTTAAAACCTCGTGCAGTTGCGTGTTCGGGTGCCCGATATCCTCTGTTGTTTGGAAGGGACATTCCCTCCGACTGTTGCGACAACGCTAAATACACGTCATCGCTTTCGTTTCTTGATGGAAACTCCAATTCAACTTCATATTTAAAGAATATGATTAGAAACGGTGCCTTACTCTTGAAATCCCTTCTAGTAAGATCAACCAACTTGTCTCTGTCCACGTGTCATCCGACAGTCTTCTCACATGACCGAAATCGGCCAATTTCACTTGTGGGATGTACGATTGATCGACCATGAGAACATTCGAAGGCTGAAATAGACTGTTTGAGGAGATCCATACGATATGCAAAAGGAAATTTCGAGAAATAATCATAACTAGTATAACTACGCGGTACCCGGCGGCCCACGAAGCGTGCCGCGTACCCCCCTTTTGAAACTTTTCAGAACGACGTATCTGAAACATATCCGACGCGGTATTCTTTCCATCGCTGTTTTCTAAACAGTACCCTCAGCAAAACCAGTCCAAGTGTTTCTTTTTTTCAAAATTACTAACCGAGGTGTTTTATAGGTCAGATATCACGATATTATGGAAAAAAAGGTTTCCCCGCAGTGGCGCAAAATCTGCAAAACACTATCAACTATCAAAGAACACTTTCAGTATTCGGAGGGCCGGCGCATAGCGCCACTGCGCGCGCAAGGTAGGAGGGGGAAGGGCCCGGAGGGCGAAATTTTTCTAAGTTTTTTTTATACGGGGATTTTTCCAAAAATTATCCCCATGCTCTAAAACGCGTTCTGGCAAAGATCTCAATCTTTTGAGATCCTTGCCAGAACGTTTTTGACATATATTGTTTTTGAAAATTTTCTCAAAATCGATATATCTCATCCCTGAGGGCATATTTTCAAAATCGGACAAAAATGGGTTCGAGATATTAAAAGATAATAGATCACTTTTGAACTTTTTACGATATCTCAAACGAGAAATGAGTTATGCTTGGAACAAAAACGCGGAAAAACAGACACACACAGACATACGGACAGACAGGTCTTATAACAGATATAGTGGAATAAAAAGATACGTCGGTCCACCATTCCGAATGTCTCGCGAGAGAATGTGCAAAAGGGAGAGAATTAGACTCATTTTGGAATCAGAGCAACGGACGGATCGGTTCATTCCACTATAGTAAGTAGTAAATCAGGACTTTGAAGGAAGAACAAGCTAGCACTGTTTGTGCGCAATCTACATCTGCATTACTGGTTGTTCTATCATCAAATGTGACAGCATTACTTATACACTATGATGAGGAGGAGTGAAATGAGTACCTTAACATCTCCGTGGGAGATTCCTCTGTGATGGAGGAAGTTGAGCCCTGCTAGAATCTGTCTCACCACAACCTTAGCAGTCAACTCGGCCAATCGACGCAATTCCTGCAAAGAATACAACGCTGCTCCGTCCGCTCCCCAGATAATGATAATGAATCTAAAGATCCTTACATGTCTCTGCACAAACATCTCCAAGTCTCCACACAACACTTCAGTCACAATATAAGCACGGCCACCTCTGAAACCCGCGTAATAAGTACTTCTCAACTCTTATAAGCTGCTGAAATGGTTCTAAACATAATGAAATAGAGGGGCAGCACAACCACTTGAACAGACGCGTCAATTCCATTTCTTATACTCTACAGCATTTTCAAGAGCCAACCAAAGGTCAGTCTACAGTGTCCCTCACGTACCCTTGTGTGAATCCCTCAAACTGGACGATTGCAGGGAAGTTAGCGCATTGTCGCAAGGTCGATACCTAAAAGTGTAACCAGATAGAGATAGTACTGTTGCAGTCGTAAACCTCATTATCGAGAAGTCTTCTCAAAACTGGATACTTTGCATACTTTGATATATCGATCTCCTGAACAGTATATTTCACTCGTAACAGAGCAAGGTTGGCAAACCTTAATAGCTACTTTTCTGTCCTGATCGTCATCGTCTTGTGTAGTCTCTGTTCCATTCTTATTCATCATAATTATGCTTCCTTCATATACTTTACCGAATTTGCCAGTGCCTAATGTATATTCTCTGGAAGTAATAATGGTTAAGGTGGCCGTTCAAGAGGTGGTCTACCTCTTAATAGATATAGATAGTGGAGTCTGCGCAGCTGCTATTTCCTCTTCATCATCGTCTGAGATCTCCAACGTATCGATTCTCTGCATCGTTCGTTTTGAGTCACGCGGTCAAGGAGCAAGTATTTAGAAGGCTCATCACTTTCCACAAGTTGTAAACAAAATGCATGAAATGACTTCAGCTTTTCATGGACTCATTTTACTAACGTGCATGTAATGCAGAGTAGAATAGACTCACGACGACTCGCTTGGGATCAGTGTACATGCAGTTCGATACGAACATCGTCAACTCTGACACCTTCGGATTCAGCCACATCATTTCGGGAGGAAGTGCCACTCCGTGTGTTAGCAGTGCATCAGGGATATGCGCTGCAATGAGGTAGTAACCAGCGATGACCTACTAGTAACTTACAGTAGGTCTGCTCACTCGCATAGTTCCCTTGGTCAGGGTACATTCCGTCTACTAGAGGAGGTAATCCATTCACCTGAGCACAATAATTCAACTTTCGCATGCGACTTTTTGCCCTAGTTCTTTCTAAAATGATGTTCGTTATAATGGGTTATAGTGGACAGTGAACTATTCCCGTGAGCATGAAAACCCATGGGAAAACTTGGGACTGGCTTAACTCATTGTCAACTCGACCCACAGGTTGATCGTAGTAGCAGAGTGATTCATCGAGAACAGCATTCGCCTCACTCCTCCGTCCCTCCTCCACAGTCTCTTCGTTCCCTTCCCTTCGTCTAGTCAACTTCTTCTTCCTCGTCTCCTCCCCTCCATCTATTCCCACTACATCTACCTCTTCTTCCTCATCCCCTTCATCTCCACTAGACGTTCCTTCTTCACTCTGTGGATGCATCTATAATCTTTACATCAACCTGCTTCCCATCAAACGAAAGATATACATCGGACAATGAACCGATTGGACAGCAGCAAATTCAATGTACGAAGTACTTTATTATTGAAACTGGACAGAATTCATCGACACGGCCATTTTGCACCTACATTTAAAAACGGCACACACTTTCAGCTTACTGTAACGGGAAAATTTTAAAAAGTGCAACCGTATGACGCTCGCACCACGAAAATGGGCGCGTTCATACACGTCACGCCTCAAATACCTTTGGAATGTCTCATTTCTATCGCGAACTGAACTACATTATCGCGAACTGAAGTGTGCCGCTTCTAAAGCATTTTTGATGTCTTAGCTATGCCCATATAAACGGTCGTGATCGAGTCATGGTCGTATTCAATGTAGTAAGAGCAATACTGGACAAGGTAAAGCTAAGTGTAAGCAATATGTAGTCTAGCGAAAGGAATTATTGAATTTGGTGGATATGGAATAGGGGAAATAAGCAAAAGCAGCCGAAATACCGTATACAGAAGGATGAGACAGGCTCAGGGAGGCAGGGGGATCGATCTAAACATTACTCACCAATACTAGCCATTACTAGACTTATAGGGCCCACGCTATGTTAAGCGCCCAGTCCTGTCTCTTTTTGATCAATTGGCAGTTATTGACAAAGCGCTAAAGATAGCACAGAAATGTATCTAGTAACCAGACTTATCGTCATCTTTATCTTTATCGAATACGCGTATTGTGTGCGGTCGTTGGGGTAAGGGGGAATAAGGAGGAGCAATCAAGGTACATACATAGTCATCAGCCGAATACCTTATCATTAATCATTAATCGCGTCGTTAATCTCCATTTACTTTGACCGCAGCGCACACTATGAAAAAAAACCTAATTTGGTTACAAACTGTACACCATATTTTTTAATATAACGCCGAAATCTGGAACTGATCATTGGTCGACTGGGCCCTTGACACTAGTTTGACTTAGCGTTAGGAGGGTAGAGAGTCTTCCAGCATAATGCTTACTGTGTTTGATGAACTAACCACTGCAGTATAAGGGATAACCTTCTGCAACCAGCAAAAACTCACTTAATACTGACGGACGATGGTCGATCCACGAGGGGCATAGTAGAAGATGACGTAGATAGCATGGAGCACGCCTAAACATTCCTTCTCACTCCATAAAAGCAAGAAACAGCGTTTCTAATGTCACTATATATACATCTTAACAAGGAGTAATTACATATCAATCAAAGCCCAATTAAAAAAGCGAAAAATTTTAAGATATACGTTTATGTGTAGTGAGTACAAACTATTTGTATTTACCGGGAATGAATCCAAGAAGAGTGAGAGCGATGTTGATGATGAAGTTCATATCACATCCAGTGTGAATGAGCACCGCGAGCGGCTAAACACCAATTAAATTGAGGAAAGGCTAGAAAACCCCTTGTAAATTGAAGAAAACGTTTTCTTTTATGTTATTTAGCCCAAGTCGTCTAAAACATAATACCTCCAATATGCAAAAATTACCGGAAGGATGATAGCCAGGATGAGCATGAGACATTGACACATATTGAATGCTGCGGGAACGATAGAGCGCAACTGAAAGAACGGATCTATTTCTTTATATGGAGGAACGGACCAAAACAATGACGATTCGTATGAGTCACATGAGGTGACTAAGACACGGTGTCCACTATACATTCCACTTTTCACGCGGGAAACTAGACCAAGACGTTTTTACAAAACAAACTTCTGATATATTTTAGCCATAGCTTAGCGTCGGTGTAGTCTAGATAAGCATGTTCTACGCGCATAAGCCAAGCCACTCAGCCGAAATTGAAGGCGTTCGATAAGTGGAAAAGGGATAGGAGGGCAAAGTAAAGGTAAACAAGTACTCATATCTGGTTCAAACAAACCATATATTCAAACAATAAGGCACACATCAGGAAAAGCGTTTATACAAATCAACCCGTATTGCACAACAACGTATAAAACAGTTATTATAATTAATGCATATTATGTAAGTTCTAACAGTACTTAACAAGGAGCAGTAAACAACCGATTATACTAAGTACTTCCGACCGTACAGAGTAGCTTTCTGATCAAAGGAAGCCGATTGAATTGGTGAGTCGACAGCATAGAATGGATTCATAGACAGCTTGATGTAAGTCTCGTACATTTCCTGAGTTGGAAAGATAACATAAAAAGATAAGATATTTGGCAAGAGAACACAAAAGTAAACGTAATACTCATTATAAACCTGGAAGAACAATCGTATCCCCTCATCGTTTTTCGTTGTGTGTAACATGACGAATCGAATTCGTGAAGCAGTAACAAATCCCGAGACGAACCATTCATTGAACTTGTCCACAACCTCAACGATGACCATCCATTCACGTTCCATATGAGGTCTGTGAGAAACCGCGCATTCAACTGTCTGCAGCATTCCTTACACAAACAAAACTACAACGCTGAACAAAGCGCATTTGTAGGAAGACATGCGATTTAGCTACTATGCACGAGCACAACATTCTTATAAACCAAGTGCAAACAATAAAACAACTTTCGCGCTTCCCGATTTGCGAAAGCAGCAGACAACTCACCTTGAGGTACATTTGGTTATTAGTCAAGGAGTGTTCATCCATCACATCCAAAGCCGCGTGAGCGATAAATTGATTGAGATGGCGATTGTCCTCCTTCTTTTTCGTCTGAGTTGATCATTACCACCATTATGCTTTCCTCTTACCTTGTCCTGTTGAATAGGGAATTCCATCTCATACAGGGGTTGATCATTGTGCCCAACAATAACGAAGTAGAACTCCTTAGACATCAATAAGAGCTCACAATTCCGCAAAGTCAGAAACCTCCCTTATTTACAACTTGATAAGGTTACAGTACACCACACGACATTCTCAGGATAATCGTTGCGGGAGTCCGTTCACAAAAATTTCTACAGTAGATTCGCTTACGCTCCAAATCACGTATAAAATATCATTTTTAAATAAGAATTAACACACTTCTTTGTTTTTAGATATTACGCCGTACTTCTGTGGAAGAACATTATAAACATGACGTTTATTAATAACATGGAAAGACATAACCATTACAAATGAGCTAAGAATTAAAGCAAAGCTAAAGGGGAAATGCAAGGAAAGAGCGAGTAACCCGATGCTCGCGCTGCACTTCGTTAAATAATCGTATTTCTTTCCAAGGGATAAATAAGGTGTAGAGCCGTAATCGATAAGTAGTCGATATGCACTGACACCGAAGAGTATCCAAAGGGAAGGTTGTGTAGGGAGGCACTATGCAAGAGATCTAATTGTACGGACAATAAGGATAGAATAAGATTACTAGAAGAGTCATCGGAAGACAATCATGTGTTCTAGTATCCGGGGGCAGTTCTGGGAGGGGGGCAATGGTCGCATCCCCCTGCATTTCCCCTGTCTCCATCCGCTCCATGCTCTCCATCCTTTCCAGGAGCCCCCGGTCCTCCAGCTTTGCCTGCATCTCCCATCGGACCCGGTTGCCCCTGTAACAACACTTGATTCCCTGACTCAGCCTTCTCTTACATCTCCTCCGTTATTTCCAGGTGCACCAGGGTTTCCGTCGGGACCCGGAGGGCCGGCCGAGCCTACAAACTTGTACTTTCTTCTGAAGACGATGCATCTATTTACCTGGAGGTCCGGGAGGTCCCTCGGGCCCTTCGACCTCGGACATCTTTCCAGGTTGTCCCTTCTCTCCCGCTGCTCCTGGTTTCCCATCGGTTCCAGGAGGCCCAGCAGGACCTGAATGTCTTCCCTTGCCACAATCACAAGTGTCTTTCTACCGGGAGGTCCAGGAGGTCCCCTGGACCCTCCATCGGAGGGTCGTCCCGGCTCCCCATCCTTTCCATTCGGTCCCTTCTCTCCAGGAGGTCCGGGAGGACCAGCAGGTCCATCGGGACAATCGAAGCAGAAGTCCTGAGATATAGGGAGTAGAGGGAGTGTATCGGGGTGCATACGGTAGAGGCAGGCTGTGTAGGTGTGGGAGGAGCATCGGGTCCATTCTTTCCATTCACACCGGGCTCTCCATCGTGTCCATCCTCTCCGTCCTTTCCAGGGGGACCAGGGGGTCCTTGGGCTGATTGGCCACATCCACAACAGCCCCCTCCTCCGCCTGAGATACACTTCGCATTATGATAACGACAAACGATTACACTAGTTAACATTCTCGCAGCATACAACTCAGGTCTTTTTTCACCTCCGGGCATGGAATGAGGTCCGGGATTCTCGACAGCCGCTGAACTACCGTAACCCGCTTGTCGCTTCGAGACCACGTGTCCCCCTTTGACTTGCGCCAATACCTACAAAGCGTAGAAGAGTGTGGTCCCCCTTTGACTTGCGCCAATACCTACAAAGCGTAGAAGAGTGTGATTGTCTGTTGTTGTATCGTGTGAGTAGGGTAGGTAAAGACTGTTAGTTGACAGCTGAAGAGCCCTCAAGCCCACCAACTTCCCCTATTGCGCCTTTACTTTTTCTTCTCATCGTCCCCTTTCCACTTTAACTGTCATTGTGAATGCTTCCGGTAGAGTAACTTGTAGAGTGAAAAGGGACAGGAAGCGACATAAGGAATAGATGACATCTTCATCTGATACGAGTAAGTGACTCAAGTGGCTGTCTACCTTCTCCCTAGGGTTTCATCTCCTTTCCCTCTTCACCCCTCCCCCTTCTTAGCTGGTTCACTCCTAATTGCCCCCAGTGTCTCTAGATACAAGTATATGAGTTGAGTCATGTGTCAAGGAATGTGAGGTATCTCTCGGTCTACCTGTATTCGTTAACTCACTCCGTCACTCTCTTCTCTAACCGGGAGGAAGCAGACCCATTTCCCTCCCTTCCTCCCTCTTCCATTAATCATCCAACAAGCTCTTCCCTCGAAAAACATGCGCGGTCCGTACGCAAACGTAGCCACTTTGTCCCTTTAGCACTCTATCCACCATTCCAAAGAAGGCGACTCCCGCAGAGAAAGTTCACAATTACCGTACTATGCAAGCACCGACACATGCTGTTTACAACTTTCCCTCTCTCAGGCATAGACTCCAAAGGTAAATTAAACTGACCTGAGTCCTAGTCACCTCCTTCCAGATATTACCACTCCTACTCTTGCAGAAATCGACCTTCAATGAATCGATTACAAGATTACTGTCAATGCAATTGATAGATACTTCATTCTGCATGATAGCCTGAACGTGTTGTAGGTAGTTGTAGAGTAGAGGGACCGAGATAACAGCGATTACTGTAGCCATTGTAGACAGTGCAACTCCCACGAAGGCAACCCTGAATCAAGACACCTTCTACCGTAATCTTGTTTGATATCGTATTATGAGGCCTGTAACCTTCAACAGGCGCCTTTGTCGTTCTTTCCTTCAATTTCCGGGCGTCATTCATTTGCATGAGTTTGTTCTTGTCACTCAAGGGGAATACGTGCCATTAAAGGGACAGGACTAAGGAGACAAGGATGGGTAGGAGGGTTGAGTGACCTACGCATGCATATTCCTTTGAGGACTGACGATACGCACAATTACTCACGATCCTTATTCACTCAAGTGTTGTTGCGCACAAAGCAGTAATATACTGCGATTTAGACCGGACTACACAACATCTACCATGCGTATGCTAACACGGAGAATCGCATGCGAGATCCCAAAACAAAGCAGCGAAGATCAAGGATCAATTATGCGATGTTCACAGAGCGTGAGAAAATGCGCACATATTAGGAAGACGGAGAGTGTAGCAGATGGTATGTCAAAGGATACGGTAGTGAAGTAAGGAACAGGAAGAAGCACAACGAACCTTCTGAGATCCGCCGCTTCCTTCTCCATTCGTTTGACGTCTTGCATCATCCCGACCCTTCCTCTTCCTTTCCCCTTCTTCCCTCTTATACTCCTACCTTCTACTGCTCCCGCCCCCCAGTGGAGAGACAACAGGGCTTACAAGGCAATGCGAGAGAAACAGGGAGAGGGGGAATAAGGGGAGGAGGGAAGGGGAAGGACTACCTACTACGACCGGTTGCCTTTGGCATTCCCCCTTCGCATTTCAGTAAACGATTCAGGTGGCGTAATGTGAAGAAACATTGAATGGAAGAAGAATGAGAATGACAAAATTACAGGGCAATGCAACTAGTGCATGACTTATGGCTACTCTACCTGTGTTCATTCCAGTTCATTCTACTCAGTCCGAAACTGAATCACATTCTGACTGTCTTAGTATGTGCAATGGCGAATTGCAACGATAATGGGATGACTATAAAATGAAGTAGAAAACAACGGTGATAGGCCTGAAAGGCGTAGCGAATGCCGTACTTGTGAATGGATCCGAGAGAGTAATAGTTGAATGAATGGAGTAGTAGCTCTATAAGTGGCTAGATGAGTAAGTAGTCTTCATCGTCTAGTATCTCTCAAGTATTACCAGTCTCGTAAACCTTCCCTTCCCCAGTAACCCCCCACAAAGCATCCATCCGTCTCCCACCTTGCCCTACTCAAGAAGATGTCCCCTACCTGTTATAAGACAAAGAATCACCTGCTTACAAGAGTAGGAGTTTAAGATGAAAAAGAGTGAAATGACAGGCTGTGCCCATGTATTCCCATTATTCCCCTCTGTCCTTCACAGGCCTCCATTCCCTGTCGTTCCATACCATAGTTGCCATTCAATTGCCCGTTTCTCCTCCTTGTTCCCTTCTCACAAAAGCTTCTCTCTATGGTATCTCTCCCATCACCACACGACCGTTTATCTGGCTCAACCCCATACATTGAAACTACACTAAGCGCGGCACAATCAGTTCGCGATAGTCATACGGTAACCAAAACGTTACCGTAACCCATCTTCAGTCAAAATTTGAATATTTTCTTGGTTTTTCAGCACTAAAATGTTCCGCCATGATCGACATTTCCTAGTTTCTAAATAGAGAAAATTACAGTCATTTGCGCCTTGAGATACGATTTTTTAAAGATGAAGTATACGGTAACAAAAAGGCTACAGTATGCTTAAAGCGTGTGCCGTTTTAGGATGTAGGGTGAGAACGTACGTGCACCATTCAACCCCTACTTTCCTACTATTACTATATTGTGTATACCGTAATCTCTCCGATCATCAAATAGATAGAGTCGGAATGCTACAACTGAAAAAGTGCACACTCATCACATTCCTATTGCAGAGGCAACAGACTGTAAACTTCTGACTTCTGCTACCTTCAGGTTGTATATGCTATGAAATGGGCTTTGGAAGGGGGGAGAAAGTGAAAGAGAGGGGGAGAGGGAGGGAAGGAGGGGGGGGGGGGGGAAAGGAGAGGAAGTAGAGGGTGAAAGGTGAGCGAAAGAGAAAGCGAGATTGACTCGCGGGCAAAAACATTCTTAGCATGAAGATTGTAGGAAAGAAGAAGGAGAAGTACACTTTCAGAGGAGACAGACTTGTTCGAGGAATTAAAGGGAAAGGGAAGAGGGGGGGGGGGGAATGCATGGCATATTACTCTCTTTATAGACTTACTCTACTTACATGTACAACCGCCTACAAACATAACAGAGACAACGTACAGTAATCCGGTCAGAGATACGGTAGCAATAGTTCCTTATCCAGACAGTGATCCCTCAGTTTGGCCTCTCGAAAGAGGGAAATGAACTTTCTCGTAGCACGATCCAAGTCCCATCTAATTGTAAAATTTCATAGTTCGTCAATATATTATACTATTTTTTCCGACTTCTAAAGTCTGATAAAAGTATGTTTTGCCTTTTGTTCCGGAATAACGAAAACGATCGGCTGACCTCTCCTTGTACCCCTCTCCGGGAATCATTCTCTTCACTCTCATATCGTGTCTCGCACAGATATTCTTCAATAGAATTTCTATGTCATCTATCGGATCCTCCCCATTCAATTCGAGAAGCTTGAGATACGAATGGTCACCGGTCCTCAATCATTCACATTGCTTGTAAGGTCGACGGAAGGGAATCTAGTAGGAAAGAGTGGGTATACCTGTTCATCCAATAGAGAATGTAATCAGCAACGTATCGAGGCTGAGTAGCAGACTCGAGAATAAGATCACACGCAGCCAATTTCATCGCTTCTTCCACACTCGAGTGCCTATACCATCAATGTATACTCCAACATCAATGATTATGAATGTATGAAACATAAGCATCAGAAGAACTCTCATGCAGCACTCTAGTCCATACGTGGCACCGACCCGAAATATGGTTTTTTTAGACTGGACATCATTTCCGCACAAATTCATTTGCGCACAAGGTCTTATCTGCATGGAACGTCTTATATCTTTTAAGACATAAAAATACGTGGGCAGCTCTCCCGATCATAGATTAAAATCATGCTAACCTTTTTCAAGTTTAACAAATCCGAAGATAGCTCAAAAAGCAGCAAGACTCCTTACTGCAGTACGAATCACTGACCTTGGCGAAAGAACTCCGGGAGTATCGAGGATGTAAATCGGGGGTCTATCGAGAATCCTCACTCTGTTTTGTACTCTTACAGTAACCCCGGGTCGTGCTCCTTCAATTATCTACTTCCTTCCTCGTACCAATTACTCACTCACCTTCTGTAACTGCGCTATGCTTGATGCCGAAATTCGTTGATCGAAGTGAGTTGATGAGAGAAGATTTGCCCACATTGGGAATGCCTACCACCATAACCTAAGTCCTATCTCACCTCACTCCCTTTCACTCAATTCACCTGATACTCCGTCTTGACCGTTCGATTGAAACGAGGTTCGTTTTGTAGCATATTGAGCATGCAACCACGAAGATCGACAAGTGCCTATAACAGAATGATTATTATATCAACTGATTGGGCAACGAGATAGTACCATACTACCGTATCGCCTATCATCGTACCATTTGACAAAAGAAAGTTCAAGGCGACAATGCCTAGTCTATTCAAATGAAGTCAGTAAGAGGAGACTAGTTAGCTGACAGTCAGTTGTCATACAAGTCGTGTACTCACTCTACTCAGTCGTCGCTTACAATCCGTCCATACAATGACCGGATTCCCGTGATCTGCGTAATAGTCTTCGATGGGCTTCCTAAGAGAATCAATGTAACCGATGCACAAACGTACTGTCAACATTCACAATGTGCGGCATACGGTAGATAACGGATATATCCGCGGATACCTGTACTTATTCATGTCGATCAGATCCATCTTATTAAGCACGAGAATGTGTGGTCGAATGGAGGAGAATTGTCGTTGAATGAGAGGATTCCGTCCAGATAAGGGAATTCTAGCGTCGTGTACCTTAACCATTGCCTCTACAGCAGTCTATCCGGTTAAGCCAGGAGAATATAGTACAAACAAAGACTCCACCCTACTCTCATAAATTATCTGCAACATTCCACAACTGACTTCAATAATAAGATCGACTGTTCGCAGCTTTCCCTCCATCGCCTTCAGTTGAACTGACATGTGCATGGGAAACCTCAACAAATCGACATACAGCATCCATACTACCGTTTACATACAGTATCCATACTACCGTTTACTATTATTATATCTCCTACAAAATGCGCTTGCAAGCAACGAAAGAGAGAAAGAAAGCATACCAAACGCGAAAATCAAATCCCTGCGGCAGTTGAAAAGACTCTCGGTAAGGAGGCGCAGATATATCGGTCATCGGTACTACACTCTTATCGATGTTAGAACTGCCCGACACGGTAGGAATCGAAGAATCGAATTCTAGTAGAGTATCATCTTGTCAAACAGTATGCCATACCATACCCATAAATGAGGGCGTACTCTTCATTCTTCTTATATTCCTCATCCCACTCCTTCCCATACTACGCAGTACAGTACTCCACATTCTTAACAGACGCTGAGTCCCCATGTAATGAGTGCAGCAATAAGTCAATCGGCTTCATAACCAATCAATTGGAAATATATATACAGCCGTTGAAAAATTTATGCCGAACATCGTGATACTTCGCAAGGTACAAGATAAGACGAAGAGCATATAAGGAGGAATGACTTAGAATTGTTGCGCAACGGAACAACCCGATGAAGAAGAGCCGTCTCCAAGGGCAGGGGGGAGGTGGAGAATACGGATATCGAAGGAACGACGGTGGAGTTCGAAGGAGAGGTCGACTGAAGGGGGGACTGGAGGACACAGCGACACCAGACGAGGAAGGGATACCACTCTCAAAGATCAATCTTGATCACGCCATTGTTTATGCGAAAGTATGCAACTAGGAAGGCAAAGAGAACTAAGTATGCAGTACCAGAAGAACTACAATAAATATCTTGACTACCGTAATTCTTACCTCAAATACCCATGTGCCTTGTCATACATCTTCTTCTCTTCTTCCGTCATAACTTCCATTCTCAAGTAGACATCGGCGCTTCTTTCCAAACGTTTGAGTACTTCTTAAGCTATTCTATTCAATATATCTAACCACAGATTATCTAACCTTGGCTTAGAAGAGAGGAGTCAACAGAAGCGAAAACAACTGCATAAGATCGTCTACAAATATTTTACTAATCACTAATCTTCCCATCACTTACGTTGCTCACCTCAACAGATACGGTAGTCGGATGAGAAAAGGCGTAAGATTATAATCGTCCTCGAAGAACGGCGATCCCAATCCCCGAATGACTATCCTAAGTAGACGTGGTTTAGGAGATCCAGGTTGACGACGTCCGTTGGCCTATCAAAACACATTCAATCGGTCGACAAGGGAGACACAAAGTGTTCAGGATCTTACCTTTGCGTGTTCCGGCTTCCTCAACAAGATTGAAAGATGAGCGAATAGATCCCGATAAGTCAAACTCCGATTTTCATTTGAATAATGCGTAACACTTGATGATGCTAGTTGCTGAACACATTAACTATGCACCAACGGGTGGTCCTTCTTACCTCTGAGGTTAAGCTGTTAGCCAGGTCATAACGAGGTGCCTGTTTAGCGATAGAAGAGTCAATCTGGCGAGAAGGTGCGTATCTCCAAGCGATCTGTAAAATAAGACGGTTTGCTTGGATAGAAACGCACGGTGTATTTACTCATTCTCAGATATCTTGCAGACTACCTTCATCTTATCCCCTTCGGCATCATGAACACTGCGCCTTTCCCCTTCTCCATCTGTCCCATATTTGCATATTGTCGGTATTCGTTCAGTCAAATCCACAGAATCCAATGGAGAACGAACTACCAAAACATCCTGGAAACAAGACAAGTTAACATCCTCATATTGACCAATGCACCTGCCCGTTATGCACTCCATCGGCAACGCACAATCGAAGGAGAACGTCGGCATAAGCACGTGAAGAAATCTCATCGTAGACCACTGAAGCAATCCTAGGTTACTCTACCCACGACAATGGAATACCAAAAGAAGTATTAGGTACAGCTCCTCCGAGTAACGAATCAACGGCTGCACATCCACTTGACGTCTCCAAGTGTCTTGACTTGACTGAACATCCAGGAACGGAAACAGCATCTCCGAAGTTCATCTAATATTCCCATCCCTCTCAACCATAAGCAACTCAGATACCACGTCAAGAACCCCACTTCATCTGTGCTAACCAGTAAGTATAATGCTCAACAGTTTATCAAGCAAAACAATGAGTTGATAACAACAATTATGCCTTGGCGGCAGCTTCCTCTGCGACGAAGTCCTTCTTGAGCTTGCCCATGAAGGCCCTCTTCTCTGCAGCAGTCTGGAATCGTCCGTGTCCGAACTTGGACGACGTGTCGATCCACTTGAGGTTGATCTTCTCGAACGCAACTCTCTTCGTGTGCACACGGAGGGACTTGCGGAGGGTAATGGGACGCTTGCGGGGTCCGAGAACGGCTCCCTTGATCATGAGGTAGTCCTGCTTCACGAGTCCGTAGTGAGGGAATCCACCCTGAAATAAGTCGATATTTCCTTAATTTTAGGAATATTATCCCCTATTGACTTTTGAAGATTACTCAGCTGTAGCGTTATCAACTCGAGAGTTCAGGATTGCAGATACAAAGAAACTCATCATTGTAAACATATTATTTTTTTAAATAAAACTATTCATACCATGGGGTTGATGGTCTTCTCCGAGAGATCGAATTCGGTCGATCCGTTGTTCTTGCCCTCGGGGGTAAGATAAGACTTTCCGATTTTGTAAATCTTCTTGTTGAGCTCGGTACGGTGGTGATATCCCTTCTGACCGGCACGGGCAACAGTGAAGGAGACTCGGGAAGGATGCCACGCTCCGATACAGGCGACCTGAATAGTTGTTGAACCTCTTAGTGCTGAAGAGGATATGTAACAAGCGAGCTTACAATGCTTGACTCAGAGCCTAATCTATCATCAATGCCTTTATGTCCACTACTTTCATTTTGGCAAACATCACCGTCAACAAGATATATACCACAGCTTGGAGAGTATTTCCTACCTTGCGGAGACCCTTGTGGGTCTTACGAGGAAGCTTCTTGGTGTGCCACCTGGAGGTAACTCCCTTGAATCCGCGCCCCTTGGTCACTCCGATCGTGTCAACCATCTCATCGGGAGAGAACACCTGGTCGATGAGGACCTGCAAAAATTATATTTTATATAAAATAATCAAAGAAACGACCACTGCACTACATGACAAAAATCGTCTCAACAGACTCAGAAGGAAGGCAGCAGTGGACTGGATAAGACTCGTCAAAAGAATCAGCTAGTCTTCCAGCCTATCTATCATTGTCCGAAATACCACATTTTCTCCAGCCTTACCTGCTTCTCGAGGTGCTCGCGAGCCCAGTCGACCTTGTCGGCGATGGATCCTCCGTTCAGTTGAACCTCCATGATGTGCGCCTTCTTGTCGCGTCTCTTGAGCAGCTTTTGCTGAAAGTATTTCTCATTCACGGTACTCTATAATTAACAATCCCGATTCTTCATACATCTTTCATTTGGCTCAGAAGGAAGGCAGCAGTGGACTGGAGATAATTCATCAGCAATGAGCAGACAAAATCCAGCCTATCTATCATCGCCGATAGAAGAGTAATCAAAATATTTACCTGAGTATGGACAAGGACTCGAATGCTGGAGCAGTACTTCTTCATCTTGTTGAGGTCGCTCTCGATCACCTTCTTTCCATCCTCATCTTGCCACTTCTTGGCGTACTTGGTGAAAGCCTTCTTCTTGCTCTTGTACCTGGAGCGATGATTACGCTATGGAGGCAGCCAGAGGCAAAGCAACGAGTTTGACCACTCAGCTAGGCTGGAGATCATCCGGCAATGCATGACTAGCACAGCCCACAACCTTCATATGCCGTGAGGCACAGAGGAAGGCGCAACTTCCGCAACAAGTCCTATGCAAGAGCTCATGGAATGTAATATCCAGAGGAACTCGAACAAAAGAACACAGCTGTAAAAAAGCTAGATTACATAAAATAAATTCTTAGATCTAGAACACTTCATTAGAAACTAACCAGTTCTTGTAGAAGCGTCTGCGGCAATCCTCCGACAGATGCTCTGCGAAGATGGTCTTGAAGGGACGGGGTCCACGAGGAGTGTCGATGTATCCAACAATACCGGCGATGACCATCGGAGGGGTCTCGAGGATGGTGACAGCCTCGACCACTTCCTTCTTGTTCACCTTCGATCCGGGCTTGTCAACCTGAGTCAACCTTATCACTATAAACCTTTCACAATTGTTTAGTAGTTGTTGATTAAAACCAAAATTCAAGCTCAGAAGGAAGGCAGCAGTGGACTGGAGGATAATCATCAGCATAGTGCAGAACAATTTCCAGCCTATCTATCATCGCTCTACAGACAAGTTTGTCTAAAGACAAACTTGGCCAAAATTGCGTACCTCGCGAACGATGTGGGTCATGCCAGCCTTGAAACTGATGAAGGCAGTGAGATGGACTGGCTTGGAAGGGTCATCCTTCGGGAAAGCTTTTACCTTTCCACGGAAACGCTTTGATCTCTTCTTGGGCGTGAAGCCCATGGATCCGTGTCTCGGAGCCGAAAACTTTCGGTGAGACATGTTACCCTGCAAAGAATAAGATTGCTGCAGAGGCATACACGAACAACACCTTCTGAACGTATAGAATGTAAATGAATGTTAATTCGTCGTTGGCCCAAAATATGAAATGTCAGGTGTATGGCATACACCTACCGTAATTCAAAAGACGCAAATTCAGGAACGCGCGCGTGTTTAAATTCATATATCGTAGTAATCGCGCCTTGCTCTACTACACACAATTTTTCCACTGACAAAGAAAGAGTATTGCATTAGTTTCCTAACCAATTACACCATTCAAAACTTGTTCATAGTTTTCAACTTATCGGTTTACAAAGTATGCGACAAATTTGAAAAAAAATGCCCAGAACTTGATTCCTATCGAGATTTCTGCATGATCTGCATTACAAACTATAAAATAAAATAATTTATCAGTATAATTAACATGTTATTAAGCATCATGCAATAAAATATTAGTGAGATGACAAGCAAACTAAACGAGTTTGGCAGTCTTAGCCATGGCTTGGAAGATTCCATTCGGTTTCAGAAGTAATGCTCGAGGAGAGTCGAATTCAGCCACCTTTCCATCGTCCATTACAAGGATTCTGAAGATGATAGATGAATGATGAAATAGCCAGACAACGTACTTATCGTAGTCCATGATTGTATTCAGACGATGGGCAATAGTGATTACTGTAGACTTCGCGAATACTTCCCGTATCGTCTTCTGAAAAAAAGAGATGAGACTTCTTCATTTCTTTGAATTCCGATTTTACTAAACGGACAAGAGACGCTTACCTGAATAAGCGAGTCCGTGGTTGTGTCAACCGCAGCCGTTGCTTCATCCAGAACAAGTACTTGTGAACGACGGAGAATCGCCCTTGCTAGACACAACAATTGACGTTGACCGACACTGAAGATCAAAGATCACAGATTAAAGATGAGAGGTGGAGAGTAGGATCAATAGAGCTAGCCAACTCTCCCAACGATGAGCACCGTGTGAAGATGTCTGTATCCATGCTCTTCTAGCCTTCCCCTCATTCCCACGCTAACTAAACACTAACTGAAACTGCAATACACACTCTAAATCTCTGTGTATTCAAGTCCATTCTTCATCTTCGTAACACATACTGCAGTGAGGACCATGGATACATCACTACGACTCACCCCTTAATACCAGATCCCATCTCGATTGCACATGTCTATCACCTCCCAACCCATCTCCCCTCCCCCATAGACCCCCACCCACAAAACTTCCCCACCCCGTCTCCCTCTAATCTTCCTTCTCGACCTCTCAACCATGCACCAAAAAGTCACTCTGCCCAGGGAAGGGAAAGCTGATCCTCTCAGTTTCCCACGTGAAATGTCTTCTTCTTCTTCTTCTTGTCTATTCCCCCCAAAGGGAAGAGCAGCAGTCCTCTACACAAGACGTCAACGGCTTTTCCCCTTTTATTCCTCTTCTCTTCCCTCTTTTCAAGAGAGATTACGGTGCTGAGGTTACTGTAGAATGATGAGACAGGAATTGCCATGTCTTGTGTGCGGAGACCGTGCGAGTGGTGAGTCTTCCCATCTCCATTCCGCTACCGTTCCCCTTTCTACCGTATTCCTCTCCTTCCCACCATCCAGAAACAGCTTTATAGCTGACTAATAAGCCCCCACAAATATTCCACTGAGTCCATCAATACCACCGATTTCGAGTCTACCAGCTTAGTTGACAGCCAATCTATTACATTTCCATCCCCCCATTCCCTGTAATCTCCTAGTATTCGCAGGTCGTCACTACGGTGTACTGTCATGTGATGGGTGCCGTGGTTTCTTCAAGAGATCGGTCCGTCGCAATCTTCAGTATTCGTGCAAGGACGGTGACAAGTGAGTCTGCTATACAACTGTCCCTTCCTCTCTCACTCCCCCCCTTCTCCCATTCAATCTTCCCATTCAGATGTGTAGTTGACGTCATTCGCCGTAATCAATGTCAAGCCTGTCGATTCAAAAAGTGCATCGAGGTTACTGTAGCTTCATGATATCGTAATCCCTTCGCATTCAGGCAAAGATGAATCGGCATGCTGTACAACATGAGAGAACTCCAGTAAAAGTAGTTGAGAGCGGGAAGAAGAATTGGTTGGAAGGGTAAGAGGAGGGAAGAGAAGGGGGTAAGAACAGGGAGGAGTGTTCTTCAGACTCAACTGCCTCACCTCCCCCTCTACCATACCTCCCTCGACCCTCTCAATCGACTGCAACTCCTCCACTACTCCTTCTCCCCTTCCCTTCTCCATCTCTCACATCACTTCTATTCCCAGGTACTCCCTACACCCCTATCTCCCCCCTACCCTATTCCCAGGTACTCCCTACACCCCTATCTCCCCCCTACCCTATTCCCTTCAGCCTTCCCCTCTCCACTCCCCCCTGGCCCTTCTTTCTCTCTTCCTCCATCCGTTGGTCCAGTCTTCTCCCTCCGACCAATGAACATTCCCTATACGATAAGAAGGTCAGTCCCCTTCATCACCGCCCAATTCTACCGCAACCAACCTTCAGTTGCTCTTCTCCAATGCATGGCACACATTCTTCCTGTCCAATGCCCTCTCTCAAATCGGGATGAGTCGTCTCTTCGACAGTGTCCCAGGTCCCTTCCCCTCTTCCTTCCCCATTCTATTTCTACTCCTCAGATTCAGTTTCCCTCGAAGTCATTGAAAGAGTCCGTATTCCCTGTCAATTTATAGTTGGCCTCAATCTCTCGCTAGTCGAACAATGGTATCCCTCCTCTCCTGATTCCCTTCTACTCCCTCCCAAGGTGCATAAATCTCATTCTTCTCTTTCGCCCGGAAAACGCTCATTTCGACAATGAAGATGCCATCAAGATGATCCAGGTGTGTCTATCGAGTCCCTCTTTCTAATCTGACAAAGATGACTCCCCTAAGCCTGGCATTGCCTTCAGATGCAAGCAGCTCTATTGTTGGCAGAGTGCCAAGACACGTCGACAGAATCGTCTCGTTGGCGTGGACTCCAAGTGTCCCTTGCTCTCCCCTCTCTCGCTCAAATATCCAAAGACGACATTCGAATGCTATTCTTCCCCTCGAAAACAGACAACGATCTCATTCAACTATGTCACGATTCCGTTCGATAATCTCCCCTCTTTCAATAAATCATTCCTCCTCAATCTTATGCTATCCCATTCTAAGATGCTCACCTTATATTCTCTCCTCCTTCTTCAATCAAATGGTCCAATTTGAGTGGAAGTCTCTCGATGAATTCGATAAGATGTGCATGTCTCAAGACCATCCATTACCGTAGTTCCCTCTACCGTAATCCATGCACCGTATCTCTTACCGTAATGCATTCCAACATTCTTCATCAGAGAAGGAATTGGTCGGATCAACGTTGAACCGTAGTGAACCCGAGAAGAGAATGGGATCCTGAATGTTCCGTATCCCCTTTATTCAACTAACTCATCCAACCTGTGGAATAATACTGATCTTCTCCCTGAGGTCGTGTAATCCAATAGTCGATATATCAATTCCATCCATCACTATCCGTCCACTAACCGATTCCACAATACGGAACAATGCGAGAGTAAGCGAACTCTTGCCTGCGTATCAAAGTAGTCCCTCATCTTACTGTAGCTACAGTATACCTGCTCCCGTCCTTCCCACTACTCCAATCTTCTCTCCGGACTCGAATTTGACAGTGATTCCCTTGAGAACGAGATCGAGTCCAGGCCTGCAAACCTTCGGGTTATTGTAGAGTACCGTACCCATAATTCCCCTAGCGTACCCATAATCTCCCTACCGTACCTGTATCTCGTAGAGTATTCTTTCAGTTCAACAACTCCCTTTGATGGCCAATTAGGAGGAGGTTTACGGGATGCAATACGCCATTCAGCCTACAAAATCGGCACTGATACGCTACTCTAGTAATCATACACGACCTTCAAAAGACGAAGTGACAATCACATAAAAGGTCGGCACTTTTTGGCCTACAGTCTCACCTCGCTCTCTTGTTCTGAGTATTCTTTGACCCTCTCAACGGAAACAATGGAAGTCTCCATCTCGGTGATCACTCGTATCAACATGTTCATCATGAACGATATCTGTACCCATCATTCTCCTCCCAGTCTACAGTAGTTCCCCTTACATTCAGACTGTAGGATACACTCAATCCGATAGTCCCCGCCTCTTTTCCTCCCATCGCTTTGCTAGCCACTGCCAAGAGAGAAACCACGAGAATGATCGTGTTCCCCAGTGTCTCCAACCTATAACCAAGTTCCTCCCACCTACAGTACCCCCAACCTACCGTAATCCCAGCCACCTCGAGGCTATTCCATAGAACCATGCACATCGCATATACGTGTCGACTTTCCTTCTGCTCTCGTCAATGAATCGATCACTCCATCCAAAAGCACGAATGGTGGAGACTCCCTTGAAGAAAAAAAAGTTCACTATCGATTGACACGATTAAGGAAAGACTTGGATAACAGGGTTGGTATTGGGAAGATGATGGAAAAAGCAGAGTTACGGTCATGACTATGCCACCTTGGCAACAGCTTGGAACGGAATCTTTGCACCATTATAGGCGCATGCAGAGTAGCTGACCGTATCCAGTTTCGGGCTACCCAGTTCCTTCCAGGTTTGATAGTCAATGATTGACATTGCCGCACCCGTGTCGATCTCGAATTGGATCGAACGATTGTTCATGAGTATGGGTACCATGATGGGTGGCTCACTGGGCTGTGGGGCCGCATTGTGGAGTTCAGTGTGGAAGAGATCAATGTTTTCCTGCCAGTCCACTGAGTTGACATGTCTTCGCTTTTGGAAGCAGTCAGCCTCTTTGTGTCCCGACTTCTTGCAGAAATGGCATATGATACCTCCGTTTCCTTTGGGAAACGTCATATTCTGCTGCTGCGGATGCTGAGTCCACGGTGCCTGTTTCTTGGGATGCGGGCGATTTCCCATTTTGGGATAACCCAATTTGTTCAGTTCATGAAGAGAGCTCGCGACCGACGTGACATGCTGTTGAGCAACGTCAAACGCCTGTGCGGATGTGAGGAGCTTCGTCGATGAATCAGATTCGATCTCTAGTAGTCTCATTCGGATAGAATCATTCTTGATTCCTCTGAGGAAAGCCATGCTAATCATGCAATCCTCAAAATCCTTGACTTCAGTGAACTTACAGTTTCTAGCGGCTTGTGATATAGCCGCATAGTATTCTGCTAGGCTTTGGCCTTCAGACTGACTCATGTGAAGGAGACGGTACCTTTCGGCCATCACCAA
>LS934912.1:427788-439261 GCA_900490955.1 Micoletzkya japonica
TTTCTTTTTGTTGTTATATGTTGTGTATTGTCATTGAAGCTTATTTCTTTATTTAAGAAGATGACGGAGTGTTAGCAGAAGATGCTCTCGACGAGAGACGTGGATTCGACCGAGGCTGTTCATTTGCAAGAGGTGAGTCTCGCGCCTTTTTGAAAGAAGGCGGTATTTTCCTGCTTTTATTGCATAGTAAGCCACTAATGTATGACTTTGAACGTCATAAGAGCTGCGCTTCCCCACTACCGCCCGTTTTGTATGCGCGCTTACGAAAAGTACTAAACCTGACAAATTGATGCTTGGGTGTACGTTTTGGTATGCGGTTAGTGAATAATAGATACAGTATGCCTATACATGTTCAAGTGATAGGGAATGATTTTGAGGTTGGCAAATATATTATTTATAATTTGTACGTTCAGGTGATCCCCGATCGTTTCTGGCTGAGCTGCGTCGCGGGCGCGTTGCGGTCGTCGTTGAGTGGTGAGTGGTTTATCACTTTGTTTTGAACATTATAACATATATGCAAGAAAACGTTATGAATAATTTGGCAATAGGTTGAGGAAAATGTTCGGTCAGTTGTCCCATTCCTATTTCCGGCGAGAGAATTGATTGAAGAGTACAGACGAAGCAGGAATGGGTTAATAGACGGAGCGTTTTCGTGAAAACTACCTGGGAGCTTCGTAATTCAGAGCAAATGCAAGAAGAAAATATGCCGGGTGGACAGAGAAGGAGATAGTTGCCCACGCCAGGGAGAATGGTTATGAAGATGCGGCTGCCGGTAGCGTAGTAGCCAGGTTTGTGTAAGGATCAAGTGCGTAAATTCTTTACGCACTTGATCTAGATAGTTTGTCTTAGATCAAGTGGCACGCCATCTGCTGTGAACTCGAAGAATCCTATGCCTAGGAGGTGTGGCTTAGACTATATCCCTTGGCTTAGATATATTTCAGTGACAACTGCCCTGTCATGTCTGATACGGTCTCCGATTCGAAACCGTTCCTCTCTCCCCTTTTCTCGTAAGATATTTACAGTAAATTCGCAGTACCTTAGAAAGCTACCTTAGAAAATAAAGAATGAGAAACGAAAAAATTAGGGAGGGCAGCGACTTTGACGAAATTCTTTATTTCGGGATTGGAGTTGTTTCAGATAATAGGTATGCTTACCCCATTTGCAAAAAGGCACATAAAAGCCAAAAATAATGTAAAACCATGGCGCAATATAGCTAAAACAAATTCGGAATGCGGGGTCATAGCGTAAAAGAGGTCGGACGCTGGGTCAGATAGATGAATCAGTTTAATGCAAGTCAGAAACTCAAACTGTCGCCAAGATTACCGCTTGTCAACTGCCTTTTCCCTGTCATATTGAAGCACTATGCCTTTCTAAGAACGAAACGGCTCAAATAAACCTCATAAAGCACGCAACCAAAGCTGTTCGAAGTTGAAGTTTGGAAATCGCTGTCGCGCCAGACCAAACCGTTGCATGAAGCAAGTAGAATACGTTCATAGTCATACCTAACACAGTGCGTGGCAAATATAAGCTTTCTTCGTTATAAAAACAACTTTTGGATACTATATCTTAGCATTTCGGGTGCATTGTCATGAGATCTATCGAATGATACTAGTTAGAGATCACCCATTTTGACTTTTGCGCACACCACATTTTTAAAGCCATCGCTCTCTTCAAATTCCAACTACAATGATCGAGAATGAGGAAGAGCTTCGCATTGAAGTACCGCCCTCGGAGACGGTGATATATGACTCTCGTACTGATTCTGCATATCTTAATCTTTGACAAGATTACTCATTCACTGAGTCCTACCCAGTCCTCGACCATCCTTCAAAGGATCGTATTACTTTAGCCTCGTTAACCTCGTTACCCATTCTCACGGTTAGCTTACACAGTAGTCACACTCGCTTTTGGTCGGTTCATTGTTTCCGGGTTTTTCTTCCTCTCTGGTTCTTCTCTTAATGTACGCCTAAGCCTAGCCCCATATCCTCGATTAATCCCGTCCCAATCACAATATGTTGTTCATCATAAGTTACTATACTGGTTAGACTCTCTCATGAGCTATATATTCATGTCAGTCTTTAATAAGTGTCGATTTCAATGTTAACATTATGTTGGGCAGCACCGGAGAATCCCAAAGGGGGAGAAGATAATTGTGACATTGACAAGTTAAGGTTACTCTAATATTGTAAGCATTCCATTGAGGGTTAGTTGAGATCAGTACCGAAGAGAGAAGAGATGATACCGTATCTCATTAGCTATCGATCCATTGGTTATTCACATGCCTGAACCGCCTCTTGAGTCTATTTATCTACCTTTCGAGTAAGTAGTTGTTAGTATAAATAAGAATTATGTGAAAGAGCGACTTTTGATACAATAAACATATTAGTTGGTTACGTGGAGGGTATACCTAGATGGTTAGTTAAGACCCACTCATATCCATAGTCAAAGCTTGCACTATCCACGGATCAGCCTTCGATCCTTCCTTAAATTCTTCTCGAGTTAATCGACCATCTAGATTCTGCAAAGTTTCATTCACATTTTGGTCTTGACTCTCAAGCAATGAGTGATCTTTTATACATCAATCTGCTCACCTTATCCATATTCGAGAATATTTTCTCAACTCTCTTCTGTGGAGTGTCTTCATCCTTCGGCAGTTCCAGCATATTTCCAATCATCGAATAGATTGCATCAACAATGTTAGCCATCTCGTCCTCAAAACAAATAATATTTATCCCTATCCCTATCCATGTCTTATCTTCGTCACCTTTGTGATGAATCCATCTTTGTCTACATCGTATAACGAAAACGCCCCTTAAATATTATCTTAATTAGCACATTATTCGAATCCATCGTATTTGAAGATGTCTGTCAATGTGATGTAATGTAACTTACAGTCCAATTTTTCATCTAACGTTCCACGGGAAGTTATCGACAATGCAGCTATGAATTCTTTGAATGAAATGTGACCATCCTCAAGAGCGCATTATACCTATTGAATATCTCTCCGTATTATCTTTACTACCTGATTATCGTCGAAAACATTGAATACAAATGCTGCAAACTTTGACGGATCTCCATTAGGGAAGAACTGGAAGTAGTAAGATATCATAGGATTGAGAGTGAGTAATACCTGTTTATAAATATTCTGAAACTCGTCGAGCCTCAACTCTCCAGTGGGACAATCTCTAACAAAGTCCTTGTACCATTTCTTCAGTTCCTTCTTCGAGACTACAATAAGTACCTCTCGTATCAAACGTACCTATACTTTTCCTCTTATCCCTTTCCCATACTCCCCCTCCTTTCTCCTTCCCTATATCCCCACTTACAATAAGTCTTCCCCTCCAAATCCTTCATCTCCTCGGGAGTCAGTTTCTTATTCGCTTTCTTCCTCTTCTCATCACACAATTTACTACTTCCTGTTCCCATCAGTTTTCTACAAAAGCCTTTAAAGGAACAGTACTTATTATAACGATTATGGAAATACATCGAATGGAACAAAAGCTTTGCAGAATGAGTAGATGCCGGTGCGATTAAATTGAACACTCGACTTTGATGAAACGAACTAATGACGAGTTGAACGTTCTCACAGAGGATTAAAGGAAGAGTAAAGAGAAGAAAGGGAGGAGGGAGGAAGGGTAATGAGGGAAAGGAGAAGTAGAGCTCGAGAAGGATAATACACAAGATGTTATCGATAGAATTATGGAAGGAGAAGCTAATGAAGGAATGATGAAGAGATGAGGGATTGAGATAAGAGGTGGGATAGGGAAGAGTTATGAGGAGTGTTATACGGAGAGTTGGGAGAAGTGGAGAGGGCAGAAATCGATGAGAAATACATGATCAGGAGGAATGGACAATCCGAGATTCTAACTTCGATGGTTACATTTCTATGCTTCAGTAATCTCTTAATATTCTTATTTTATAGCTTTAAAGCAAACCAAAAAAGCTCAGATTGCCAATTTCCAATAAGAGGAATGCATAAGGAAAAGAGGATCATAGGAGAAAAGAGACTAGGAGGGAAGAAAAGAAGGAAATGGTAGAAGGATGGGAGGGGAGGCAAAGGGAGGGGAAGAGTTGTGGGCTTCTTAATCCCCTCTGACGCCTACTGAAGGATAAAACAGTTTCCACTCATTTACTCTGACAAGCGCTTCTTATCGTTTGCACGGTACTGTGCGTGGAAGGAGGGGGGTTACGGTAAGAAAGTGGAGGAATCTTGGAGAGGAGATATCTTCGTTATGGGGATGGGGGACGATGCTTGACGTTCAAGACTTGTAGATGGGAAGCGCAGCCACAGAAGAAAAAAGGAAAGAGTAGGGGAAAGGAAGAGACGACTTGTTAGGCTACGGGGCACCTTTGACTAAGGTCAAAGGGGATTCACCTCATCTTCTTGGTAGAATGACGGAGGAAGGGGACGAAGAGACAGACGAAAGGATCGCCCGAGGCGTGGGAAGAGAGGATTATTGATTGCAAGTTATCCCCTTCAGGTCTTGAAGGAATTGCAGACAAGACACGACACATTACAGTGCAATACTTCGCATGCAAGCAATGCATTGCCGCTCACTGAGACGCATTTTCTTACCCAGCCACTGGTGCAGGAATTTTCAGAATATGCACAGGTTAAGAAGCTTACCCTATGCGGTTATGTATAGGTAGTACTGGTAATTTTGTTGAAAATATGTATAGCCCGTTATACGTATTGGCATAGGTGACGAAGAGATCTGTGAGACCTAATATAAATAGCCGGTCAAACATATTTTCTGTGTGTATAGGTAGTTCCTGTGAAGATTTGGAGGACCCTTGGCAATCTTGAAATTTTAGATTTTTCAGTTCAACACATGTTCTCAGTACAATGTTTGGCTCCACGCGCATTCACGAAAGGTTTTGGGTTTTTCCATTGAATTAATTTAAAATGTTTCAATTAATTTAAAATGCCATCAAGCGTGCCATAGTGAATCACACAATGATTATTATTTACAATGATTCATTCGTTCCAGGATTAGTATTATAGTTGAGGAGAGTTGATCACTTACTCTATGGTAAGCCTGTAAGTGAATCGAACATGAAGATGCCAAAGAAGAGAAGAGGAGACTAATAGGATAAGAGGTTGAGACACCACAGAGTACTGAGATGTTCAGGGAAAGAAGGGATAAGCAGAGATTAGGAAGATGAATCTACTCCTTGGGGAATGAACACACTGATTTAGACCGGGAATGAAGAGAGACTAAAGACGAACGAAGAAGAACAAGGATAGGGAGGAGAGAAGAGACATGAGAGGTGTGTCATATATCTCGAGTGGTAAATATATTGGAGGCAAGAGAAGGGACACATAGACAACGTAGTGATGACTGATGGCGAATCGGGGATAAAGGGGAGGAATGATTGGAGGGAATGAGGGGGAATAAGAGGAGTTGGGGAGGGGTGAAGGGTAGAGGTGAGAGGGGAATATGGGAATGACCAGTAGTGGAAGAAGAGAGGAACAAGAGAAGAGAGATTGAGAAGAGACGAATTAACACCTTTGGAGAGGGAATATCAATGGAGAGACCTTTACACCACTCACAGCCCATCCCACTCTTCTTCCACCTTCATTCCCTCAATCCCCTCCTCTACCCTTTACTTCTCCTCCCTCTCTCCTCTACCCCCTCGTTCTCTCTCTCTCTCACCCCTCCCCTCCCTCCTCTTTCCCCTTCCTTCCATCATCTATGACTTATAACTTGTACCGATCTCATTTCCGTAAGTCCCAAGTAGAGATTGACGATAGATTCCAAAGGGGAGTTGGAGGAGAAAAGAGCTGGGAATGGGGGAAATAGCAAGGAGAGTTGGAGGGAGAGGGAGGGGAGGGGGAGAGATGTATACGGGGGGTAAGAGAACGAGGGTGTCAACCACTAAGGCGAAGAGTGAGAAAGTAACGTTCTCTAACAGAATATGCACAGCTCTTCTCTTAGTTCTTTCAGAACCACGAAAAGCAGTTGAATGGTGAAAGAAAAGCTGAGTCAAACCTATTGAAGACAATTTCCACGGTTTTTCTTGTTCTTGATTATAACAAGAGGACGAATGGCTAAAGCAAAAGGGGCAAGGGGACTAACGCCTAACATCATAACTAAATACTAAAATTTTCCATACCTCTAGGACATGCAAATCAAAGGTCGGAACCCCCAAGTTGCCTTCTCAAATGCACAGCTTCCCATGCCTTCCCCTCTTTATTCCCCATATTCTTCTCACCCTCATGCTCCTATCCTTCACAAGCATATATCTAAGTGTAGTCCCAGAAGGATCTTCTCTTATCCCTGTTACTCTCTCCCTCTCCTCCTCTAGCTCCCTCTTTTCCCTCTTTCCTTCACTTCCACTCATTTCTCATTTCTCATATCAGAGGACATGAAGAGACGAAGAGGAATAAAAGAATGAAAGAGGAGGGGAAGGCAATGAGACTTTTGAGGGTTACGGGGGAATAAAAGGGAGGAGAGGAAAATGAGAGAAATACGAGAGTCTTGATACAGAGAAGGAGGGTAGAGAGACGTTTACGATACACTCATCTAGATTGTACATGACACTTCCCCAATAGAGATATGTATAAGCACCCCCTCACAACCTATCAAAAAGAACCCTACTGAAGGAGAAAAGAAAAGGGAATATTCATGGTGCTGACGTACTCATTTATTCTACCATAGGAAAGCCCTTTAAAAGAGGCAAGAAATTAGTGAGGAATGCAAGCATCTGGCAGAAGAAAGAAAGACGATAAAAGAGAACGGAAGAAGAGAAAAAACGACGAACTAAATGATTCATTCGCAACCTTTGCAAATAGCACATGTTCGTCATTAGTGAGAAGAAGATAAAAAGAGAGAAGAGAAGTTACTTTTGGAAGAAGGAAAAGTGGGAAAGGGAGAGGGGAAAGGAGGAACTGTTGGTGAGAAGTGGAGGAATAAATGAATGGATGAATGACGAATTGCAGTAATACGACAACGATAGTCTATGAACATGACTACGCTAATAGGGATGGAGGGAGTGGGGAGAGCGAGGGAACGAGGGAATGAAGGGACGGAGAGGGAGGAAAAAGCAAAAGCAGGCGACGTCCTATCGCACTCGGTCATTAATAATTAAAGTGTGAAGCTTCGTTTGCAGTTGAGAAGAACGAAAAATGGACTGGAGTTACGGAGATAATGACATAGAATAGGGAGAGATGGGGGAGGGAGATGGGGTGGAATGAGGGGGGAGGGTAAATGAGGAAAGATGAGCATGGAAGGGGTAGAGGAAGGTGACGGGAAAACGGAGACAAATTATGCATGAGATGGAGCAAATTGAGAACAAATGTAAAAGTTGCTAAGGAAGGAGGAAGAAGAGGAAGAATACCTAGGGAGGGAGAAGAGGCTAGGAGAGGTAAGGGGGAAGATTGGAAGAAGACGCGAGTAACTAAATAGAGCCATTGGCAATCTAGTGATAGACACGAAGGGGGGGGGGGTTGATGAAAGGGATTAAATGGACAGAGTTCAGATGGATTGTGATTCGAGGGGATGTAGTAAAACGTCAATGCTAGTGAAACACCGTTTATCAACCACGATGAGATCGAACAACAAATAACTGGAATAATAAAAACATAAATCTTAGGTAACATCATATAAAATTATAATTAATATCAAAATTATTATTATTGTATTAACCTCCTAGTATCAGCAATGTCAGTCGTCGTCAGATTCAAATCCTTTTGATTCTTCCTTCGGGTCAACCGACATTTTCCTCTCTTCCAATACAGACTGTAGGGTTGTCCATTGCATTGTTCGATTCTGAAAAGTAAAGAATAGTAAAGAATGGTCATCATTTGATTTCTACCCATAATAACTTTTATTTTATAGTTTACTTCTTACTAGCAAATCACTGCAAATTTTTCGTGTCTGTGTGTGCGTCTTTGTGTGTATCTGTTCCATCCATAACTCTCTTAGAATTTCGAATTTAAAAAAAAGTTCTTACAAGACCTCCCTCAACTTTTCAATATCTCGGACAAGTTTTATTGATTTTTTGAAAATTTTGAAAACTGACTGAGAAAATCGATATTTGTGAAAAATTTCAAAATTTTTCCTACTTTTGTCAGAATACGTTTCAGACAAGCACGGAGGTCATTTTTGGTCAAAAAGTCATCAGAAAAAACTTTGAAATTTTTCGGTGTTGCTTTAGAAAAAGTGCAAGAAGAATTGCACCTGGTGGGATCCGAACCTAGGTGGATTGAAAAGTACGCCTACCATCTTTCCACTCTACTTCTACACACTTCAAAATCATTGTCCAACTAATGTAGTTGAAGTGTATTGAAAGCCCACCCTCCTCCTAACACAAAACTTAGGCGATCCGTGAAGCGTGCTGTGGGAGCCCTGTGTTGTGTGTCCAGCGAAGCTCCTGGACCACATAAGCAGGGGGACCGTAGCACGCTTCGTGGATCGCCAGGTACAGCGTAGTTTTGCTAGTTCTTTCTTCTACGTATACCATAATCGCTACTGATCAACGAACCGTATGTATGATTGTTAGTCCAGTCCTTGTATATATTTGATACGTGCAACACAGGCTTCTCACATGTGGAAAATTCTCATGATCATTACCCAACGGATCACAAGGAATTCCTAGAGGCCATTCAACTACTTCTAATCCTTACACTTTTCAATGAAAAGGCTAGGTTGACGTAAACCATGAAGAAAATAACTTCCCATTAGAGTCTATCCACAGTGTTCCGCCAACAGTGAAAATGTAAAGCGAACGAGATGCCGACAAATAGCCCTGATTTCGGGTAGGAACTTTCGCACGGAAAACACCGTATCCTAAGGATTTTGGCTCGTTCGCTTAACATTTAGAATACTGTGTATCGATTAGCCTGAATAAGATGCACTATACCATGTGGATAAGATGATCTTACAGCTTATTGTTAAGGACAGGACTACCGAGAGAGAATGACGTAAATATCCACATTCTTGCAAAGATGCTTGTCATGTAAATTGAAGAGGAGGGTGTAGAACTTGAAATACGTCGATGAGAAGAGGATATGATATTTAGCATAATTTCGTCACATTCAATTACTGAGTACTTGGTGGAAGCTCCTTCATCGTTGTTCTCATATTGGCATATCAGATTGTTTGTTATCGTGGCTGACCTCTTTCCTATCCAATCGTGTGTTCTGGGCTCTACCATTTCCTCTCCTCAGCCTATCACTTCCGGAGTCCCTCAGGGATCAGTTCTGGGCCCCGTCTTCTTCACTCTTTATCTCTCTCATCTCTCGCATTCCCTTTCTTCCCTCCAACCCTCAGTTCCTATTCAAGCCTACGCAGATGACCTCAAATTGTACACATCGTACGACTCTGCCCAAGGCATTCTAGTACTTCCGTGCTTCGATCCTGCCTAGACACTATTCAATTGGACCACCTCTCATCAATTATCTTTGTCTGCCCCAAAATGTTCTGTTCTTCATCTTCGCCCTCCATCATCCCCTAAGACTACCTCTAAGGATATAAATAAACTAGAACAAGTTCAAAGGCTCTTCACTAGAATAGTCTTTCACCGTTCCTTCCCTCATTCCCCTCTCCCCCTTACAGCGATCGATTGAGTGTTGGGATTGAGGCCTCAGAGTGAACGGAGACTAATTGCGGACCTCGTGGTAGCAAGGAGAGTATTACATGGAGAAATCTCCGTAGGACAGACTTCTTCACATTTAGGCCATAGAAAGGCAGAACACGTACTTTCGGACTACACCCGGAATTCACACGAAAACAAACACGGTACCAATCTTTCGCCTTACGAGTCTCACGATGGCTCAATCAACTCAGTACAGACATCATTAGTGCCCCCCCTCTACGTCCTCCTTTAGACATAGATTAGAGAATAGCTCATTTCCGTCTTTATTTTGCAAGTGATCCCTCGTGACTTTTCTTTCTCCCCATTCCCTAATTGTCCTCAATCATACGGATCCCGTCTTTGACATTCTAGCAGCAGCTTCACTCGACCACCTCAATCGAGACTCAAGACCACGGTCACGCTGACTCCTCCCAGCACAAGCACTCACTCACTATCTCAAGCTGTTCGTCCGAGGGGCCCAATCCGAGCCGAGCTTCCCCATCCCCCCCCGACCCCCACAATCCTATCCAAGTTAATATTCTAAGTCTTTCGATTTTTGAAGTCAGTATTGTCTACTCGCTATTTCGTTTCATGCGATGCATGTCGATAAAATATATGCTCTTTGTAGATGTTCTTTGTTTAGCAGGAGTGAAGCCCTTCATAATTAGGGCCATCAAGGATCTGCCCTCCTTTTGGCACTACTCTTCGATTCGATCTTCCACAATCTCATCTCGTTTCCTTCCAATACCCTCCACTACAGCAAAACGTTGTTTCAAACACAACCGTTGCTTGATGAGGAGTTGTAAGGCAATAGGATTACTGCCCCCCCCCAACCCTCTCAACTTCAGATAAGGCAATAGGATTACTGCCCCCACCCCAACCCTCTCAACTTCAGATAAGGCAATAGGATTACTGCCCCCCCCCCCCAACCCTCTCAACTTCAGATCAGAAAGACTCCAAATGCAAGTCTCCACAGGACATTCAATACATAGTCCATGGTGATTTCACAATGAGTACGATGAAGATGTTGAGATGGAAGGACGCGTTGAAGGACGACGAAAGGGACCGATTCATCGGAGAAGATTACGAAGATTATCCAAGTGCTTCCTTTCAACGATCCATCTGAATCTAAATGAAAGTGAAAGATTTACCATGGAAGACAACGACGTTTCATTTCCAATTCCTCGTCGATTGAAATGCGAGGGACACTCCACTGGTCACTTGTGCAAGCTTCCCCTCAACTATAAGGAGAACAGCAAGAAGAAATTAACAGTCGAAAATGGAAATAAAAAATGGAATGAAGCAGCTAACTGAATGACGAATGAAATGAACCATTACGCGATTCAAGTGGATGAATAATGTGAATTAAGAGATGAAAAAACGTCGTCCTACTTTTCCCTGCATTATGCACGTTACCAGACTCAATTCGGAATAGCGTTACAACTTCCCTTTTGAGTGGTGATCATGCAAGGAAACCAGAGCTTGGAACTCTAGCATTTACCTAAATCCTCGAAGTAGGTCTGACAAGACGTGCTCGAGGGTAAGGGGTGTGATCACTTTGTGAGTGATGAGTCAACACTACACCCCCAATACCCAGTCAACGTCGTTAAACAATCTAGAGGATCGTCTACGATACAAGTCTTGTCTCATGTAGTGAAGAGAGTATTCGGACTGAGACGGCTCAATTTGACGAACGAATAATGCACCACTTCCCTTGATCAGTACGAGGCATGACCATACCACACACTGATAAGCCTATTCTATCCCCTCCCATCCCTTCACGAGTGCAGTCGTACCTGCAATGCCATTGTCTGTTCGGGTGTCGCTGAATTGGCCACGGTCTTGGCTACGGTCTCTACGATCTCATCGAGTCTGAATGAGTCCCTTCTCCCCC
>LS934912.1:439361-519537 GCA_900490955.1 Micoletzkya japonica
CCCAACTAACCGTTGAAATCGAGAGAATACTTGATGGCAGCAAGGGCGATTTGTGAAGGAGGGAAGAGAAGCATAGCATCGCCGAGCAAGGCATCCTCAACACTGTCTCTTCGCTCCATCCGTCTCCCTCCCTCCACTTCGCCTCCTCTCCAATTCCCTCACCTTCAGAAACTGCGAACAAGCCGGTCGCAAAGTCTCGATATCGAAATTGAGCAAAAGCATGTTCCTCTTCATTTCCATGAGATGTCCCTGTGAATGTCCTCATATTACAGTACTCCATTCTTTCGTCAACCAGGAAACATCCTGGTTGACGAAATCATCAAATCAATCATTTTAGCAACGCTAATTACATGTTTATTAAATCAGCTGACGAAATTGAAAAGCTGGTGCTTTCCACGCCTCCCGCATCCGCATTAGACTACTGTGACTCCCCCCTCCCCCCCCCACCTACCGTACCTCAAAAGGGCGAAAGGGACAGTGCACGGTGAGATGATACTTGAGAACACGCATAATGTCCGGTTCGAGAAGAAGAATTCGATTCGTATTCTGCTCCGCCGTACCAGATCTGACAATGTGGAAGCGACAATCGCCAGATTACGATATCATAGATGAGCTCTATCAGTCATCTCACTTCATTTTTTTTATTTGTATTACTAATTTTAAAAACATACTGGATCATTTTTTTGAATACCATGCTGAGCCTTTCTGCCCGTGTGTCGTACGGAGGGCAATATGAAATATGAAAATGGTACCTCAGATTAGCAACGAATTCGTTGATGGGCACGTAGAACTCCTCAATCTTGGCTGCCAGATAGTAACAAGCAGTCATCACGAACTGAACAAGACTATCCACAAGACTACTACACAGTCCATATTTTACTTTCAGCGACGCAACCAAGTTTTTACCATAATTGAAATGATCGTAGCCGCAAACATCACTTCAATTGTTTTAACAGAACTTTTGCAGCAAAGTAAAATAGATCTTCGATTTTTCCTACTTCTATATCATTAATCCACTAATGCATAACGATAGTGTAAATCTCACTTTGGCACTGTATTCCATAGCGGATTGCGTGAGGAAGAATCGTTTGAAGTACATGTATGCAGTCCATCGGATGGAAGGCCACAAGGGGGGACGGAAACTGTCTCCGAATCTGCCAATTCACTCAATAAACACTCCCCAAAACTTCCATAACTTTCAATTCACGTAAATATAAATCATTTTCATTTATTAGTTGGTAAAGCAAAAGGACAAAAATTTTGGAGGTATGGGGATTTGAACCCCAGACTTCTCGCATGCAAAGCGAGCGCTCTACCCCTGAGCTATACCCCCACACTCTTGCCTTTCTCTCTCACCAGTAGGGAAGGGTACAGGGATAGATGGCTAGGGCGCAGCTGTCAATAGAGGGAAACATACGCAATTCCTCGTTCAGAGACCATGCGAATGAGTTCTTCCTCCTCATCCACTGTCAGAAATCCACGCTCTTCTTCTGACTCCACCAAATTCTTGTATCGAAGGCGAAACTAAATAAACATTCGGCTATAAGATCACAGATGGTACCTTCACTTTCTAGTCACACAAGCCTCACCATCCCGAATTAATACATAAAAGGAACTGAAGATACCGAACCTGTGTATTAGCTGCCTGCCTCTTTTCCCTCAATTCATCTGCACATGAAAAGGTCCAATCTCTCTTTTGAGTACTCGTTGTGAACATCTAAACATGAGAGTGACGTCAGATCTTTCCGATCTACAAGGTACGATAAGTGAACTCAGACCACTAAGGACATACGATCATTGTTACTTAGCATATCTTTATCTGGAATAAGCATAACGGACATTGGCAATAAATCGACTGATTAAATGAGGATGGAAGGGGAAGATGGAGAACGAAGACTGAAGGGATGGTTGGTTACTCGAGGAACGAATGATACACCAAGGAAGGAAGGAACCGGTGGGAATGGAATCAAACTTAAAGGAATCGTCATTACTACTACACTACTACACTATGCAAATTAGTAAATGGGAAGGGGTTAGGTGGAGGAGATTAGATACACATATAATGAAAACTATATAAGTTGGAATAAATACGGTATACGAAGTGGTATAAAATGTAATGTTATGATTGATAAACGTACATGTGTAAAGGATGCCATTTCGAAACGGTAAGAATATGAAAAGACGATAGAAGGGGGATAAGGAAGAGGAGAAGAGTTCAGTCGTCTTCGTCGAAGTGGCGGGGAGTGAAAATCGGGGGTTGCAGCTGACGGGGAAGACCGTTCATTATCAAGGCTTCGATCACCGGATCCGGGTGGTGGGGCACCGACGAACACATCGACACTATCTCAACCATCACCACTATTCAGAGATCAAAGATCAACTAGATACGGAACTAAGAGGAAGGAAGAAACGAACCATTCCAGTGGTGACCACGGGAGATCCGGGAGATCTGAGGTTCATGACATACGTCAGTTCGTCCGCTTTCTCCCTTGTCATACAGGGAATACCCGGGGAGAGGAATCCATTCGGAGCTTTGAAGAGACGGGGACAACTTCTATTCATGAGGTGATTCCTCATATCTATACAGAAGAAAGCTCCTGCATCACACAGACCACAACGGAAACGAGTGAGGGGAGTGTGCGAGACTGCGTGGCGACGGCCGTCCTGAATAGAATACCTTGAGGGATCACGGAGGGTACGGTAGGGGGAGGGATTAGGGATGGTACGGTAGATGGGAATAGGATACGGTAATGGGATACAATAAAAGCACGAACCTTGAGGTCACGAGTCACAACTCCGCAGTACCGGCAGACATAACGAATGGAATCTCCGATGGAAGGAAGGGGGAGCATGAATCCGAGGAATAGGTCCTGAAGGGAATTAGAGAAGGTTATGGGGAGGGGGGGGGGAGAGATTGGAAGAGGGAGAGGTGAGAAGGGAGAAGGGGATGGAGAAAGAGACACTTCGTACTTGCTGAGCGGGTGACAGGTATACATGGAGCATGTCCACGTCACATCGTCGAGGCCCCTTCTCCAGTTCAGTCTGCAATACTCTCCATTACTACCGTAAACCTCTCTTCCCCTCTACCGTAACCTATCCATCTCCTCTACCGTACCCCATTCCCTTACCACTACATCAGTCGCAGTTTCCTCAATATCCTCCTCAGCTTCATCCTCCATTTCATTTATCCCCATCGCCGCCAACATTCCAGGAAGAATGAAAGTGCGTATTTCCCTGAGATGGTAAGAGTAGACTCCCCTTCCTCTTCTCCCAATTACCCGTATCCAATCTCGTCCATAATGCGGAGAACCTTCTCTTGATCTTCACTGCTCAGTTCACGAGGAGAAACCGAGTGTCTTTCATTGACGATTACTGTAAGTGTATACTATAGAGAGGGATACGGTAGAACCAACCGGGAGACATTGAATTGCCTTCGTCTGCCTCCACTCCGACCTCTTCGTGATCCCTAAATCGCTCATTCAGCATACCGTACTCCTATCTTACAGTAATACCCTCCTACCGTAGTCCTCCCTTCCCTACCGTACCCCTCTCACCCCACAACTCGTCCATCTTCACTAGCGCCTTCATCCTCAGCAATGGAAACCTCTTCTCCCAATTCCTCGATGACTTGGTTCTCGTGATTCAGTTCATCCTTAAGTACTCCCTTGCTTATTCCCTCCCTTGTGCCCTAACCTTAAAGTCGTCTTCCCTTAGTGTCAGTTGTAGTTCTTCGTAGTCAACAGAAGACGAGGAGGAAGAGCACGATGCTACTACATCTTCCTCATCATTATCGTCTGCCCCCAATAGACCACCTGAATGACAATCCAAATACTATGCTTCTTTCCCTTCTTTCGCATGGCTCTCACGTTCTTCAGTTGAAGAACGGGAGAGCCATTCCTTTGTGAATACCAATTCCACTATGCCTACACAAAGTATAAAAACAAAACTCAAGTTAGCCTTTTTGAAATGAAACAAAACTAAGTGTGCGCAATGCTCTATTGAAATGTAGCTTATCGATAAGTTTCGCAGGGAAGGATGCAAAGAGGGGACTGACCCTGACGTAGTAGTTGGGGAGGCACAACGTTGTGATTCATCGAACTGACCCTGCGACGGACCAACTTGCACAGGAATACGGTAGGATAGTCGATAGCTGAGAGGATGAATACCTTTTGGAATGGGAGAGACACGTCATTAACCAACCCTTTATTTCTACCTGTATCAGACAACATTCAACCATCCTTATTATGGAAAGGGGGATAAGAGAAAAGTGCATGCTCAACGAAGATAACGGTGGGGAGGTGGAATAAGAACGATTCTAAACAAGTTTCGGATGAATTTCACGACGCCTTCTAATTGTAGCTTATAGGGACGGGAAATGGAAGATTCGTAGAAGAGAAGGAAAGGAAGTGTATTGAAATGAAGGAGGGAGTTCGGGGGGCATTTAATGTATTTAGTCAACTATCACTTCCCTGATAATGAGTCATGAGAGACTGTTAACGCAAGACGACCGATATGTGATATACAAATTAAAGAAAGAAGGATTACGATGAACCGATAGCCAAGAGAACGTGCAAGTCAACGATTAGCAACGTGTGAATACTCTCAAATAATAGCTTTGTAACAAAAAGGACCGAAGGGCAATGAATGACTAAGACATAACAAAGAGGTTACTGTAAGAAGCTCCGTGGAGTCGTGTACATCTCATGATGGGAATACTACCCTTACGAAGTATAGATAACAATGGAAGAGATGGATATAAAAGGGCGAGGATAAAGAGTACGTGTAGAGGACATCAATGGACTGAGTGAAAGGGATGAGAGAAGTCAGCTTAGGACTCAGAGGGGGTCGAGGATACAGTAGGGACTACGGTAGGGAGACGAGGGGGAAGGGAAGAGGGAAGGGGAGAGACTCGCTGCCGAATGATGGGGGTGGCAGTTAGTTGGGGGATCTGAAGGGAACGAGGATATTGTAGGCAAGACAACGCTGGTATACTACACTTCACTCTCTAGTATACAAGCATTCTATTCCCCTACAGTATCTTCACTTATATACATTTGACCATTCCAACCAACTCTTACCAAACTATTCTAGATTCTCTTTTCAATATCACATAAAGATTAATATAAATAAAATGGACTAACCACACGAGTTGACGGTATAGGAGCAAGTACCGGACGAGATGCTGATACTCGGGGAGCTGAAGATAAGAGAGGACGGAAGGAAGATGGAGGGAGAGAGGGAGGAGGGAGGGAAGAGGAGTGGGAAGGGGGAGGGATGGAGGGAGGGGGAGTAGAGGAGGCAGCTCTTGAACAAGGAGCAAGAAGGGAAGAGTCCGCGGGAGGGGGAGAATCTGAATATACTCACAGTCACATACAATCTTCACTTTAACCTTCCCGTATCTACATAAACATGCCTTGCCATATCTCGTAAACCCCCGTCAGTCCCCTTCCCTTCTCCATCACCCGACTGACCTCTCGTAGCTCTGAACTCCTTCGGAGTGTCCTCCACATCCTCATACAATATGTCTCCATTGTCATTATCCGTCCCCTCATTCGATTCGCTTTCCTTTCCTTGTCCAATTCCGATAGCCAGACGAGGTCGGGGAAGCTGCAATCCCCTGCTTATTCTCTGCTTATCCTCGCCGCCCCCCTCACTTTCTCTCCCCCTCCCCCCTAATAATCATGGATAACACTCACCTCCTTCAATACCGATTGCTTCATGAGTTTGAGAAGCGGCTTACGTGGAGAAAGCGAAGAGGGAGGAACTCTGAAAAGCAAGCACTCAGCTGTATATTGCAGCCAGATTACGGTAACCCCTCCACTCCCTCATCCTTCTCTCCCCCAGATTACGGTAACCCCTCCACTCCCTCATCCTTCTCTCCCCCAGATTACGGTAACCCCTCCACTCCCTCATCCTTCTCTCCCCCACTCCATACCCCCACCTCCCCTCTTCAACTTTCCCTCACCTAGTCGGTCCCAGGATCTTCTCTTCTATCACGAGATTCGGAGTGTACGGTTCCTTGCTCATAATCGACACAATCTTCAATTATAAATGTCTACTACAAACTACAGACCAAAACACAAAGTACAGACTACAAGCAATGCTCCTTCCAACCTTTCCCGACGTGAACAGAGTTCGTCCCGGACATATGGGATGGGCGACGAGAGTGAGTTTGTCAGCCTACAACGAGTAGTTGACATGACACAGTAAGTGACCGGATGACACTACTGATAAAGTACTCCCCCTCATAACACTACGGATACAGTACTCCTCTCCCCCCGATCATAGCTCCACTCACGTCTTCCTTTGTCATGCATGGAATTCCCGGCTTCATCATCGACTCAGGGGCCTTGCTCAGATTGGGACAACTTCTCGTCTCAAAGCACATATTCAAATTTTGTTCAAGCACATTTTCAAATATAGTTAAAGTGTGATAGGTTAAGTGAATAAGGATAACCTGGAGATGATTTCTCATGTCAATACAGAAGAAGGCACCCGCTCCACACAAACCACAACGAAGACGCATCACACGGAGATGAGCTACCATATGCCGACGACCATCCTGAACGTAAGAATTAGGGTACGGTAGGGGGGAGGCAGATCCCTTAGAAGGAAAGAACGTTATGAGGAAGTAGATAAAAGGATAAGGGAAGAGGAAGGAAGAAGTAAGATGGGATACTCACTCTGACATTCGGAAGCTTAGTTTGGCAATACTCGCATTTGTAGTATTCACGAGACGAACCTTTATCGGTTACCACCTGAATACGGCAGGGCTACGGTAAAGGGGAAACGGGCACACTGTACCTTGAGTCCCGAGAAGAAGAGTTTCTGTTGTTGTTCCGAGAGGTAGACGGGTACGGTAGTGAGGTCGTTGCGGGAAGGGGGAGACTTGTCCTCTTTCATTACCACAATCTCAAATGTACGGTAAGGGTTACTGTAGGCATGGTTGAACAAATTTAAAAGAAATGTAAAGAATAGGATAGAGCGATAGGGTTACATAATGAAGCACGTATTACAATTGGCAGAGCAATCTGTCAGCTATGATTGCCTAGCCTACTGTAGTCTATCGCTAACTGACTACAGTACCCTCCCCATACAGGGGTATGGGGAGGGTACCGGGTACCTCTTTGAAACCCCGCAAATCTCCAAACCTTGAGATCATCGGGTTCATTAGCCAATCGTCCCAGATTCTGTTTCCTCTTCCTGGATGAACTGTTCGGGTCTTCCTCAGCCAACGGACCTCAAATCCTCCGTTATTCTTGCCTTCTCTTTGGTTCTTCCTCTACCGTCAAGCTAGTAAATTGTGGGCCCTGTTTGAAACACTTGAAACAAGGCCATATCTCGGCTGGGAAAGGTCGTACAGAGTTCTGGTTGGAATTTTTGGAATTCTCAGGACGAGATCTACTTGTGTATCAAGTTTGGTGATGATTAGACAACTTCAAACCGGTTAAAACGGCTTTTATCTTAGAAATCCCGATAAATTCTCGCTATCCCTGTTCGAACCTCTCCAATGCCACATTTTTACGTTTTAAAGGTCGTTAAACTTGAGGAATCGTTACCAAACTTGATACACAAATAGATCTCGTCTTGAGGATTCCAAAAATTCCAACCAGAACTGTACGACCTTTCCCAGCCGAGATATGGTCTTGTTTCAAGTGTTTCAAACACGGCCCACAATTTACTAGCTTGATGGTATCTCCTCTATTCCCTTTTCACGTCTATCTCTGCTCATACACTCTCACAAACTACATTCAAAAGTGCAATATTAGCCAAGGAAAGAGCAGTGCATTGCCTTGTCCCTTCCAATTGCAATCCCCGGTCTATTCCCTCCTCCACCCTCGACCAGTTCTCAGTCTGACCCTCTATGCAGCCCCTTCTTACTCAGGGCAAAAATACTGTATTTCATTATATTTTTCGGGGTAAGACCCCTCCCGCTCGCAAACCGTCTTTTACTCTAAAATAACCCTTACCGCACTGCAAAATTACCTCCACCGCTGTTCTAAATTCTCGATTTACATGCCCACCCTACCGCCGCCGGAAAATTACCCCTACCGCAAAATAAATTTCAAATACGAGTGTTTATCCCCTGTTCTTACTCGACGTAATCGCATCATTTGCAGCATTTCTTCTCTCCATAACTCCCTTATAAGCCCGTGGAGTATACGCAAATTCGTTATCGGGAGGAATCCTTAACAATGAGTCAAGAGGGAAAGGCGCACCGACAAACTTAGTGGGCGTCGTCTCGTTCAACTGCTTCGCATTCTTCATTCGACCTCCTCTTCCCCTGGAAACGACCAGAGAGAGAGTTACGGTAGTCGATGGGCGAGGGTTACGGTAGGCAAATAGGGAGGGATACGGTAGTCAGATGGGGTGGAATACGGTAGCTACTATTCCATAACAAGTAAGTAACTTACCTTCCACTCGTTTCCTTCGCCTTCACTGCCGGTCTGCAATAAATCCATTCATTTTCTCGCACTTCAGGAAACTATTTTGTAAAAAGCCCAAACCTAACGAGCACTAATTGAACGTCTAGCTACCTCATCCTACATCCCCTATCTACCGACCCCCCCCCCCCCACCCACTCACTTCTCCTTCACAATTTCAATGGCATCCTCATCCACTTCTTCCTTGATCTGCTTCTTAACAGGGGAATGCGATTCGTCCATTTCTTGCAGCCAAAGGGGACGTTTTCTCTGCCGAGAGGGACGGACTGTCGCTTCGGAGGGAGACACTCGTTTGTCCTGAGGGGGAGGGGATTGAGGGGGGAGATTAGGGAGGAGAGGTAGATAATCAAAACAACCATAGTTCAGTCAATCGCAACCCGAAAACATGTTACATTTCCCTGCGTACTTTTCCTACTCCTTAGATTCACATTCGATAAAAACATTTAATGAACATGCAAAGGGATGGAAGTTGTTGTGACTGCGCGACGCGTATTACAAATGAATTTTCTAAGGACATTTGTGCATCGAATCTTATTGCTGTCTAAAAGCGAAAACCGATGTCAAAAATGTGTCCGACCATACGCACATATTTTAGAGAGATCTCCGATACAGTATGGTGCATCACATGAACCTCATGTCAAAAGGATCAACTCACCTCGCTGTCATCTTCAACTTCTTGTGAGTTTTGCTTCTTCGGTCCTCGCTGAATAAAATAATAACAAGCAAATAAAACACCCATGCTAATACAATTTATGTGAAGGACAATTTGTCAAGCAAAAGTTTTATAATCGTGAGCCAGTTTAAAAGGTCGCTCTGGCCACTTTTCCAAGAGACAATCAATTAGCGAGTGAAAATCGATGTCAACTGATAACTTGCCATTCTCGTACAGTACCCCTCCCCTCGCACCTTCCTGTATACTCGTTTCTCCTTTTCTTCTCCTTTGTTACTCTTCTTCTTCGCGACACCCCCCTTTCGTCCCTTCCTCTTACCGACCTTCAATAAATCAATTAATAACTACCGTACCCAATCAATAACTACTTATTCAATTACCTTAGTAGTTGCTTCCTGTTCTCCCATATCTAGACATATGCGTTTAACGAGAAGGGAAACACACGATGTTATCTCCTTCTGCAAGGGGTCCGGTATATGGATAACTAGGGGGAGTGATACAGTAGAGTACGGTACCTCATCCGTGTCCTTCTCGGTGTCACTCGGTGAATTCTCAGTGATACTCTGTAAGTAGTAAGTGTAACCTTTAGTTGTTCATCTTCCAATATACTCAATCCCCCTATTCCCTATTCCCCTCCCCTCCCCTACCGTATCCCTCTCCTTCGAATTGCTGTCCTCCCTCGTCCTGTCATCATCCTCTTCAGCCTCTTCATCAAGAGAAGCATCGACTGGATGGGGGATGAGAGGGGGACGACGGATGAAGCCTATCTGAAGGAGGAAGAGTACGCTAGCACCCAAATGACGATGAGAGGGGGTCTAGGGGTTTCCAGCGGTATATCGAACAATTTGAGAGGGCGAGGTGGGTATTCTGATGGGGGGAGTGAACAGTAAGTCGAGTGGTCAATTAAGAGCTTTCCCGCATACTTCTCGTATAAGATGCAAGAGTGGTGAGGGGAGGATAAGAATGCAAAATAAATTGTCCTTCCCCTTCCCTCCTCTCACCAAAGGTCTGTCGTCCTCGTCGTCGATTGCTTCCTCCTTCACTTCCTTCACTTCAATCTGCTTCTCTAAACTTCCCTCTTCTTCCTCATCTTCCTCCTCCTCAGAATCCACATCTTCCATTGAAGAACTGCTCAGACTTCGCGCTCTCTTGCCCTTCAATAACATTATATATTAGTTACTTTCCACTATTCATCCCCTCGATAAATATACCTTCTTATGATACTTTCCTCCATTATCTTCTTCCCTCCTGCGTACATGTTCCTCCTTGATATTTCCATGTTGTCTCATCAAATGAGTTCGTGCGTTGTGTGCACTGGAAGACGACGAATGAGAAAAGGAAGAAAGGGGAGAGTACCTCCAGAGGGGTCTTCCACAGAGGAGACAGGGGAATCGACGTTCGTCGGAGTCAATGTAGGGAGAGAAGTGCTTGAGGGTACAATGGTAGGCTAGAGCCTGAAAGGGAATTGCAAGTGGACAAGGTCCAAGGGAACAACAACGAACAAGATCATGTGTTCACTAGTATTTCCATTGAATACTCTTATTACTTGAGAATTTGACTGCTGGTTGACACTGGTACCTCATAGCGCGAATACCCATGTTCTTGTCCTACACAAAAGTGTTTTAACTTAGAGAAATATAAGCTATTTTGACATCTTGTACTCTGGTTTAATAGAAAATTGAGAAGTGCCTTTATTATGCAAACTGAAACGTAGTATTTAAAGTACAGCTTACCTTCAAAGAGTGGAAGGGACGAACGTGAGAACAAGCAGGATATTCACACTGAACAACGAAACATTAACACTCCCTTCACTCCTCCAGGGACTATCTCAATCTGATATACATCTAAAGATACCTGAATAGTAACGAAGTTGACATCTTCAACCTTGGCCTTTGTGAACCTCTCGATTATCTTCATCTACAATTTTATTATTTACAGCACAGAATACAATGCATGCATGGGACCACCCGACCGTCCGGTCCGTGCATATATGCTACCACGCTGATATGTATGATACAACGCATGCTCCTCTACACGTTTATTAGGTATGGAAAACCCAGATTGCCACTAGCAACAATGTTATTTTCACCGATTCACATAACATTATATTATTCTCTTCAGTAACTCCTTAATCCTCTCCTTCTTACCGTAACCCTCCTCTCCCTACCCCCCGCTACCGTAATCTCCCCTCCCTACCGTAATCCCACTATCCCTCACCTCATCAGAAGTCATTTCCCTCTGTTGTAGTTTCTCCACTTGCTGACCCCTTCTGTGTCTCAGAGTCATCTCTTGATACCTCAACCCCTTCACATTCTTTCCCCAAATCTCTGCAATACTTTACCTGCTCGAGTTATCTTGTGGCATAGTGAGGCAAGTCTTCTTATCGGGAATACACTCCTTCCTTGCGAGATTGCACGGTAGCTTACCAACAATCTGCAATCAGTCTGTTCATCCAATTATCCAATCTTAACTAATGCTAACCTTCTGTATTCCATCCTCAAAGGTTGTTACCGGCAGTTCCTTGCAAATCCTCGGAAGAGTGTGTAGAGTTAGCAGTTCCTGTACCCCTTCTTTCCCTCCCCTTCCCCTCTACCGTAACCCACCGGAGATTGCTCAATCGGGACGACAGTTGTGTCAATTCTTCGACTCAACGCCTGCACCAATCCTGCTCGTTTCTTCACAGTTCCATCAGCGGATTTCCCTATAAGCAAGCCATGTTGAGGGTGGAATAGTGTCGATAGAGAGTTGTTCTTTGCAAGTCTTCTCACCCTCCTCGTCGACGACTCCCACTGTATTCGATAAGGTCACTTTGACATGGGATGCCTTGCAGAAGGTTCGTTTGTGTGTGATGAAGTTGATGGCGGATCGAAAGAGGTTCCGACAGTACCTCAACCAATAGACTGTATGCCCCACACTCCCCCCCCCTAACTGGGCACAGGCCCATTTTTCGGCATCGTGCCTTGGCAGACTTATATTTTCAAGAGAATTGAAAATTTCAATCATACGTGGGCAAGGGGTCTGCCGGCAGCTTACTGCAGTGGTCATCCCATACACACATATTCTGCTGCTTAGCAACTATATTATTTTGCAGTGAGCTAACCAGTACTACCGCTAAGCTAGTAAATTGTGGGCCGTGTTTGAAACACTTGAAACAAGACCATATCTCGGCTGGGAAAGGTCGTACAGTTCTGGTTGGAATTTTTGGAATCCTCAAGACGAGATCTATTTGTGTATCAAGTTTGGTGACGATTCCTCAAGTTTAACGGCCTTTAAAACGTAAAAATGTGGCATTGGAGAGGTTCGAACAGGGATAGCGAGAATTTATCGTGATTTCTAAGATAAAAGCCGTTTTAACCGGTTTGAAGTTGTCTAATCATCACCAAACTTGATACGCAAGTAGATCTCGTCCTGAGAATTCCAAAAATTCCAACCAGAACTCTGTACGACACCTTTCCCAGCCGAGATATGGCCTTGTTTCAAGTGTTTCAAACACGGCCCACAATTTACTAGCTTGACGGTAGAAAAAGTTGTGAAGTAAGCTAACCAACCACGGTACCTGCAACCGTGCCCATCTATGATTTCAATGCTTGACAATTTATAATTTCCTACATTGGTAGACCCGTTTCTCCAACTGTTATTAGGAAGGTTGCTCCCGTATATTCTCGCACCACCCCCCCCCCCCTTCCCCAAGATCATACGTAGGCACCGACCCGAAGTATGGGTGGTAGGACCAAATTTATTTGGAATTTTACTTTGGCAGGCCTATATTTTCTATAAAATTACAATTGGTAGACTTGATTTCGTACACTGGTAGGCCCGTTTTTTTTTAAATAGTGCGGAGAAGGTTGCCCATGTATGCCCACGATACCTGCACTCCAGTATAACATCACTTTCATCGTACAGCAACTTGCGTGTTTCTGCATTCCCGTCCTTCACAAATCGTTCCAAGGCACGAACACCTCAAAGGAATGGTTAGAGAAGGAAGGAAGGACAGCCGACTAAGAACTAAGGAGGACCTTCTAAGCCCGTGGGCATCGTCTGTTGGATAAGGGACATGTCGTTGGCCGACATTCCTCAATAACTACTCGCCGGACCGGCTCCCTCAAAAAGCACAAAACTGCTCGCCAACGAAGATAAGACTTCACGATTCTGGAAAAAAATACTGTTTAATAAAACAACTTCGAAATGATTGTACATGCATCTCAAAGTAAATGAAAAAAATAATCACTTATCAATCAATTAATCCAGAATATTATTACATTCTTATTATTATTACATGCATTATTACATCTTATACATCTTCTTATTATTACATGCAGATTAAGAATATAATAATATTCTGGATTAATTGATTGATAAGTGATTAATTTATGAAATCTAGAAATCTGGTTTATGAAATCTAGAAATCTGGGAACTGCCAAATTGGGAAAGGATTAAAAGATTTTGCTTGGGCAATTGTTTTATTAAATTAAGTTGAGAAATCTTCTGATAACTATTTCTTTTTAAAAAAATTAGCTAAAAATACGCGCAAAGATTTGATATTTTTTTTTGCCAAAAAGTGCAACTTGATAATTTCTCAAAAATGAGAGGAAATAGGTTCACAATCGTTTTGATAGCACAAAATATACGAATATAGAGAAAAGATTAAGATTAAAATCCAAAATGACATAAATCTATCTTGACCAAAACCAGAGACATTTCGGTATATCAGCGTATGATAAGTTTAGGATGTCCTACACTTAAGATTAGCTCTCATAAACACACTGATTTCCAAATAATTAGTAAACGCAGAAATAGTGATTGATGCAACAAATAGAAACACTGATTCTGTATCTCATGCATACATGTACCTTGAGCAAAAATGGGATCCACTTTGGCGAACCTTGACCACTTTCCACTTGATACCCTTCGCTATTCTTCCGCAGAGCTGTCAAGTGTAATTAAATTGTAATGCAAAAATATCAGAACCAAAATATGCCCGCACTTGTTGCAATTTCAGTGCTATCACGAGATACTGATCCATGTGTCAATAAGAAGTATATTGCATTTGTAGTAACTGTTCTATAGTGTATGAAACATGCAGATTAAGAATATAATAATATCGGACTACCAAATATGAAACATACAGCCAACGACAATACACCTATGTTTCTGCAGCAGAGGTGAGAAGAGGCGCAATATTTCGTTCCGGATGTATTTACAATTACTACCTTCCACTACTAAATTCACTAGTTCCTCAGAGTTTATAGCATAAGTAAGCTGAATAATCACGTATCTCCTATTCGGACACTGATGAATGAAAAAAATCAATGAATGAGTCACAGATCAGAGACAAAAAGTGTCAAAACACTTATTCAAAACAAACTACATACTAGAAAAATTGTAAAGCATCATAAACATGTAACCATACCATGCAAACAGTAGATAAAATTGACTTCACTTCAGAGTAGTAAACAGTCGTAGAGAAATACAGTGAAAACATAATTACATAGCGAGAGGAGGAAATCATGCCGTGAAAACCTTTGCAGTTATTGAAAAGGCAAAGCTCCTGATTCAAATACGTTCTCCATCACATACGGGGTAAAAGCGAAAAAAAGTTGTTGTCAATTACCTAATAATGTAAGTATGGAAGATGAAATGATTATCGCGCACGTTCTCAGTAGGAGGAACATCCTACTGCGGGTGAAAGACACCCTAGTCCTTACATATTTACTTATTCTGAATTTCGGCAAGAGAGCGAACAACAATTCTTTCAAATACAGTTACCATGCAGCTTTGGATTATCTCAGATACCCGAGAAACACGTGAGACTGTGTAATTCTAATGAGAAGTTTAAGACTAATTGTAAGAGCCATATTCAGGTGTAATATGTAACTCAATGATTTTGTATAACTCACAAGTTCCAAATCCTTCTAGACCTAAATCAAAAAAAATACATCTCAGAATTCGGAAAATGACCAGATTTAGTGTTCGGGTTTCGGGTGTGCGAAGCTGAGAAATTGCTGCGTACCTGATGAAGAGTCCGCCTTGTATGAGAAGTAGAAGAATGAGATGATTGTACGAAATTGTACGAGTAGTCCAACTTATTCAATCCTAATCGACCACTTAAAGTAAGTCGTCCCGACTACCAAAACTGACGAGAGTTTGATAGTTACGGTCGTTAGCGAAATGGCGACTGTCGGAACGATTTAACACTTTTTATCGACATTGTACCCACTTTACGTGCAATTCGTAAAGCTTCTCTGTCTGATTTTGTGGCTAATCGTTATGTCCGTGCTATTGCTCAGCAAGCTTAGTATAATATCTAGCCTATCGCTCACGTTGATGTCATTGTAAGACTTCTGATAGCTCTTCTTTTATCAAATGCTTTGTTCTTCATTCTGTTTTCTTCTTCATTCACTTTCCACTTATTCTAGTTGGAGAGCTGTTTTTCTTTGCATATCACTTCTCTTGTGCGAAATATAGCAAGGTCTAGTCCGGGGAATAGTTGTCATTTCAGTTTGCGATTCGACGCGCTATATAGGCCATGCAGAACTCTTTGCGCTTTTGATTCTCTCGGTCTATTCATACTTCCAGCCACTTTTATTTCCTTGTCTCTACATTCTTTTCATCTTTTTAGTTACCTCTTTCACGGTTTTTTTCCTCAGTTGCCTACCCTCATTTCTTTCCCCTTTACCTGTTCAAGGTTCAACGACTTCCCCTTTCAAACACATCCTTCCATTTTCTTGTCTCTAAAACACTCTTTCTCAACATTCTGTGCTATGGTTTTGAATGAGTGAATGATAAAATGAAAAGTGAAGAATAACGCTATTGGAGTGTTGCATGTGTCGTTCTCCGTTGAGTCTTGACTGCTCCCTTTATTCCTTCAACAAACATGAATCCCCTGCCCTTTGTTCCCCTTTTGCCCATACTCTCTCTACATTCCGTCTTGTTGAGGTGTGTTGCTTGAGTGTTCATCTCCCCCCTACTCTTCCCTTCCTAATAACCTCGAATGTATTCATTCGCCTCTCGATCCCCTTGCACTGAACAATATAGTCCCGACTGATTCGTCTCTTTCTCTTCTTCTCTCTCCATCCATTCGCTCTCTTCTTCCCTCCCGATTCCATTTGTAGTGTCTCTTCTTATCATTGTATTGTAACGGCTGGGTGCATCCCATGCACTGCTCTCTTTCTCCCTCTTTTGCCCTCCCTCCATCTCCTCCCTCATTCCCTCCCAACTCTCTCGCTCTCTCTCTTCATCTCATGATACAGTTGCTGTCATATTGAGTAGTATACAATAGAGACTAACTCGATTCTTTCCTTTCTCTTCTGTGCATGCAAATAACTTTGTAATCCTTGTTCATCTCTTCCTCCCGTATTTCGTTGTGTATCTCCCTCTTCTTCTGTCTACCCTCCTGTCTCCCTCCTCTCCCCCCTCTCCTCTCCCTCTCGATTCCCTACCTTTCCAGTCTCACTATGCCTCTGCCGATCTTCGGCAAATCGCACAAGTCTCCGGCAGATATAGTGAAGAATCTGAAGGAGGCTTTGGTGCAGATAGAGAAGGGAGACAAGAAGGCCGAGAAGGCTGTTGAAGAGGTGAGGGGAGGATTAGCAGCCCCTTTGAATGAGCTGCTTCGGATGGGAAGAGATGGCTTGAGGTGGGGAAGTGGCTGCAGGCGGTCAAGGGGATCATCTATGGACAAGAGGGACAGGAACCGCATTCTGAACAGGTTGGAGGGAGGACACGACGGTCGAAAAGAACCCCTTTGGCACTCTCGACTACCCAATTAACCCTTATTCTTATCCTATTCTTCATAGTAATAGAATTACTATGAAACTAGTAGACTGTAGCTCATATGAAAAAAGGTAACCGACTAACCACGTGGTCTAAGATAATTAGTGGATAAGGAACCTAGGAAAGGATGAAGGTGTAATGTTCAGGAAAAATGATCAGGGTGAACCATAGCTTTCAGGTAGCCCAACTCGCACAAGAGACGTATTCAGCCAATGTTCTGCCCATGCTCATCAAGAACTTGGCCAAGTTCGACTTCGAGAGCAAGAAGGTAACGGGCGTTTTGCTGCTAATGCTCATATATTAATAGTGCGAACAAATCTTTTCTCAATGATTTAATGCTTTGTCTGATTGAATGGTTCATAGTATTGACCATCTTCTTGTGTAGATGATCGTGTATCCTAGTTTCCGTTGAGTATTTGAGGATGTAAGGATGTGTATTGAGGACGTCGCCTTGATATTCAACAACCTGCTTCGTCGTCAAATCGGAACTCGTTCTCCCACTGTCGAATATCTCTGTGCTCGACCCGATATGCTACAACAGCTAGTCAAGGGGTTAGCCAAGCTTCTCTTTTATTCTCTCTCTCTTTGGAGGACAATTAGAGGAAGACTCCCCCTCCCTAAGACCATGGGATTGTCGCCAACTATAGATGGGTGCTTATTTACACGTTTGTCATGCGATGGTCATATGACAGACACATGGTTGAGGGACTGCCATGTGCTTAGTCTGTCCCACTTTGCAATTCAGTTATTGTCTGAACTAGATGGTCAATTGATGGCGTTTACGATGGAACTGCTGCGGTAAATTCGGGAATATAAATCTTGTTTGCGGAAGAATCTTGATATCTAAGAAATTGGCTGAATATGTATTTTGTAGCCAATATGAATTAAATGAAGGAATGGTTTTATGTAAAGTACATGAATACTGATATTGTTAATTGCAGATACGAACATCCGGATATTGCAATAACCTGTGGATCGATGCTCAGAGAGTGCATACGGTATGTACATTGTCTTGTTTTGTAGAGGTTTAAAATAGGTTCCTTTTGATGCTTATGTTGCACACATTATTGATAACCGCGAGGCGTCTGGCCACCAAAAACAACGAAACATATCGTCGAAAAGACCTATATTGTTTTGCTACTTTGTGCACTATTTTATTGGGCCGTAAGCCCTTTCTGAGTGTTCAATGCTTAATATAGTAATTTCTCCGTTATCCATTATCTGCCCTTTCCCTTTCCATTTTCTCTATATTCACTTGTTCTCAGTCACGATCACCTGGCCAAGTTGATCCTCCAACACGAATCATTCTATCAATTCTTCGAATACGTCGAATTGAGTTCATTCGACGTTGCATCTGATGCTTTCGCTACATTCAAGGTTTGAGTGGATTGTCGGCCGAAGAGTGAATCTTATTCCTTTTGTGATAGAAGAAGCTAAAGCAAATTAAATATTGTCTTTTTGTTTGTACTTTGACTCTGAAATGAACACCTCCTTAAATATTGTCTTTTTGTTTGTACTTTGACTCTGAAATGAACACCTCCTCCAGGATGTAATCACAAAACACAAGACAATGGCTGCTGAATTCCTGGATGCGAATTACGACAAGTTCTTTTCTCACTATCAGAAGCTGCTCAATAGTGAGAACTACGTCACCCGGAGACAAAGCTTGAAGGTTATTCTAACTCTAAACCTAGCTTGGTTTTAGCTACCATTCTAGCGGACCTTTATTGTGTAGTTTATGATGCATTCAAAAGCCGTGTGTTTCAGTTACTCGGAGAATTGTTACTAGACCGACACAACTTCAATGTTATGACAAGGTGAGACAATCGAGTGTAGAGAATGAATTGAAGATAATTCCAAGTCATAGTATCCCATCTCCATGTGTCATTTTTTCTCTTCTTTTACTCTTATTTTTCATTTATTATTAACATTTCCTTGTGATCTGCAATATAATGGGTGAGATTAGAGAGATACAGATACATCTCTAACCCGGACAATCTCAAGTTGATGATGAATCTTCTGAGGGAGAAGAGCAAGAGTATCCAATTCGAAGCATTTCACGTATTTAAGGTCGGTCAAGCTAGGTTTTCTAATCTAGGACATCTTATAAAGGGTATCTTATAAATATCTTATAGATAAATAGGATATCTTATAAAGACATCTTATACTTTTTATTCTAAACTTGCTTTTATAATCTGCTTTTTAGCTATATGCCCTGAGTATAGTCAGAATTAAGGTCTTCGTAGCCAATCCTAACAAGCCCCGTCCCATCGCCGATATTCTTCTTCGTAACCGGGAAAAACTCGTCGATTTCCTCACGGCTTTCCACAATGACAGGTCTAATTTCAAACTATCAAAGATATTTCATTATTTACACAACAATCGTAAAACATTATAGTAGAATACTTTGAGTCCAAAATGCGTCTAATTATCTCTCGTTTGCGCGCATTTTCACCTTATGTTGATAATCCGTATCTATTTTATCCACCGTCACAAGTAACTATCAATTATTCGTGCAGTAATCAAGCATAACATTTGCAAGATGCTTCCTCTCATTTTCTCCTGGTTACCGTAATCCAATAGATTCGTTGCAGGACAGAAGACGAGCAATTCAACGACGAGAAAGCATATTTAGTGAAGCAGATCCAAGAGATGAAGGCCTAGGGGAGGGTCTACCCCCTTGACTCGTCTCTTTATTCTGTTCACTCGCTTGTCTGTAATCACTATCTATTATGTGTATCCACTATGCGCTAATATTAGTATAAGAGTTACGGGATACTCTGCTTTCCCTCTGTCTTGTTGTTCTCAGACTGTAAAGGAAAAAAATACTTGCACACATTCTTACACTCTTCTCGATAATAGCTAGGTTATCCCCTTGTTGTCTCCTATTCACGACAACACGTATTGGTTCCATTTCGTGAATCTCCATTTGTGGAAATTACTCGACAGGATAAACGAGTATCCACAGTTCAGTTGGTTGGGGACACAGTTAATGGAAAGACTTATGGAAAAGAGCCTAGTGTATTCTTGGGACACCACATTGCGTTATTTCTTGAAAGATGTTATGGAACAAAAAGATGGAACATCGTGTGTGTATCTCATTATCAAGCTATTAGAAAAGTCATGCCAGAGGGAAGAGCATGTGAGAGGAATAGTAAAAAAAGTAATGGGAATGTGCAGATATCACTCAAATGTTTCTGACCTTTGGGACCACAAATCAGGCGAAATTAATAAAACATGAATTGGTCTATGAAGGGCTCTGCCAGAGGGAAGAGTATGCGAGAGGAAGGGGAAGGAAGTGGGTAGAGATAGGAAGTATTCGTGGACAGAAGGGACTCGAGTCCATCTTACGTAAGATCTTACGTCGTGTCCATGACTTCATCTGAAGGTAAGTCTTCTACAGCAACAGTTCATCTTCTTCTCTTCAGTCCCCACTCATCTTCCACTCAACAAGGGAATACCTCTCGATCACGTACGTTCCTTTCATTCCTCTGCCGTTTTCACAACAATTCTGGAATGAAGAAACCAAACAACTCATCCCTACAACATATCTATCGTATTCTTCAGATTGATCTGGACTCCTTTATCGTATCCGTTCACGTCGTCGAAGAATACGGGAGATTCGTCTCAAAGGCCTTCTTCTTCTCGACGTGAGTCAAGATGCCTTATTCCCAGTTTAGTTATGTTTCAGCTATTGTCACGAGTGGTTGCCCGAGTCGATAGACATCGATCTTCCCACTAACACTCGCATTCAGATCCAATTAACATCCCAAGGTCAGTCCTCTTAGACATTCGAAATCTATTGTAGCCGTTTATGATATGTAAATAAATAACTTGTCCATGCTCTTTTTCCTTATTCTACCGTAATCTTAAAGGGCCCCTCTGAGGACTTTCTAACCCCCCTAGTTTCTTTCTTTCATCTGAAAGAGCGCTGTCGAAAACGTACGATCCTACATTTGCATCTTTTTCCGGCCATTCCTCGCTGTTTAAATGAGGAGAACAGTTGTATGCAAAGTTACATTGCTCCTCAGGGACCGCGCGAATACGAATGACATTTTGCGAATACTATAGCGCGCGAGCGGTCTGATTCGTAGGCATCGCTTATTGAAAGAATGAAGACATTTGGGTTCTGCTAAAGATAAAAATGTATGAATGTTCAAAATGTGCTCTTGAGGGCTGGCAATGTCCTCAGGGGGGCCCTTTAAGGTCAACTAGCCTGTATCTGCACAAATCCCTCCATAGCTGAACTACGGCTCTTCACAATCGATAGAGGGACGAAGGGGATGTGAGTGTCTTCTTACTTACCCAATCAGTCTCCCTACCTACCGTATCCCCATCCCTCATACCGTACCCCTTCAGTCCCCTCGTATTCACCCTGTGTTCATCGTACAATCTTCGTCCAACCTTCCGTCCCTCTGACGTCTCTATCTACAGTCTCCCCCTCTTCTCCCATCGACAAGTATTCGTAGTCTCCGACGACTATGGAGTGCGTCCTTGCAGTTTATCGACGACAGACATGCTTATTCAGATGGACCGAGACTCGGTCAATATTCATCTCATGAAGGATGACACTACAATAGCTCACGATGGACCACTTAATCTCCTGGAACCCGAAAGGGTCTGTTGTGTTTTATTACTCTTTTCAGGGATCGATTATGAGGTGTCATCGCTATACGAAACAAATGGGGCGAGTAGTTAGACTGCAGTCTTGTGCAGATAGATCCTGCCCACTGCATCGTCGCTATCTCTTCATCTCAAATCATTGTGTTCATCGAGATTGGTGAAGTTAGTGGACTCCCGTCATCCAAGTATTCTCTCCCATCTAGGAATCTCGTCTCCCTACTGGACTCATAACATACAACGTGCACGAATCTAAGGAATCGCGAGTCGATGTCTCTTGGTCTCAGCAGGATGCCCCTGTCATACAATCAACCACAAGCATACGGTATTCACTTCCATTATCGATCAGTAACTGAGTATTCTCAGGTATACTGTAACTGGAGATGGCATTCTTTTATTCGACGCAGCGGGACATTTGTGGTCCTTTTCAATGCAAAATTATACATGGAATCAAACAGCTTATAAAGGTACTTATTTACATTTTGTTATACAAGATTCTTTAAGTTTACATCATAACCAAACGTTTCATAAATATAAATTGAGGTCTGGGAGGTAGTTGGAGCATGCATCTTTCTCCAGTAGGGCGACTCTCCTACTTCGTCCTATCGCATTCTCCCTCCGGTCCCGTCTCTTCCCCTTCTTTTATCCACCTCCAACCTCCATCCCTCGTGTAAGTCTCATCTCAAATTAAGATAAATACTGCACACAAATAAATATGCCAGTTATGGTACTATCAGACACGCTATGCACCCTTTATGTTTACGTGCTTTTGAAACATGTTTAAGTAAAATATGCATAGCGCATCCGACGAAGTTTGTAATCGATAAATGTGTCTATTCACAGGAATACAATTTCAGTGAGATGTCAGTGAGCAAGTTGCTTGGAACCTCCGTTGACCCTGACACCTTCTTCTCCCTTCTCTCGAAGAACTCTTTCATGGACTCTTGCACAGCTCTCATCCGTAGTGTTCTCAACATCTAGTCTGCCTTATCAATCGTCTTCAATTCCCTTTATTCCCTCGTCTTCGAATAAACAGACTCACCCTTCCGTCACACCACACAATCGGACTCTTCTCTAACAACTTGAAGTCTCTTCTTTTTATCTTCTTCTCTCGCAGAACGGAAGACTCGGTAGCAGCAGAAGGAGGAGAGAAGGAGAAGGAGTAGAGTAAGAGAGGAGATGATTATAAGACAGAGGGGAAGGGCCATTCGAAGAGAGAGACACTACTCTTTTCCTTATCTTATCCTTCCTTATCAAGAGATACTCCCATCGCACTCAGAAATAATCGTTACCGCCTTTCAAGCGTTCATTAGCTCGTTTATATATCAGCATAGACCAAATTTAGAGAATTCTCAAGAAATCGAAAGTTGCTCTAGTGCTTTAAACTTCATGATCACCGGTAGTCACATAGAAAACAAATACAAGAACCGTCTACAAACACACCGGATTTAACAAGAAGAGAACATGTGACTCAGTACAAAACTTCAATTATAAATAACAATGAGCGTAGTCGTTAGAAATAGTGGTGATAATAATGATATATCGGGGTTGAACATAGTAGGGTTTGAAAATCAAGCACGATTTGCTTATTTTTTATGCTTCTGATCTATAATATGTAAATGCAATCAAGGCTTGGCTTCTAACTCCAAAATTGTAAAGAAACGAATAGAACGTGGTCATAACATAGTATGTTTCCTTGTTCTGAATTGAGCTTGTTGTTTGAAGAACGAAGTGACGAGTCCTTCAGCAACGAATAGAGCACACGACAAAAGAGTGAAGATCTCAACATGATCCATCCCAGGGAGGGCATACGGTCAAAACTAAGTTCATCATGCTTCAAATGTGAAATGTAATAGGGAAAGGGACACAAGTAACAACTTTTCTTTTATGATGTCTCAATGAGTACTTCCCGTAGAGGGTTTTAACAAGTAAATCCTTGGTGGAGTTCGAGAATGATAGTTAGCATTTCTAGCAAACTTTCTGCCAAAAATTAACTCAGAATAGGCAGATGAATATCTAGATTTGTGTGTTCGTACAAAATATGCAAAGTGGAAAAGAAACAGACCCCAGCCAAGGCCCATCCATTAATTCCACATTGCGGGGCCATGCGACGATCAGATGGCAATAGCATTTCTCTTCGATCTAATAAGGGAATACTCTTTCTTCTCCTTTTTATATCTTATTTTTACTTATTTATTTTATTTATCAAATACACCGTGAGGTGTGCGGTAGGAGGGGAGAGAGAGAGAAAGAAAGATGGTGAGGGTACGGTATATAGCTCGAGGGGGGAGGGTTGGGTCAATGAATCTTCGCTTGAAAAAATACTTCTACGGGGATGGGGACGATGCTTTTCGTACAAGACTTCTATGGGGTGGACAGAGATGGAGACAAAGGAGAAGAAGAAGATGACTTAGGCTAGGGGACACCCTCTCTTGCCTAGGGTCAGAGGGGATTCGTCACCTTATCCTCTTGATGGAATGATGGTGTCCGGGATGGGGAGGGGGTGAAAGACGAGACGAAAGGGGAGCCGACCACACGCGACGAGAGAATGAGGGATAATGTCTCACAAGGGAAGGGCAAATACTTAATATCGGATCCAGATATGAGACCCACACCATTCGATAGAGCGCGAAAAGTTGTACTAGTGGGCCAAAAAGATTTTGCCGAAGCCCACACATCTTCGAGGAATCCGACGTCAAAGATTCTAGAGTTTCTACACTACTGTATGGTGCTGTATGGTATGGTACTGTATGGTACAGCTGTATGGTGAATACTTCACCAACGGGCCGTTGAAATTTCTGTGGTGAATATTACACAAAGCGCTGGTGGTGAAATTTCGCTCAGTCCAGCTTTAGCAAAGAAAGAGATTAACTCACTTAACACGGTAGTCCTGTAGTAATCATCCAACCAGGGACACGATGAATAGTGCATTTGGAGGCCGAAAACGAATAAGCAACATGGAACACACATTATGGACAGTACAATACTCTGAAAACGGTAATTAGGGAGGAAGTACTGTAACTGGAGAAACATGAATTACCATAATCTTATTGTTGCCTATTCGACAGAGGGTAAGAAGCTGAACGAGAGAAGAGGTGAAGAGAAGGGTAACTGTTATAGTTGAAGCGAGGAACTGAACAGATGGACACTACTTTTCATCGATGACTGATATCAGTTTGACATCTCTACCTATTTGCGACTGTCAATGATGTTAAATACCTGCAAACTTAATCGCATTTCCTTGAAAGTTGGCGGTAGATCAACGGCTGTAGAGAATATCCATTTGTCAGGAGTGAGCATTAGGGACTGAATTGGAAGTACATAAATACAGTTATCATTACAGGTCGTGAAATCATTTGTAACGGAATACGAGAGAAGGAGAAGCTGACTATTTGTTGGTGATCGCTGTGGTACTGTCCGAATCCCGTGAATATGAGAAGATTGATGAGAGACAATACGATCTCAAGCATTCCTTTCACTCCCCAATAGGTCTTAAATCCCTATAACTCTACTCACAATATTGGCCATCCTCACAGCCACAACTATCTTCCCTCCATGCATATCAGTCTTCCTTCGCGAATCCACTTCACTCTCCAATGCCTGAATCACCACTCTCGTTTAGTCCACCGTTATAAAAGAGTTGACATTTCATTCTCTCATAGCTGCAGTTATACTAGATAGTGTGAGAGATGAACTCAACGTTTTTTTACTGATATAAATGAAGGAGTAAACCTGTGCGACGAGAATAAGTCTATTGAGAGTTCCAGAGGAAATCTTGCGTGTGGGGTCGGCCAGAGTAAGGTCATGCTTCACCTTCTGAACACACATAATCACTGGCCATTCACTCCTTCGAAGGGTCTAGGTAGTCTTCCCTTCCTATTTGTATATCTAATTGTGCTCTGCACGGTCTTTCCCACCATTGGGTTTCAAACGTCTTGATGTATGCAAATATAGCTGCGAAACGTCTTACTACACTGAAAGCTATGAAAGTGGTCCGCCAGTCACCTTTGAGAAAAAACTTTAAAAAGGTACCCCTTGTACCCTCACTTCCAAATATTCCATTCACCCCGTATGAATGCTGAGGTTAATTTCGATTTCTGTTCAATACTGCTAACAAAGAGTAATCATAGTAAATATAGATACATCTAACATTAAGCTTACTCCGTCTACGAAAGTTGCCGTTTCCTTCGTTTTCTTGTCCTCTGTAATCATGGAAGGATGAAGAGGAGGGATAAGATGAGGAAGTGGATCGGGAGGGAGAGGGAGGGGAGAGGGGGAGGAGGGAAAGAGAGTTACGAGGGAAAGGGAGAGAGTGAGAGAGGGAGGTAGTGATGACGGAGGTGATGAAGGAACGACGACTGAGATTAGTTGAAGCCTGTAGAGAGAATAAGGGATTACGGTAGAGGGTACGGTAGGGGGAGAAGGAAGAATACGGTAGGCCTACATATTTTGGGAAGATTGGGGTGGTAGTACACAGAGCGAAATATCCCAACGGCGCGACCTTGGGGAATATTTTCCCCAAAAATTCAGTAGGGGGAGGGCGAAATTTCCCCAGCCGGCTGGGGAAATATTCCCCAGGGTCACGCCGTGGAGAAATATTCCCTAGCCGGCTAGGGAAATTTCGCTGAGTGTATTTATAAAGAGATGATGAACATTGAAAGATTACTTTCAATGATTCCTCCAATACAAAGGCATGGACAATGTTTCACGAAGAACAAATAGGAGCAGATAGTATGTATTGTGTAATATACAGCTGTCGCTGCTGGTTACATTATGTAATATAAAACAAATATAGGTATAAGTAATGCAAAGTTTACTTATTATACTGAAGGAATGATTGTAATTGAGAACGATGCGAGAGGAGTAAATATGGATTGATTTTTGTTTTAGAGGCATAATTAAGATGGAGACGAAGATTAGATGAACACTCGATGTAAATAGACGGATATATGAGGAAAAGAGAAGTATCTCTCGATGGAGAGGGATAGAGGGAAGCGGGAGAAAGAGAGGGAGAGGGGGGAAGAGTAAGAGAGTGCGAGGTAAACGTGCGATTAGACTAATCTGCATGGAGTACGCTACTGCAGGCGTATTCATTATGAGAAGGGATAAGGAGAGGGAAGAGAAGAAGGAAGAGGAGAGGGAAGAGAGGGGAGGGGGGAATGGGGTTTGATTTGAGGAGAGACAAGATACATCATGCATTGCTTCAGCTTTGTACTCTTCATTCCGATTGTCAAAAGAGGGATAACCAATGGCTCTGGATGGCATTGGCATATGTATAGAGAAGTTTGGTGGCATTGATAGGCGATGGGATAAAAAGGAAGAGATACTGCACTACGAGAACAATGCAATAGCATCATGATGTTCTTTGAATAATTTGATCATGTGAGAAGAAGCACTTTGTTTTGACAGAAATGGGATACACTGAACTATAGCAAAACATAAATGATATGATTTTGAATAGACAGAGGTCAAGATAGGATAAGGAAAAGAATGGGATTGGGATTAGATAAAGAGAGAGGGAGGGGGAGAGAGGGAGGGATTGGGCAGTGCCAGGTGTGGAATGGACAGTCTCATTGTCATAATGAGGTAATGACAGTCTTCGCGTTCATCAGATTCTATTCACACTTATTGACATAATGAAGAGAAGCATATGGAACGACTATTGGACTATTGGACTACTAACGACTTTCAGAGATAACATAAGTATATCCACTAATGAAAGATATCAAGATGGGTGATTGCACAGTCATCGCTTATTCTAATCGTTCTAAACGATTGAGTTGGCTGTAGTCATCAAGGCAGAGGGAGATATAGAGATATCTCGTGAAGGCAAATGAATCGGATGAGGGAGTTGGAGAGACCTCTCATTCCTCTACAAGGTTAATCCATAATAAGATGAAGCCGAGGATGAGGGAAGGGAAAGGGAATCGATATTCACTCCTGACACGATTAATAATACCGTACTCTAATCTACTCCAGCTTATACGGTCCACAGTAGGAACATGTAGGGGAAAATATTTAGGACACTCATTGATCGAAAAAAAACGAGAAGAAAAAGAATAATGAAACACGAATCAAGCAAAAGGAGAATGTTGTAAAATAAACAAAAAAATAAAGAGATGTATGTGTGAAACGTCTAGTTGGGAAGAGAATTGGACGGCATTGGGGGAGTGAGAAGAAAAGAAGTCATTGTAGGGACTGAGAAGAAGCATGCAGATCCACTATCCAATTCCACTAAATGACTCTCAATTGGGTAGACTGTGATAGAGGGAAGAGGAGTCTGAAGGAGAATAAGAGATAGGGGAAGGAGGGGAGGGGAGGGAGGGGGAGAGGGGAGAAGGGGGGATAGGAAAGGGTGGAAGAATGAGAGCGCCCTACGACGGAACAGCTCTCATTTCCTTTACTACATATCTCATTCTCGATACAAATCCATCCCGTGATCCCCTTCTCCCAACTACAATAACATATGTTTCAAACGTCAACAAATGTAGTCACTCCTCTAAGGAGAATATAATTTATTCTGGTAATCAGCTATCTATCTGAGCAATGGCAACAATCTGGAAAGATCGAGGATGAGATTCTTCTAGGGATAGGTAATCGGACATTTTTCAAGTCTGCAAAACTAGAAAAAAAGTGGCGAACGTGGAAAGCCAATGGTAAAAAATCACAGATTGTAAATCCCTATTTTTTTGCTAAAATATTAACCAACGTCAACAGTAACAATAATTCTGAGCCCTTGAGGGAAATATCAACAGAAAATGAAAACAAACAAGGGGACAAGTCTCTCGCGTCTCTATCTAACTCTCTATAACGTGTCTACTCGACCTTTGTAAGGAGTAAGCTTACTCCACTTCTTCTCAACTACAACTTCTTCACCAAAAACCTGACATTCTCGTAGGTGAGAAATACGATGACTGTTGAGGGAAGAGTACGTATATTCGCCATGAGAAGACCCTGAGGGGAATTGATTACGGGACTAAGGGATAGATAGGACTTCTGGGGGGGGGGGGGTTCAAGGGATAGAACTTCTAAGCTCACTCTGTCAATACCTCTACTCATTGCAGACACTCATGACACTGAGAGATCTCTAGTTGAGTATACCTGCCTAACACCGTTCTTGTCTACCGTAATCCTAGCCTTTAGAAAAGTCCACGAACCTTGTATAATCCCTGCACCCCCTCTCCTTGTAAAGTACTCTTCACTGTCTTCCATATTCCGGCATACGCAGCATTATGGTCCTGCACAGATTAGATTGGATTACGGTAGGGATAAAGTTGAGATACTTGGATACGAGTCCGGACGACTTGATAGGGATACGTGAGAGTAACTGCGGAGACTTTGGAGAGAATGGAATACAAGAGATAATCAGTCGTGGGCTGGAATACACACTCATTATATAAGTAAAAGCTGTTTGATTAGTCAATAAGCACAAACAAAGAGACTGACCAATTGTGTATCCTTCGGCAAATTCTTCTCGCGTATTCTTCTCTCTTTCATGTACGTATACAACATCATTTGGATAGCCCCATGTACAGCTCCGATAACTCCCACAACGAATCCCTGATTACGGTATATGTCAATTGGATGAGATGCTACCGTACCTTATAAAGGCCCCGAACGCCTTCTTCCTTAGCAATAGTCGATAAACAGTGAGTGAACCCTCGGTATTTCTTCACTGAACACGATTCGTACTGTAAACACAATCTGCAAACGAACTAACCTATACATGAGTGAGGCTTGCTTTTTCTCATTATTGAAAGAGTAAACGACTGACCTCGTCTTAGCCACCCATATGGGATTGGTGAAGCACATAACGATAGAGGAAGAGACATAAGCACATGAGAAGTTGATGAGATGGGGAAGGGAAGTAGAGGGGGTCGAGACATGGGTTCGCATCCAATCATATCTCAATCAAAACATTCAATCCTCATGCCCATAATACCCCCATAATACCATTGCTACATCAGAATTTTACTAACGGATTACTGTAGCACCGAGTACTTGAGCCAGTCAACTAACATTTCAACTTCATTACAATGTTATGCTTATTGCGTAAACTTAGTTGTTAAATAATCTTAAATTTCACGAAAATTTACCCGTAATCTTTCTACATTTATTAGATAACTTATTGATAGATGTACAAGAAGCCTATTTACTAATTTTTATGAGGAGTGGAGAATACTCACAAGTGCAAATAAGCGCCCCACGACACTGCGCAACCGATAAGATTTGGAGTGAGTCCTTGGTACAATCCACGCATCCCTTCACTTCTGGTAATCTAAAAGGGCCAGCATACAGAGCTAATAACTAAAGTTCTTAATATCTTTCACCTTCACTGCTGCATCCCAATAACTCGAATATTGCGGTCGGAACGCACTACCCTCGTTTGCTTAAAGGGACTATGAAATGATAGATATTACTAACGTAAGTCAGGTTATAGATCTCGATGCGTAGAAAAATATTTCTTCTTACATCAAAGCTGTAAAGTCAACAGGAAAGGAGTTATTACAACTCCCGCTGGGGAGCAACTGTTTAACCAGGGCATACACGCTGCTGCGGGAGTTTCAATAACTCCTTTTGTTGTGATTTTCGCACTTACCTTTCAAAAGATAATTTGTTCAGAACTGTTTGTTCTATGAAATGTGCAGTTAACATGTTCCCTCATAGGGCATAGAAACGAGTTATGCATGGTTTACCTTGGAATCTACCTGTATTCGCAGGTCAAAATGAGTAGAAAGATTTTTAATAACTTCTTCATATGGAATTTCCAAGTGCATGTTTAGGGACCGCAGCGCTCGTCCCAGGTCAGGCGTCAAAATACAGTACACGAGACCTAGGTAAACTAGCGCGCACACATGATCGCACATTTCCTCACTCTTTGAAGCCCGGTTTTGGCATTTCCTATACGTTACTACATGATTTTAGTGCTTTAAATGCCTTAAATATTCAATGAATTTGCTTGCTAGCTCTTTATGCTAAGGTTGGAGAGTAATCGAGATCGGTAGCTGATATTTTTCGAAAGCTCATAAAATTTTTTGGCAAATATCGATTTTCAAGTAAATCTCTCCTAAGCTTGCCTAGAAGGTATACTTCAAATGTAAAGGCCTCACATGTCGCGCAGACCTCTCAAACAGCTCTTATAAAGCAAAGATCGAAACGGCGAAAATTAGCCTGGTCTTCGTTTTCGGTGCCGAACTCTATTTTGGATACCCTATGATAATAATATGATGAACCACAAGGAAGATAAACACGCGTAGTATGTCTTGGCCAAAAAATTAGGATCATTGGTATCACCGGAGATGTGCTATGACCTATACATTGAGGCGGCATGGGAGCGAAATAGCGGATATGGCGATACTATAAGGCGTATAACCCGGTTTTGAGAGTTGTGCGTCACTAGTGATATGTTGTATCATGACAATAGATGCTTGGAGCATGTACTGGCCAAAAATGAGAAAATTTCACATTTGCCAAAATATGCTAGGAGCTCTAGTCCGAGGCGGTAGGGAGCGAAATCGCAGAATTGCTAAATCTTGGTCCTGTACATGGAGTATATCCTGACCATAAATTGGAGAAATTCATATTACCCGAAACGAGCTAGAGGCTCTAGACTGGAGCTGGCAGGGAGACAGGTGTCACATAAACCATGCGTTAGTTTTACCTATTAGGGTAAATAATCCATCTTAAGACATTGGCCCAAGTCATTCCCATCATAAAAATGAGGAATAGGTCATGTTTCTATATCTTTCCCTTAGAGACAACAGAAGAGGCGGAATTTCAAAGTACTAGAGACTCGCGTTCTCATTGTAAGGTCATACTCCCATCATAATGCTCCGCTATCTTACAGACACTTTCCTCACTTTATAGTACGTAGGAAAGGAGACATCAGCATGACTCTCACCCATCATTTACCTCCTCTCACTTGCCTATCTCTCATTCCCAGTATAACGCCTAGAGGTAGCTTGTCCTGGATATGAGAATGTATATCATTCAGCAAAGTCATACATCTTCAAATATTTAAGCGATGATTTAATTTTATGAACTTAAAATACTAAATTACGGAGGATATTCAAGTATTTAGAGTAGCAAATCATAGTTGTGACACAATGCGACCTCGAGCGCGCCATTTGGCTGTCTTACTGTAGCGAGGTTAACGCTGCGCTCTAGTTGACGAAAGTGTTGAGGGTGAAAATGAAAACTACACTTGTTTTCGTTTTTAAATTTGGTATCAGCACAACTGAATTGGTAGGATCGAATATGTTTCGCACAAACAGTGCATCATATTTGATACCCCGCTGCGGTCCCTATGCATGTTCTATTGGCAAAAGTGCTTAGATAGGCAAGCGCCCAAAACATATCAGAAAATTTTTTTTCGTGTCATAGTCCCTTTAAAATGAAAACAATGCTGCGTTAACTCACAAGTACGCACCCGAGTAACGAATCTTGAGCAAGTCCATTGGATGGCAAACTATTGTTGAGAGAACTCCTCCGGATAGTCCTCCTATCAGATTCTCGTAGTCTTTCAATCTTGACATATCTGAATCAGCATAATAGAAATTCTCAAAAGAATAACAATAGCAAAAACGGAGCTGAGGAAAAAAAAGTACATATTTAGGGAGGTAAAGCAACCATGTATATATAGAACCGGTTTTTAGTTGTCAAACTAGGACTTATCAACAGCCGGAGTTGTTGCCTAAATTGCGGCTCATACCAGCGCGAACTTTAAATATTTTCACTGAAATTTATTAGTTTCTTTATGCTTGTTTTTTCGTAACTGCAAGTATTATTTAAGATGGATTCGTTTATCAAGAGATCAGCTCCATCGTCATCTACGCAACAAGATGAACCCGCTAAAAAGGCAACCCCCAAAAACTTCTTGAGGGAAGCTAATCGAAAGGTTTGTCCAATCTCACTCTGTAATAAGAAATAAAATTATAAAAATATATGGTTTATTTAGTTCGAAGAGAGTAATGCGGACGTTGGACTGGACATTCTGGGAGATCTGAAGGGAAACTTGGAAAATGTTATGGGCTACTTCGATCTGGTGAAGGAACTAGGCAATATCAAGGTTGGTCAGGACTTCTGTTAGCCATGTGCTCTATCTATCGTTCACTTGGTTGAGGGCGAGATTCAACAACTGGTGTTCTCGCAGCCTTTCCCCGAGAAAGAGTACCGTTTACTTGAAGTGGACCAAGAGATGCTTGAAGCTTTCGAACGAGGAGAACGGTTTCAATTTTCATGATTTTTTTATCGTATTGAATACTAATAGTTAGTTACTGAATACTGATGAATACTATCTCCCTATGACTATCTTTGATTATTAGTTAGTTTTGATAAAGACTGCGAGATGGCTGGTCCCATCTGACACTACCGTAATCTTGTGCAGATTCGCCTTCCGAGGAGATCCCGATGAACATGTTGTTTTGTGTACGGAGACGAAGACTTACGAAGTGAAGGTAGGAGAAGAGGAAAGAGAAGAGGGAATTAAGTGTTGAAGGAGACTGAGACTTCGAATAGTCTGGTCATCACTCCTTACTTGAGTGTAGAAGGGGGAGTTGCCGATGGAAGGAATACTCTCACTACCAGACAGGTAGACTCCCCAAGTTTCATCAATTTTGCTATTCTGGCAATAAAACCGATATTCTTCACTATGTAATGAAATACTTCTACTTCTCGCTTTATCCGATAGTCGTGTAGATAGTCGTGCACAATGTGTCCTCCATGTTCTAAATAACGTATAGCGAACATAACAGAATGTAATTGACTTATAACATTACAAAAATAATTAAATTTCATCGTAACAAACTTCTAAATATTTATGACTTCAATTTGGGGTGCGTATTATTGGAATACGGTATACATGCTTGCATATTCATGTAAGAGCCAGAACTAAAGAACAAACACTTTTTCATGCGTTCAGCCAGAGCCTTTAACCGCTGACCGTTTATCAACTACGTAATTATCGTGCTTATTGTTAGTAGTCCATCTAGTCTTTCATTCTTTCACTGCTCCTTTTTTCTCTTTTCTCTTCGTTCTCGCATTTCTTTGTGAAATCGCATAAATATTATTTATGCAGGTAACGGGAATCAAGCGACACTATCTTGAGTTGAAAGAGATGACAGTTGTGTCTGTGTCGAAGCTTCGTAAGATTCTGAGAGAAGACGAAATTATCGATACTCCGGAGAATTCACGAGGAGATAAGAGGTGGGTACAGTGGAGGGAGATGGAGGTTATTGGGGTTGGGGGATTGAAGGTTGACAAGGAAAGACTTGTTGGAACGAGTGCAGATGAGTGAAGGAGAGATGGACAAGGCGATGGAAGGCATGCCTCTTGTTCACTTTGAAGGTACCTTTCACTTGTTCAACTCTGTCTTTTACCCGACCTTCCCCTCTATACTAAACCATCTTACTCTAATTCCGTTTCAGATGGTAGTATTCGTTGGTTATCTATCGATTACCGTAACCTTCTCCTTGATCGAGTAGTTGACATAATGAATGACCAGTCCCTCGAATCGGCTACCGTATCCCTGTCCTTTGATCTTCTTAGGATTAAGATTGACGACCCCGTCAGGTACCTCAGTAAAACTCGGTAATGCGTTTAGCAGACCAGAGTTGAATATCTCTTTCAACTTTCGCCTAAAGGATCTAGTGTAAAAATGGTATCTCTCAGATTTCCTGATTGTGTCTTTCACTGGTTCTTACGATCACATTGTCGGCTGGATGAAGGAGGTACGTTCAGTAAGTTATGGTTCCACGTGCTCCATTTCTATTTCTAACGATAGAACAAAGCGGTATGAAGAGAGCACAGTCGAAGCTGGGTTGGGTTTAGCGACGGAACTTTTTCGTAAAACAGTTCGTACCATCTCAAATTGAGGGCTGTTCTACCATCCCTGTCCACGAGAAATGTGTCGAACTCGAGCTCTATCTGTACTGACAACTTCGAAGAAGTTCCCTCTTCCCGCATTCAAAGAGAAACTAGAAAATATGCTTCCCATTGGAATGGAACTCAAGTAAGTTGCTGTAGCTGGATAATACATTTCACATTCCTTCGATTTAGATGGGAGTACCTGGATGGATTGGCTCTTCGAAGTGAATCTCTCACTGCGGGTGAGGAAATCGAGTATATGATGGCTGAAGAACTACCGGACACTCCGAGGGAAAGGTACGGTAGTCGTGCGGTGGAATACGGTAGTATGTTTACCGTATTCTTAGGCAAAGCTGACGAACACGATTGGAAATGACTGTAATACTGGAAAGGTACCCTTATCGTTTTAGGGGAGAACTAAAGAAAAAAAGTTGATTGAAATGAGCTGTGTCAACTAGGTAGTGTTAGTTGAGTGTTGTCCTTCCAAGAAAGTATCGCAGACTGAGTGTGTTGTTCTCCATCCGTTCTTCATGGACTCCCAAAGAGGCAGCCCCCTTCCTTTCCGATATCATCCCTCGAGGAACTACCGTTGCCTCTTTCCTTCTTCAGCACTGCAGGTATCCGTCTTCCTTTGTCTTCATAATAATCAGATCGCTATCGATATATCTAATGTAATCGAAATAGGGACCGCAGCCTGATTAAAATGTTCCGCGATTCCGTTGACGAATGTTGCAATGGAGTTACCGTAGTTAAGAGCTCAAAAGCGACCCCTAGTTAGAAATTAATTTCACCCCATTTTGAACTTATTTTCGAGTTTTTATTTTTTGTAATTCTGTCCCAAATAAGCCACGCTCTCTAAAAAGCAAGGAAATGGAACAAAAGTCATTTTGTTGAAAGTGCGGCCGATATTATGAGCACGAAAAGCGACACAACTCTTCTCGGGCTGGTTCGGGGCGTCCAAATCAGGTGTTTTTCGATGCTAAGCAAACTTGCGAACAAAATTCTAACCTAAACCTAAAGCAAAATTAATCGTCCCGGAATTACCCGAAAAGCGGCACATTTCGAGCATTTTACAATGCAACTACCGTATTTTTCTGTCATGGATCTGACTCAGCGTAACCCTTAATCGCACGGCTAGCTAGCCCTTTTCAGTGCAGCCTCCCCTCCCGACTTTCTCGCTTGTTTTCTTCGCGCATTTTGAGTTTTACTAGCTTTTATTATGCTTTTCGTGATTCGGTCCCCCAGCCAGAGCGTTTAGTACCAATATATCCCGCTAAAAGTTGATTTCATCTCTAATGCTGCGGTCCCTAAATCGAAACTCGTACCGTAGCCTTACTCAAATTGGGTAACCTTTCACTAATCTAATCTGTTCTCCATGTCAAAAGATTCTTTCAGAGCAGAAACAGTAGGCGATGCTCGTGTCTTCTGTTCTCTTCGTCCCCTTTGATCACTTCGCCTTCCCTTCCTTCTCTTGTCCACTGGTATCTTGTCAATTTGCTCTACTCTTCAATTTATCTGTACAGTAAAGCAATAAATCTGAATAACGTAACAAACATCTAGCCAAGCTACAACAAGTAGGAATGTATATAATTATGCGGAGACACCAATTTGTTCTGCCATCCACTCCTTCAACTGATCTCTTCTTTGATTATCTACAAACTTCAGAAATGGCGTCAATTCTTCCATTTCCTCTTCTGTCGGTTCTTCGGGTTCGATTATATCGTTGACTTTCTTTAAACAATAGTAGTGAGTGGGAAGGACTATCATAACATCCACCTGTACTGCAGTATTGAAGTACTGATAGTTGACTATAGCTCTGAAGAGATGAGTGAAGTTGAAATCGGGCCAGAGTACGGGTTCGAAGTGAAGGTGAGTGGAGGCCATCTGAAGTAGCAAAAGAGAGGGAGGGGAGGGATTGATACCTGGTACATCATAAAGTCGGAGAGCCGTTTCTCTCCACTGGTTCGAATGAGTAGTTGGGGGTTGGATGTGGAGTCACCTCCATCCAGACAACGACCAATCAACCATTCCGAGATCTGCCAAGGGTTACGGTAGCTACCGTAGTCTCACTACTCTATCTCTACAGTAGTATCTACAGTAACCTCTGTCCCTACTTCCAGTATCACCGTATACCTGATCTTCCCTCAACAGTCCCGATTCCCGTCCTCTTCTCATCTTCTCCACTGCCCTTGCCATCTCGTCAGTTGATGTGTATGGCATACAAATATTGACTGTCCCTCTAATAGTATCATCTATTCCCTCTCCTCATATTATCACGTACTTGTTGTAATCCTTAGTCATGGTCTCGATCTTCGCTACAAGAGACCGTAACTTTGGTTCGAATAACCGTTGATCTCCGAAGAAACGAAACCGAATCTGCTTTGCCTTCAACCTTTCACTGAAAACAGAACGTATTTAGAAAGAATTCATGGGTAGTGATTCCAATATCGGGACCTTACATTTCTCCCCGTTTAGATTTTTGAACTCATTCGTTTAAACATTAGTGGGCCTTCTGAAGTATCCCCTCTAACCTGTCATTGATTAGAGTCGTGAACTTCTCTTCAGCTAATCTCATCAATCCGTCCACTTCCTCTGAACTTCGCTTGAAGTTCTCAATAGAGAACGCGTATACAGTCACTTCATAGATGCCTATGTCATAGCACCAATCGAGGATCTGGAGAGGAAGAGTCACTTGAGTGAGGGACAAGAGGCTACAGTACCTGAGTAAGCTGGGAGAAGCCCATCCTATGCCCTTCGATAACAGACGACAAGTGTTTCGTCCTCGCGAACCGTCTGTTCCCATCCATCACAAAGGCTATGTGCCTGCAACACACACTCCCTCCTTCCCGTTACCGTAACCCTTCAAAAAAACATCTCCCTCACATACAGTGCCCCCCACCCCCTTCGACTACCATACCCCCCCCCATACCTCGGAAGAGGTCCAATCGACAGCATCTTCACAGCAGGCCAATGCCACCATTGTCTCTCGGCCGCATCCCACCACCCTCCTTCTTCCTTTGGCATCGATTTCTGCTAATATCTTATACCGTCACCATAAAAGGGATGTTTAGATATGAGTACTGTATGGAACAGTCAGCGAACAGCATTCAACAACTCTCTTTCTGTAATAAATTATGTATACTCGATTGAAGCGAAAAGCACAAGATATCTGAGGAACGGGGAAGAATAATTATCGGTCAATCAATATAATCTAACATTTTAAGACATCTCTCGTAAGACCGCATCAAGTACAAGAAATCCGACAAATTGGGGAGATTGAGAGAAAATAGAGGGAGATAATAAATAGGGATAACCAACAACGGAGATGCTGAGTTGCTATTGGGGGATATAGGCAACTGCAACTGATACACCGTTTGAGGGACGAATAAAGGGGAGGGGGAAGGGGTTGGAGAGGGTAGTTGGTGGGGGGGGGTCAGTTAGTGACACTTGTGGTGTCCATGTTCTCCACTTCCGTCCCCACTGATTCCTCCACTCGATCCACCTTCAATACACTCTCGTTTACCTACTTGCCCACGGTCTATTTGGTGAATTAATGTGCTCATACTGTCAATAATACGTTTGCACTGGATATCTGATGACGTGGCTATTTATCTTACCGCTTACTCAAACAACAGTTTGTATATAATTGTTAAAGCTAACTGGGTAGGCCTTGTCAGACGATGTCCTGTCCCCCTTATCGAGTATACACCCGATATACGGTAAGAGTAGGAAGCTACAGTACCTTGTAAGATCTTCTCGGTCCGTACACGAGTACATACGCACAATGCCAATCACCGCCTCCCGACAACTTGAGGATCTTAAGGCAAGTACGGTATCGAGCTGTGCTTGCTATATTGGCCAACGGATGCGGAACGCGAATACAAAATAGATAAAAAGTATAAGATAAGAGAGACCTGTTCTGCAGTGACAGGATGCACCTCGTCGTCATCACACATGGCCCAATTGTCCCCCTTCGTCTTCACCCATGCTACATAGTGACCCGAATCCGATGAACGACCCTTGTGGGTGATCACCGCCTTAAATACACCACCATGCCATAACTCCATTTGCATATTCCCTTCTCTACCCGTATGAGAGATAATCGTCAATCGACCGTTCAATGCTCTAATCACATCTCTCTTCCATTCCAATGACCGACCTGTAGTTCATAGAATCCAGAGTTATTGCTGCCGGGGTCTTCGTCGAAAGAAAAGGGAAGAGCATTCTGTTCATCGGCCAATTCCTCTTCAGCCTTCTTCACGTCTTTCCCCTCTTGTTTAGCTGCACGCATTTTCTCGATCTTCGCATCCTCCATCAACTGCAATATATCTCCTCCTATCGATTACCATTTATCGAAAGACTAGTGAAACAGTAAAATATAACAGTAATAAGAATGCGTTAATTCCCCGATTGAAAGATGCCCAGAATGGAATGCCTACCTTGAACTGTCCCCTGTTCGCCGTCAGTTTCTCTTGCAGTTCGGGGGTGCACATATCAAAGAGATCGAGAACCATCGGGAACTTCACGTCCTTCAGGATCTTCGCATTCACCTAAACATACCCATAAGACAACTGACAATTACTTATGGAAGTACTAAATGAGAGAACAGATATAAGATAAGAGGCGACAAACTGACCGCGGCACTTTGTTTGTAGAAGAATCGGACCATTTGAATGGAGAGAAAGGCGGGAAGGCGAGAGATGAGAGCCTGGAAGTGAAGGAGTGTCTAATGGGCGTTGGGAGGGGAAGGGTACGAAGATGCAACTAGTGATCATCCCTATGCCAATAACCTTATTACCGTACCTTCTTTTCATACTTGCAATCCCTCTCTACTACCGTACTCTTCTTCTCGATTTCCTCACACATCTTCTCCTTTATTCCCGTCTGCAGATACTTCACTTCTTGCGAGAGGAAACACGACAACTGCAAAATAACTGATTATAGTGGAAACAGATCATACATGGGATAGTGTATTAGAGGAAATCAAAAGTTTCTAGAGGAAATCAAAAGCAGCAATCCTAACAAGGCTTTTGCACTATGATTCATAAGTGCAGGCACCCATCCTAACGTCCGATTGGACAACCGCGCCCATGTATAAAATAGATGGAACGACGCTCAGATGGTGTGGAATTTTATAGTAGACTAGAAAGATGTAATAGTCACCTGATAGAAGTCTTCGGTGGTCTTCTGTACTGGTTCATCGTCCACTTCTTTGTTCTTCAAAGACACTGCATATCTTCCTCTGAAAAACTCGGAAAGAGGGACATTCCCATTGGGAGTCGACTGTCGCAACCCGTCCAACACTAGTCGTTGCATCTTAAACACGCAATCCATATTGATCAATAATTCCTATAAATATTCCACCTATATTTGTTGTGTGTGTTTTTTGAAGAATACATCTATTACTTGGACTAGGGTGACATTTGCACTTGGAATGGGCTGAGCCGGCTTTTGCAGGAAAACCCCTCGTCTATTATCTCGAAAAGTGAACCTCGCAGAAGCATTCATTAGCATCTTGCTGTTGAAGATGACCGTCAGGAGAGCGAGTTGAGAATTGGGGAAGGATGGCATGCAGAGCCTGAGCAAGAAAACACTTTATAATATTAACCCCTCAAGTATTTCATCTCTCTTCATGCTATTACTGTACAGACATGCACCACTACGTATATCACAGCACAACCCTAACAATTACAAACTCTCGAAAATTCAGTAATTTCGAGAAAATTCTTAATTAAAGTAAATGTACAGTATACCTGCAGCATGTTAACAGGCAACACAGCATCATCCGGTCCTCTCTTTCCATTATCAAGATCCCTTACAAGACTGCAACAGGATTGAATTACCCTATACATGCCAAACCCCTTACTTTCTAAACTGGGAAGCCATTTGGAATGCGGGGCCTGTCGCATTGGCAGGAGGGGAATAGGCATTGACAGCCTCTTTGAGAACAGGAACCGACTGAAGAGAATACCACAGCGTGTTCAAGCACCTTGGAGGTGACTGATGCTCATGAAAGCCGTAAACAACATTTGTTCTTACTGTAAATTCAAAAAATCGTATGCTAATGAAGCAGTCTCTCTTGTCATGACCACTTTGCATAGGGATTAGACTAATTAATGGTCATTTGCATAGGGATTTTGGCAAAATGCCATGGGACCTATCAGACAGGCGGGCACGCTGTGAATACTAATCCTGCGAAAGTAAAGTCGTATAGAACAATCGAATTGGATGTCATCTAAGTGTAAATAAATACTGCTGCCTACCTTGAGTGCTTGAAGGACTGAGTTCATGTAGCAAGTATTGCCCAGGTTCTTGAGTCCAACAGGCAAAGGGACAGGCTTTTCTCCCATTTCGTTGAGTACTGAAATAATACTACTACATAAACATTCACGTATATTTCATACTTGATACTTGATTTTTTTAAATATTTGCAGTTTCTTGTCCCTCGATAATATGCACCTATTACCCTTACAGTTCATTCCATGTTCATATAACATCCACATAAATCAAGCGATTTAGCAAGGTAAAATAAAAGTAACCGTTGTCTTCTCCCAGGTTTTCAGGCGGCTTCGGTATTTCGGTAGCACTGCCCATCATCATAATAAGCAGTCCATCGCTTACCGCAATTCCATCCCATTTTTCGTCTCCAAGGGTTTTACCCTGTAAAGTTCGATGATTCCGAAATAGAACGAGGAACTGAGTACCTTGATGACAACCTTCTGTCGTTCAGGAGAGACTCCAGAGAGAGCAAATAGCTGGGATTTGAAGAGAAGAGGTGATTCGTTGAGGTCGGCATCCACTTCGAACTTCTTCTTGCCCCATTTCACGAATAACTTTACCATGACGATCTAAATGAATCGAATAGTCAGTGATAACAAGCTAAACAACATACTTGTTAGAAATGATGACAACGTGTCTATTTACCAGTTTGAATGCGCGCTGAAAATTTTTCACTAAACACAGTATGTATTTCCATATTTTGAAAAAGATATATCAATACAGCTTGCTGGAAAACCCAAATACATATGAATTTCTTGCACAAAGTTAATCATAAGAGCAAAATAAGTAAACAAATGTTCGAGGCAATCTGCAAATAACAGTCTTCAAAGTTCATCCGGTATTTAGCTTTGTCTACTAAGCAGATTCCGGTTAATCAGTTGGCGATTCCTACCGTAATCTAAGCCGAGTTCAAGTTCGACGAAGTTTTAATTTGCTTCTTATTTTTTATTCCTTTTTTTGTGTTATTTTGCATCTTGCGCGCTCAGTTTGAGTATTCAGGACTTCGAGACGTCCGTCGTATGTCGTTGTGGTTCTCGCAAGATGGAGTTATTGTCTTTGCCTCCGTTGCTCTCTTCTTTATCTGTGGCTGGCTATTCTTTATGAAGCAACTCTTCCGTAACTATGAGGTATGACGCCATTTAATCATATCATATCTTCTTTTTTACAGGTCCACAACCGTGTTGTCCAATTGCTGTTCTCCATCACGTTCGCCCTTTCTTGTATTATGTTCGAACTGATCATCTTCGAAATTCTTGCAATTCTCGAATTGAAGTGGGTCTTCGCAATTCTTAATTTTCTTTAGCCTACCCTTTTTAGTTCGCGACTTCTATACTGGCGTCTCGGCCTCTACTCTATCCTATTTGTACTCATTGTTGTGCTTCCGATATACGTGGCTTACACACTTCTAAATTCGATATCCTTCGGTATTTCTGGAAGCTTATCCCTATAATTTTTGTATTTATTCAGTGAAACACTCATTCGTCTACCCATTGACTGCGGCGTTGTGGCTAATCTACATCTACTTCTTCTGGAAGTTAGGCGATCCCTTTCCCATCCTCTCAGCTAGACATGGTAATGTCAATTTTAAAAGTTTTCCAAGAAGATAATTCAGGAATATTCACAATCGAGCAGGCGATATCGCGAGTGGGTGTATTCGGTGTGACAGTGATGGCCGTACTATCTGGATTCGGAGCTGTCAATGCTCCCTACTGCTATATGACTATTTTCATGCGAAAGGTACGGAAGGAGAGACAGTTGGGTAATGCTGTCATGGAAAGCTGTTTATAACAGGTTTTTTTGACTAATGAGGAATAATGTGTATTGAAGAGTGTAATCAGGTAGACCAGACATCGATCCTGCAAATGGAGAAGAAGCTATTGCAAACGATGGAAATGATCGTGGCGAAGAAGCGGAAAGTAGCACAGCACGAAAGGGACATATCGATGAGTGCGTTCTCACGAGGTACGGTATCTGATGATTGAGACATGGCAATGAGAGGGAAGGTCTTCTGGAAGGTAGAAAGATATTAGATGTCGGTGTCAAAATTGAATTAGAGCGCAATTTTCTAATAATGACTTTAATATTTGCATATGAGCTCTCTGGTCAGCGCTACTTTTTCCATTTAAGGCGGGGAAGAAGGAGTGGGTTTGCTGCATCGAATATGGGGTACGGTATCGTCCCCCGTGACATCGATAGCAGCTACCGATCACATACGAACTCTAAAGAGTGAGATTGTTCCCCTCGAGGAACTCTCGAGACATCTCTTTCTCGAGCTCGTTGAACTTCGCAATATGAAGGTCTTTTTTTCTTTTCCATCTCATACTAATTATCGTATTCTGTCCATCATTGTCTTCATGTTTTCCTGTTTTATGCTTTTTTCCCATATATGTTATCTATTTCCAGGAACGATTAGACTATTCGACTACATGGATGGGACGGTACTTTAATGTACTCGGACATTTCTTCTCTGTTTATTGCATCTGGAAAATTTTTATTTCAACGGTTTGTGTATTATCCGACGAACCATAAATTAATACATTGCAGGTCAACATAGTATTCGATCGTGTGGGCAAGGTTGATCCAGTCACCAAGGGAATAGAGATAGCTGTTATGTGGATGGGTTTCGACATTGATGTAAGAAATCACAATTTATTTTTAATTCGATATTTTAAGGTTCGATTTTGGTCACAACATATTTCATTCCTGCTTGTAGGGGTAATTGTAGTGACCTCGATCAGGTGAATTTTGAGCACTTCGTGTATAAAGCAATAAAAAAAAATTCAGAGGTCTTCTTATCACATTAACAAAGTTTTTCTATGCAATTTCTTCAAGTAAAAGTTCCAATATCATTGTGCTTCTATTGGCTCAAATTATGGTAGGGGAAATTAGTTGGACCTCACGCATAAACTTATTTAGGGTATGTATTTCGTATCAAGTGTACTTCTTATGCGGATGAATATGCCTCATGAGTACCGGTTAGTCCATCTTCTGTTTAATCTTAGTCGGACATGTTGTGTTCGCAGAGTCATTATCACTGAAGTTCTCGGCGATCTCCAATTCAACTTTTACCATCGATGGTTTGATGTGATTTTCCTTATTTCTGCTTTGTCATCCATTCTCTTCCTTTATCTTGCCCACATGAAATCTCCTATACATTGATACCTCCGTTATTAATTTAATTTATTGCAAGAATGGCATGTTCACATGTCTGGGCTTAGTAAACGTACATATTAAGTAGTTAATATGTTGCTACCAGAAGGTTAACGGGTTGTAGGCAACTTGTAAAGAAAGAGGAAATGCACGTGAGTTGTACACATAATATTTTTCCGCTATTTATAGAATATAATTTTTTTAATTTTGATTTTTGTTGTTGTCATAAACAACATGAACAAGATAAAGCTCTACTTTTGTGTGATTATGATTTGTAGATCAACTAAACGTTTTGCTGCACCTATGTATAATAGCCTCTTACAAGCTGCTAATTAAGATGGATGGACTATAAATCGAATTCTCTAGTGTTGACTACTGCATCGTTGCCATTGTGATTAAGTTGTGGTACTGGCCCGATACTTGAATAATCAGTGATATTGGACAAAGCATCGTGTGTTCCTATTAAAGGAGGTGGACGGTATGGCGCGGGTTCATTAGACGGAGGAAGATGAGTAGAAGATGACCAAGATGTGAGCATACGAGACGGACCATTGCTTCTGAACGTATGCATTTATTGGAATAGAAGATAAGCCTCACTTTGGAGGTTGCCGTCCCCTTTTCTTAAGTTCCTGGATTCGCTGCCGCAGCTCGCTCATCTTATTGAGGTCTCTCTGCACCGCTTCTTCTTCCGGATCAACCTCTCTTTCCGTAACTCTTGCTAATTCTTCCGTTAATTGAGCTATTCTGCGGTCCTGTAGGTTCTGGTATCAGGTATCATATCTAAAGAATCTCACCCTCTCAGACTTCTCTCTTTGGAGTAGCTCTATTTTCTCTTGAAACGTCTCCGTCATGTTGCTCTTCATTCTGAAAGAGCAATTAATGGTTTTCATAGCAGTTTCCAAACCTTTCAGAGTCCTCGTATCTTTTTCTGCTTTCCTCTAAGGCCCCTTCCAGCCGAAATATCTGCTCTGTTAGCTCTTGTCGCATTCTAATCAACAAGTCATCTCCTTGTCCATTCTTTCTGATTCCGTTTCCGTTGTTGTCCTGCTGAACTTGTCGTTAAACAAGCAATAAGTTAAACTCACCTTTCTTTCTGCTATTCGCCTTGTCATGAGCAGTTCATCTTGAGTCTTCTCAAGTACCTTAACCAGTGCATCGCTTTAGTTAATCAGTAAAAACATACAGTTTCTGTTCTGCGAAGCTTATCCTGAGTAGTAGTCAAGGCACTTTCAAGTAGGGAAATATGTCTTCTTTGTTCTTCGAGGGTTAATGATTGTGAGTCGATTTCTCTTAGATGCCGTTCGTTCATCAAAGTAAGCTCATCATCTATAATGATTGATCTCATAATTGTATTTGATAAGGTCTGCATTCTACATATGAATTATCCTTTCTTCCTCTACAAATCAGGCCTTACTCTGTCTTGCAAGTCCTTCAACGATGGAATTGAGCTTTCCATAGTCTTCCAGTTGTATAGCATTGTTGGCAACTCGTTGCTGTTGTACAGTTGACATGGCAGCTAGTCTCTCGAGTAAACTTTCCTTCTCGCTCTCGACACTAAACGAACATTTACGGTAGTCAATTATTCAGCTTACTTCTTTAATCGCCCTTCGAGGGCTGCGTATGCAGTTCTTTCTAGCTCCTCCATCCTCTCCTTTTCCCTCATTAATAGCTCGTAATCTTTTTCAATCGCTTCGTGATCACTCTCCAGCTGAACACCATTAATGATGTGACGTTCTCAGAGATAACTCACGAGTTGTAGTTTGTTAGCTTTGTTGGTTAAGGATCGCACTTTCTCTTGTAGATATGCATTCTCTTGACGAAGCTCCTGAACTGCTTTATTCACAGGTCACGGATGCATAACCAGTAGAGCATACGATTCGCGTCATTTTGATGAATAAGTTTCATCCAAATCTATATAAGCAATGGGTCTGCCATTTTATATACAGCCTGAAACATAATCATTTCGACAACGCGAATCGTATGCTCTAATAACCAGACAGAGTGTACTTACCTGAACAATGTTGGCCATTCCTTCTCCAGATAGGGTGACATGATGGTTGTAATCGTAGTTCTGCGCCCGTATTCCGGATATTGTACTCTGTTCGGTAGATCGTCCCCTTGAGTACGCCTGTCTCCTTTTCTCAGCTGGGCATGTTCCAATTCCACCGGTGCAGAGCATTGAGCTGGTCCTGTATTTTGATTAGAGATTTAGTTTAAGCAGGAAGGTATACCCAGCATCTCTTTGATCAATAGAAACGAGACAAGGCTGACTGTGACTTGACGTTCCTTGAAGGCATGATGATGGACGGGTCGGAGTTCTCAAACTATCCTTCTTATTCTATTATAATGTCTGTGCGTGAATAGTAAAAGGGTAAAATAACTGACTCATTGGCGTTGTCAAGTCGAACGGAGGAAGTCATCGATGTCCATTGAGTAGCGTCTTGTTGAGCTCGAACCTATTTAGTATTCTATGATCACAGAATGGGAAAAGTAGCTACAGGACAAAGTAGTTGGCAATTACTACCTCTTTCTGGTACTTGCTCAGCATTTCGGCCAACTTGGCTTCATTCTCGCTCGTCTCTTGCTTCATCTCATTCATGAGATTGTGCAGCATGCGAGGTTCATCTAAAATATGTATGACTTGAAGGGTGAATGGGGATTCCAACTTTTAATGGGATTAACGGTGTTGATTCGTCGTGCCTCAGTTGTGAGTCGAGGCTGTCCCATGTCACCGTTGACTTGAACCTCATCATCCATCCAACTGCAATTCATTTTAATTCGAGTAAGGCACAGTAAGATAATCACTAGAAATCAAACTATTCATTAAATACAAAACTGGGTTAGACACGACAATCGCATTCTCAACAGTTGCTTACCGTATATATTAGCGTTGGGGCAGATAATAGGTCACTCTTCTGCTCATCGTTTCCTGTATATTACAGCACTGTGGGTCAAGTAAGCATTACGCGCATAGCATTGCAAGGGTGGAAAAGTAGAAAAAAGATCCTTTTCACTTATTACACTGAAGATAGCGCTTCAGAATGATTCCAGATAAAGTAAACGTGGTGAACTTTGCTCTGTCAATGGTTCCTGTCAGAGAGCAGAAGAGTCTGTTGTGTGAATGGTGAAGTGAAAATAGGTATGTCTGTGCACTGAGCGAACTCTCCTAACTCTCCTCCCCCCGTGCTTGGTTGTCGTGCATTGAATGTCGTCTCGTCTCTCATTCCCATAACGTGTCCCATAACCCTCAGCCTCTTCTTCGCCGTTAGTCATGCTCTGCGACAGTTATCGTTATGTCGTTCTATTCTTCGGCGTTGTATGTCTCACTGCCATCTGTTGCAACTACTCTATTATCAACTTCACCTTTATCTGTATGTCGAGAGATGTAGATGATGTGATCGACACGGGCAACGGGGTAAGAATGTAGTCAATGGTCAATAAGAGACTGTTCAAGACAACACGACAACGTTATGACTACACTCCGACGGAGAAGGGCTATATTCTTTGGGCTGTGGCGTTTGGGACGATTGTTGGAACATTTCCTATCAATTGGGCTTACGTTCGATGGGGAGCGAGGTGCCTTAATGTTATGCAAAGCCTCAAAATGGTTTTCATAGGTATCCATTCTTCCTCTCTGGATTACTCTCTGCATTTTCAACTGTGCTATCTCCTTGGGCTGCACACTCAAGCCTTTGGTTCTTCATAATTCTTCGATTTATTCAGGTTTGTCTCGTAGAATCGAGCGATTAGCAAATGTTGTTCAGGGTGTAGCGTACGCAGCTGATTTTGCCGCGATTGGGATAATCGTTGTTCGGTTAGACCATTTATCTTCTCTCCCATTCAGTTCCTGTTCAGATGGGCACCACTGAGCCAGAATGCCATTTTCATTAGTTTTCTCACTTGTTTCTCTCCTATCGCTCAGATCATCACTAACCCATTAGCAGGAGCGGTATTTATGAAGTTAGTTATGAAGTGTAGGATAAATTTAGTTCTGCACTTCATCGCTTGGATGGAGATGGGCTTTTTACTTCCATTCGATAGTAACCGTAATAGTCTTCATCGTCTGGGTATTGATATACACAGATGATCCACAAACTCATCCGGTTAGTCATTTGTTATACATCTTCCAAATGTGTATTATAGGCAGTGTCGCCAAAGGAACTTGCTCTGATTCAAACTGGAAAGACTAAGGAACATATTGAAAGAGACTCGTTCGTTCCGTACTGGGTAATCTTTTTTTTTAGTTTTTCGATTAGGAGATATGTAGCTACTTGTAGGAGATATGTAAGAACAAGACTATATTGGTCGTATGGTTCAATGCACTGACTGAACTAGTTGGATACATCATAATGCTCAGCTACGCTCCAACTTATATCAACAAGGTATTATGACGTTCCTATGTACATTCCATGTATAGTATAGTTAATCCGAACAACTGTTGAAGGTACTCGGATATGGTGTAGAAGAAACAGCTTATCTTGCCACAATCGGGTCTCTTATTCACTTTCCTCTGAAAGTGTGCTGCGGTGTACTCTCTGATACCATGACGTAGGCTTTATACACACTTAACCTCTAACAAAAAGAGTTCAGGTGTATTTCGGAAAAGGCAAAGATGTGGATCTTTAATACAATTGCTGTTGGAGTTGCAGGTGCATATCATTTCTCTTTTACTTATCTCAATGTAGTTGTCTCGTTTCAGGAATTCTCTGCGGATTAATTGGAGTATCGCCGACACCGCTTCTTGCTGTTGTCTGTCTAATTGCATCTACTTCAATTATTGGGGTAAATGCTGGAGGCTTCTACAAGTGTGGATCTTTACATTCAAGGTTTCCTCAGCTGCAATCTGCATTATAGTTTTCTTATTACAGGCAGTATGGACATTTCGTACTCGCGGCAGTTCAATTCTCAAAATGTCTCGCCTTGATCATTGGGCCACTTATGGTGATTTTGGTCACATCTTGATAGTATTGACATTGAGATGGCCAATGCCAATACTATCATCGATATATCAACCGATTATATACGATTGCTCATCGATATATCAACCGATTCCTTTCTTTACATGTTCCACTCTCTCCATTTTCTTATGTCGTTTTACTTTCTCCTTTTTTAGGTGATGGACTCACATTTTATAGGTCATGGCTCTTGCTCATTCCGACGAGGATGCAAACGGGTGGATGCTCATATTCATACTCAATGCAGTACTTATGCAAATTGTAAGATTTTATACACTTCAGAGCTTGCAGTACACACTGTCGCATCACTAGTGTGTAACGAGTTCATTTGCAGGCAAATATTCTATTCTATCTCACAGCGACTGATCAACCCGCTGCATTTACCCGCATCACAAGATCTAGTTCATCGAAGATTTGAAAATTTGTGCTTACAACGTGCAATGTATTTATTATGCTCAGCAACCTCTAGAGAAAAGGCTTTATTATGCGTTATTTTTTACCGGATACTAGAAAAAGGGAGATTGGAGAGAGCTGTGGCTACGGCATCTGTAGAACTAAGAGTGAGGAAGACCGCACGAAGGGAGAAATCGATGGCTTCATCCAGGGAGTATCCATGGAGAAGAGATGACAATATGCCCGAGTTCATCCTGAAATAGTAGTGATAATTTGAAGAGCGGATCATGCTTACGTGTCACCCGCACCGGAAACAGAAAGGACATTGGCGATGGAAGGAGGAGGAACCGTGTGAAGCATGCCCCAAGAGCATTCCGAGTTCTTAATATCACTTGAACGAAGCACGAGAGAGCATATATACTTTGTACTTGGACACTCCAAACTTTGGTGATCGAGTAATCAGAAGGGATCCTTGAGAAGCAAGTGTGATCAGTATGAGATCAAGCTGCGAGAGGGAATGAGGAAGTGAGACCGAAGTAAGAAATGAAGCAAGCGAAGTAGTTGATTCAATTGCACTTTCTGAATAACGATATTATGTTAGAGGTTTCTAGACGAAACCTCACCAGGAGCGGAAATTCCACAATGGGAGAGGATGGCGAGGAATTCGCGTGCATTTGGAGAGATGACTGATACGCTGTTCGAGAATGGGGTACGTAGGAACTTTGTCGCCTTCGAGATATCCGTCGGCTCAAACCATACTACAAGGTGAATTTTTTACTTCACTTTTACATCTATATTCTTTACCTTTTTTCTTGTGATATCCAGTGATTTTAAATAGAGAAGAAAGGGTTTCGATGGGTAGATTGGCATCGGCAACGACATATTCACTTCGAGAGAGGACTTCCTCGTTGTCTTGAATATACTGAGGAGTTATCGTTTGCACCATCTCCTCTACACACGATATTCCATACAGTACGTTGCCCTTCTCATTGAGAGACATGTAAACTGCTGTCGATGGACCGTCTTTCACTTGGAGAACGCGACTCACATCCTCAATATTGGTTTATTTACTTTTTCTTCTTATCATTCACATTGTTTTGAGGGTCACGTAAGATGTTGTTCTCCTCTATTGCCCCAAACAATCATTCCGTTCCTCCCAACTCACAATAATTTGTGCAGTCTTATCGAGTATCGTCCTTCCGTGTACATCGTCTCCCACACTTGATAGAAGAGTCACGTCGCATCCAAGTCTTCCCAGTGCTTCTCCGTGATTCCTTCCCACTCCTCCTAATCGTTGTACTACATTACCAGCGTACGATCCTCCGTCTCTCTGGAATGAATCCATTAAAATATCTTGTTTACAAAGCTGCCCTTAATAGGTTTGATCACTTCATTATCATTTATGTAACTAAAGCGACAAATCTTTTTCTACGTTCCTTTGTGCAAACTGTAGAGTAGTGATGGGGCGGGAGATGGTATTTGTGATAGGAGGACGGGGAGTCATAGGGAATACAACGGAGTTGGATTGATTCCTTGTTCGCAAGATGCCCTCTAGAGTCTTTGATGGTCTCAAACCCGTTCCTGACTACCGTATTTGGATTTACTCCGTAAATGGACTCATCATCTCCTTCCAGGTAGGATTTCATATTCAGTATTTGACCCTTTTTTGTTTATGACAGCGTAGATAATCTAAAGTAAGAATAGTACAGATTGTTTAAATAGAAGATAATGTTGTATAATTGTTGTCTTCAATATTATATTTTATGTAAATATTCTTTGCAGATAGTTGTGATTGTTCTGGGCTACCTGCTGATGTCTCATCCATACTGGTCACTTATCCCTATTTCTCCCAATTCTTCAATCGTCATAGCATTCGCTCTTGTTTTCTTTGTTCAGGTAAGTTCATTCTTTTATTAATCAACATTTCTTGCGGGTTGAAGTAGTCATAGAGGAAACGCTAAGTATGAAAGTAAACGGAAACTTCTGATTGGAATGCGTTATGATGATTGCGGGGTAGGAGTAGGGGTGGGGGTTAGAACACATGGGGTGAGTAATCAGGGACTAAAAGGGGCGCCGACTATAAAGACATTAAACATCTTAGTGGATCGCCTGTTTCTCTGCCATTGTTGGAGTATTCATTTCTTCACGCGAATTCATAAAGGTCTATTGGCTGCTAATGGTTAGCTATGCTTTCTTCTTCGATTATGCCGCCTGTCAAAGGACAAATCATCAATTTTTGAAATTATTTCTCAGTTTTTGTTTGTATGCCTTTGAGTAAGAGCAACAATACAAAAATATAGTTGAGTATGAGAAATCTTTTTTTGTTATTGAACGGATTTATTCTTACTATCAGATTCCTTTATTTTTCATCGACATAATCAAGTTTGCCGTAGCTTCTTACACGTTGATGCAGGTTTTATTTCGCTTAACTTATTATGTTCAAAACTTGTTTTCACACCGACGTTCTTGAGGTGCATATGAGCTTAATGTCCCCTGTCACTTCCAGTGATTCTCTTTGTGCGATGTGGATAGAGTTCGCACGGTAAGCACCCTTATCCGATTCTTCACGTATTCTGTTCAGAGAGTATTCATGTTCAACGGAGTGTCTATCAACCCCCACATCCTCATGTTCTCTTATGCTATTACGGTGAGTACCTCATCCTTCCTCTTTTATCTAAGTTTATGCATACAGTTGGATGCATTCTCGTCTCGACCACATTGGGATCATCATGTGCTTTGTTCTATTTCCGCTTAAGCTTATCGTCATTCTTGTTCTGAGGTTGTCTCTCTAGTTTTTGTTGAAAAAACAGTATTTCAGAGAAGATATCCAAGAGCTCTTCGAAGAGATCATATACTCCAAGAATCAATTGCTTTATAAGTAAGTCGAAATTTAGTTCTCCATAATTGTGTATATGTATTTCTTTTTCTAGACATTGGGCACTCGGTGATGAGGAGGATATGATGGATAGATGTCTTCGAGAACAACGGAGAGAAGAAGGAATACACGAAACAGATACTGTATTTGGGGCTTGACTTCGTATTGAGCTGATCGCTAATGAGTCCCTACGAATAAATCTGCTACATACCTTGAGCGTATCATTAGTGATTGCCTCAAAATCGAGAATCGATGCACCGACTGCAACCTAGACAATACAGTTATTTGAAATAGATAATGCTTGAAAATATCGTTTCGATTAACCTACGATTTTCGGTTTTTTCTTCTCCTTCTGCAGATGTGTTGCAACGATTCTACTGTAAATTATTATTTATGCGTGAAACGTCAAAACTGAAAGACAAAGGGGAAGCCAGGAAGGTTTATATATGGCCTTCACCTCTTCTTCTCCCTCTTCTTCTCTGCTAAACATACAGCCAAACTCGTAGCCACTCGTGCATTGTTCTCGAGAAGGGCGACATCTGCAACTTTATTGTCCTCGAGTACAACTAGCTTTCTTACTCGTCTTGATGGATGATCCCTTCGTCGCATTGGCTACTTGTTGTAGTAGAAACGGGGTTATCGCTTGTCCACGTACGCCTTTTTCTCTTAAAGGAATTAAATTATAAACACTTTCTTTTGATAACTAATGATTTCATAAAGGATAAAACTTATCGCCCACCTGGCGTCTATGAGAGCGTTTTGTATTGCTTCTTCGATGACTTTTCCTTCAGCTTCCATGTGTGATGGAAGGGGAACGGCGAGAATCGTGCCTGCCTCCAGACCCAGAGATGCACTCATTCCTAGGACGTTCTTTGTCATCACAATCAATGCACCACCTACTTATGATGTCGGCGATCTCCTCGATGCTCCTACTGTTGGTCTGCCCTTTGAATGGGGTTGTCGACGAGAAGAACCCAGGAAATACGTTGCGATCTCCGAATACAAGAGCATTCACTCCGTTCGTTTCCTGAATTAGAGAAGATATAGCATGATTCCAGGGAAGAGCATACCAACACTTCCAGTGTCTTTCCGATATCGAGAATCGATTTGATTCCTGCACAGACTACAGTAACAGGAGTTCGAGCGAGCTCAGTTAGATCGGCTGAGATGTCAAAGGCTGAAGAGACGCATGATTCGTCCTTCCTCGACCAAACTAACTGTCTTCTGCTCCCCTATGAACTCCTCCAATTCCTCCCGTCGAGAACACCGAAATGCCTGCTTGGTGTGCTGCCCACATGGTTGAAGCTACGGTCGTGCCACCAGTTAGTCCCTAAATCGCGAGTACTAAAGAACACGAGAGAACGCAACACAATAGCATAGGTAGGGTTGCAAGAATGCACAAGCAGTAACAAATATAACCTTATTTAATGCGTAGGCCATGTCTCTTCGCGATACTTTTACTGTTCCCTTCTCCTGGGCGATTCGCTCCAATTCGTCGCTTGTCAGTCCCACTTTGATCTATATCATTAAATTACACTAAACAAGGATTTCCCGAAACCTTTCCATCCATCAGTGCGATAGTTGCAGGTATTCCTAATCCCTCCCTCACGACTTTCTCCAAGCTTTCAGCTGTTCTAAACTGCATAGTCTTTTTGAAATCATAGGGTAACTCACTTAAGATTAGTGGGATACGGAAGTCCATGAGTTATTACAGTACTTTCGAGGGAAACCACTCCTCTGCCTTCACTAAGGGCAGTCGAAACTTCATCGGATATAAGCAGACGAGACGAAAGAGAAGAAAGGAGTCGAGTGCAGGGAAGACGCATGTGCAAGTATAAGATGGCAGGGTTGAACTGACTGGAGGAAAGCGAGAGTAAGACTGTCAATGGAGCACTGTTTCCTCACTGTGTATCACGCCTCTGTCTACTCTCTTCCTCTCTCTCACCCCTGTCCCTCTTATCTCCCCTCTCTTTCTTCTCTCTCCCGTCTTCTCTTCCCAACACACTGCATCGATCGTATCTCCATTATCAGAACACTTTATCAAATAGTTCGGCTCACATATAATAGAATAGGCGAGATAGTCATAAATAACCCATAAGGGTTCTTGTTCACTTCCATTCACTCTGTTCCTTCTTCTCATGTCCTATCTTCTTGACGCGTCGAACAAAGAAGAGGTGCTGAACCACAAATTGTGCCCCATTTTGTCAAGCGTGATAAATCACTTTCCATATCTGATATTATTGTAGAGATTATTCTTGCTTTGTCAAGTAAGTTTAGTCGCTCTTGACATACCTTGCGAACCGAGTGCATAATAGACATCAAGTGTGCATTGTTGTCCATAATATGTATATTATCCCCCAACTGTCCCTTCATCTTCTCCTCCAACGACTCATCATCGACTTCACCGTTCATATGAATCTGTGGTCGTCATTCCCTCCGTACAAAGAGAGCATCTTACGATATCGGCCAATACTCCGACCACAACTCTCTTGGCAATGGGAAGTGCACCGTAAGGAGAAGACCAGATGATTGTGAGAAGACGGAGGCATTCCAGAGATGCACTAATCGTATCTGACTTCTGAAACACAGACCGAAATTCCCCCATCGCGTCAACCTGGAGAACCAGAAATCAGTAGGGAGGAAGAAATTTTCCAGGACAGCTGGAGAAATATTCCCTAACCGGTTAGGGAAATTTCGCTGTAAGCGAAGGAATTAATGAAAATCGTTGAGCGAAATATTATGTTAGTTATCTCATTCTCTTCAAGAAGAGGTTATTTAAAGTGGGAATGAATTTTCTTGTGTACTTTCCGTAAGTAATACTTGGTTTACGGCTTTGGATGGGTTTGATATAGCGCATGAGAAGAGAACTAATATTATATAACGTGGTGTATGTACCTCGATGGATAGAGCCTGTTGGACAATGAGTCTCTCCCAACAGGGAAACACAACGGAGAAGAGAAGTTCACGGTTAAAGAGAAGACTGAGATTCCGCCCGAGGGTAGAAGTACGTTGCCAGCGGGGAAGGGGACACGAGAGAGAGTACATGAGGGGAACGATCTAGGGAGATGTAAATAGATGGGGAGGGGGGGGGGGTAATGGAAGAGAAGGACTCACCACTTTCATGTCTTCTGCATGAAGGCAAGGAATGATGACTCGATTCTCACCGGTTACGTGTAGAATGTGATCGTTCCACGAGTGGCCACTCATCAGAACAGCCTAATCAAGGCGTTAAAGAGCTAAGTCCCTTTTAAATAGAACTTCTAATTGTAAGAATTTTAGAGATTATTATTCCCAGGATGCTCATTTTATCACAATGTGTCACTTCGAAATACGTTGCTGTGATAAGCTGTGGGTGTGGGAACTATAGTGCTTATCATGAGAAAAAAAGTGGGCACCGCTTTATGTCTTGTCTATTTATCATCATCTAATAAACACTCCTTATAAACGAAATATCCACCTTGAATGCATTGCTGAGGCTGGCAAAAGCTGCCTTGTGAATGAAGAACTCTCTCGGTTCACCCGATTCGTTCTTAACCTCTCTCATCCTTCTTCCCCTCCTCATCGATCGTACTCACCTCTCCTACCGTAATCACCCAGTCCCATCCAACCGGTCTATCGCCTCTCATTATCGTCTCCAACACTTCGTTTGCTTCTTTATTCATCTCACTTTTCCTGAATGATCATCGTAACCCTTCAAATAGGTGGTTAACTTGGTCAGATCGATGATCTTCGAGAGGCGGAAATACGATCGATTGACCGAAACTCGTACTAGAACGTGAATAGAGGTGGCTTCTCCTTAAGTTAATATTTGATCTCCCTGTCCTCCTTCCCCCACATACCTGCAATCGTTTCCAATTCGTGCTTCGTCCACATTCGTTTCCCAATGAGTACTCCTCCCAATTGTGGCGTCATCTCATCTGTATTCGTCCCTCATTCCCTTCATTTCACCTTATTCATACCATCTTCACCCTCTTCTCCGTCCTTCTTGAGCACATTAATACTCGAACATACAATACGAGGCATCTTCAGTTTCATAGGCTCATTCTTTCCGACTGATCCTTAATAGTTTATTCATTCAGCCCGGTCAAATCTTCTTTTACCCCTCTTATCCGTGTTGTCAACTCCAAGATGAGGTCCAAGTCCGACTATCGAGAAGGAATATTCATCTCAATGCTTTATTCAGTATAATATTTTCCACTACTCACTCTTAGCCTTAGTTGCCCGAAGCGCGACACTCCACAGAATGTGATTGAGTGATAGAGGGATGGGAGTAGATTGAACGAAGTCTCCCGTTGACAGATCCTGAATCGTTAGCATTCTATTAAATAGTAGAACGTAGTAGAAGGAGCATTTAACTAAGGTCAACTATCGATAGAATGTAAGCCGACATCAAACGATTTGAGAAGAAGCGAAGTGATACTGGTGAACTCGATGACTTGCGCATCTTCATCGCCTTCGATGGAATTGAGAGACTTCGTGGGGGGAATCACTGGGTCAGCCACTGTAATAATTTCTTTATGCGAAAACAATAGTTTTTCTTTAACAAATAGTTTCTTTATGCGGAGTGCAAGAGCTTTTAATTCACTACGTTCTTCCTATAATGAGTGAGGCTAATTCTAAGTCATGGTATCTAATTTCCATGTGCCATTTTTTTTCTTTCTCTCTCTTCTCTTCGTTTACTGTATTGTATACTTTTACTCGCATTTCCGTGTGATCTGCAATAAAATCTATCTATCTAATAAATAAAGTCAACCATGATTTGGGGAAGTAGCGCGACGCTAGAGATCAGCTATCTACTCAGTATAAAATAAAAGTGTTTTGCTCCCCTCTCCAAAAGAATGAGTTCTTTAGATTCTAATGACAATTTAACATTTTTTTCAATCTAACCCACAGGGGGTCAAGCAAGAAATGAACCTTCATTAGCATGGCCCGCGAGGGAGGAGGAGGAGAGGAGAAGAATGAATGGGAAATGACGCAATTTTGGCCATTTTTGGAAGTTTTTCTTTGATTAAAAAATTTGAAAAGTGATATCGAAAAAAAACTCACCGCTATCTCGTAGAGAAATTCATCCTCTATCATGCATATTCTCATTTTACTCTACTATACGCCCCGGCTGATCCTTTAGGCTTGGAAGTATTATAGGAGAGGTAGATAAATTTCAAGCATAGCTTATATATTTCTTCTTTATTTTCATTCTCGGTGTTTACCTTACCTTTTCTATGGCGATGAATGTATTTGGATGTTAAAATGTGAAGTGGAGGTTATAAAATACAGCTCCGCTGAACACAATTACGACAAATAGTCTTTTGGCCATAACTAGCTTCAAAATTGTCGTACAGAGTTCAAATTTAAACGCAAGCTTGAAGAGAGTTTTGATAATGAAGTGCTAGATTGTTGATGGGATAGATATGCTTGTTGAAAAGTTGCAACTCGGAGATGATACATTCATCGCCATAGAAAGGACACTCTCTCCTCCTCCCTCGCGGGCCATGCTAATGAAGGTTCATTCCTCGCTTGACCCCCTGTGCTAACCTACAAAAAACTCTCTATCTATCTACTCATTGCTTCAATTGCGGTGCTTTCATTGTCGGCTCTGATTCTTGGTAAACGTTCGATGAAACGCGGTTGAATATTCTTTGTTGCAGTTCGATGAAGAGCTGTTATTATTAGCTGAAATTTCTGGACAAGCGGTCTAATATAAATAAGAAAGTGCCGCAGGTAAATAAGAAAATGCCACAGATTTTTCTTTACTGTGAATGAAGAATGATAAGTTGATTGAAGAGGCGAACAGCAATATAACTTCAATCTACTCAAGTGATTGGAGAGTCTCGGAGACTCATGGGGGCAAAAGAGCTCATGGGCTATATTGGTTAGATTGAGATTATATTCAAAGATTATTAGTGTTTTTAAAGCTTTTTAAAAAGTGAGAGTTCAGCGGAACTCTACGCAATACTATATTTTGTTGGGTTGGTCAAGTGGTTCATTTCGACGAATGAGTTAACTACATCCGCGAGAAGTGAGTTATGAGAAATGGTCGCAATGGAAAGTTAGTTAAACTCATACGTGAGTTAAACTCACTTCTGCCTCGTCTAACTCAGTTTCTTCGACGACCATTCCTCATGACTCACTTCTCGTGGAATGAGTCGTCGCGATTAACTCAGTAATTCAGAAAAGTCTAACCAACACTACTATTTTGTACTATATGACAATGTATCTCATTAGTGCAATTTCGCTACCCACTCATTGGTCCTTTTCTGAACTGAGCGTCTCATAATGTAGCTGATGGGTCGTTTTAGAAGGTGCGTTTTGGAAGCCCGTTTTGGAAGTAAACGTGAATGACTAAAAATGAGATTTTATTATTTTAAAAATGCAAGATCAATTGCATTCCTTTCTCCACAACCTTAGTACATAATGTAGTTGATATTGCATTTTAAAAATAACAAAATCTCATTTTTAGTCATTCCTGTTTGCTTCCAAAACGGGCACTTCCAAAACGCACCTTCCAAAACGGCCATACCCATAAAGTACGGTTTAGGAAAATGTTCTGTCAGTTGCTTTCTCATTCCTATTTCCGCCGAGGGAGCGTCGCGGAATAAAAAAAAGTCCAGAAGAAATAGGAAAGAGTGTACTGAATCAGTACTACTGAAGGACCTTTCCGTCAATAATAACTGCGATGTCGCGTTCTTCAATTTACCTTTATCGTCGTGCACCAAGATCTCACACTTTCGTTTGTCAGAGAAACATTCAACAGAAAGAGTCGAAAGCTGAAAAAAACAATTGGGTTACTGTATTCGATGTCTACTGTGGATTACAGCAGTATCATAGTTTGGCAGTACCTGATAGTGTGAACCAATCCCTTTCCCCTACCACATCCTCCATTCTATCTCTCTCTCCTCGCTTCGCACCTTTTCCTCAACTCCATCCACTCCCCCTTCCATTTTCTCTCCTTCTTCTCTCTTCTCACAGGCGACCGTCTCACACGAACTCATCACTCGTAATGAATCTCCTTGTCTTCTCGCATAGTCTAATTATTCTTGATTCAATTACTCTGCATCTAACTAATCTCCTTGCACTATAGCGGTAGGCATATTATTATAGTAATAGCTTAAAGGCTCCCTCCGACCATCTCATTCATTTCTAGGTACATCCAATCAGTTAATGCGGTTAATTGATTGTGAGAGACAAGAGAGGAATGAAGAGACGGAGAAAGCGAGAGGAATCTGTGCACATCTTTTTTTAACTTTTTACTCGGAACCTAGGGCACTGAGAGCTATCCTATGATGTCAAAAAGCATAGATTAAAAAAGTGGTTGTTGGGTGCCTTTAACGTTCAGAGACTACGATATGTTTTGTGTATTTATCCAATAGTCTCTTTCTTCCATAGGCACACTTCCAGATGTTGGAGAATAGTAAAAAGTTTTCATTTATAAACTTTTTTCCTGGAAATGGGTCAATCTTGTGTTATCCGAATATTTGATGCGCATGCATTATAATATGTTTTTTGTTGCTCTTTACTGTACAAATTTGCTATTTTCCCAGCTACAGATTCTTGGGCAGAAAGTACATTAGTCGATGAGATATATGCGATTCGTATATCTTTCACGTTACTTCACCTCTTGTCCATTTGTACCCCACTATCCAATATGTGAATATGATTACCAGACGTCATTCATCTCCCATTGATTGCGTTTCGCTTCCCAGATGATCTTTGTCTATCTCTAATCCATCTCAGATGGGTCTGTGTGCCTCACAATGTGCTGCTTCTTCTTCGTTCGATAACAAAGTATCTCCTTCATTAGTAAGTCTATTCATTCACTTCTTGCCGTAAAGATCTCGTGCATGTGATCATAGGGGAAGAATATATGTAATAAATAAGGTGAAACGATCGGAAGACTGAGATTTACCTATACAGGGAAAAGGAGAGCCACCACCTCCCGATCTCTATCTAACAGAGGCTGAGAAGAAATTGTTCACCGTTCATTTCAAAGATACTCTTCTCGCTCAAAGACCAGACTTATTTCACAAGGTTGGTATAGTTTGAGATGTGAAGGTGTTGTATAAACGTATATAAACGTCTGCATATTATAGGAAATGTCGAGCTATCTAATTGTGAAAGAGTGAGAGTGTTCATTGCAGACGATGCTTTCGTGTATCCATGCATCTCCGAAGATGAACGAAGTCATCGCCTGTCAACAATACTGCATGAGAGACCTCTCGAAATGGCCGAAGCTTAACCAAATCTGGTTTTTACTCTTTGGGTGACCGCAATGAGTCGAGTGTACAGTCAGGCTCAGGAGAACTTCATGTTGTCTCTCGTCTATGAGGATCATCTCGATTCTGATGCAATGTTCATGAGGACTTTGCTCTTGGCTAAGGTTTCATCGTATCTACAAAGTATTATGATGCATATTTCTGGAATAACCTACCTAACAAAATGCACAGAAATAATATGTTGCTCAAGCCCAGGCAAATAACAACAAGCGAAAGTGCCGCTGCTTCTCATTTTTACTTGCGCAAATCCTAAAGGTCTCGCTAATTGAATGCGAAACACGGCATTCCTTCCTCGTTTCTAGTCATACTTACACCTTGCGTCAATCAAGATAGTCCGAAATAAACAAATAGCCTAGTCTCGCTTGACTCTAGCTCAGCATAACCAACACTTTGACAACGATGCATTTAGCATATTGTGGTTAGAGAGAAAACATCAACTTCAGCCTTAGTGGAAATAGGTATAACTGTCTAGGGAAAACAGAAGATCAAGTCAACAACGGCGACAAAGTTGAAGTTAGGTATTCTCGTATTTTTCATAAGACTAAAGCCAATGTGATACATAACTGTGCAGCGAGGGTGACGTGCTTTCAAGTACAAATAGGTTTGTTTGTGGTGTCTCTATCAAGTCAGCCCACGACTCTTTCTATTTCCGGTACACTCCACCTATCTCAGATATGGATTCAAGCCGCAGCTACTCGATATTTGGCAGCAACAAGTGTACGTAGATTGTGTCAGATTGGCTGCGATACAATCCAATTCATGAGTTAATTGTGAATTCAGGATGATGCAAGCAGAGAAAACGGAGATGGAAGAGCGAGAGAAGTCGGAATTCTTGCGAGTATTCGCTATTCTCAATCACTTCATAGTCAACGTCTTCTACTTTTCATCTACATTCGATCGATCAAAGAAGAGCTAGTCAAAACACCTTTCAGCACATGTATTCATATGGCAAAATGGGTCACATTCTGAACTTCGCTTTAATATTTTTTGTTTTTTTTTGGTTTATCGCCTTTATCGGGACAAAGGGGGTCTAGCACTTCAAATCTTCAAAAAAAGAGGAACCGAGATATCTTGAGTATCCTCTTGATTCTCGATTTTGTTATCATTATTATCATTCTGCATAAACTGCATCAACTCTTCATTGTACAGAACAACAGTGTATAACCTGACACAATAAATATTGTCATTTCTATGCAATTAATGCTCGTATGCGTTTTGTCTATACTTATAGAGAATAATATTGGCTACAGTACTCCTTTACAACGAACCCGTACAGTGAAATGATATGAAAGTTAAAGAAACAACTATATAGCAGGACCGGATTACGGTAATCATGAACAAGGAATGAATGGCATAGATATACACAGTGTAAGGCAAGTGGGAAAGGGTAAGACAGACCCGTTAGTAAATATAATAATATATTCAGAGACTCTTATCTATCTACTATCCATGAATACGAGCTTATGACAAAATACGCAATTGTTAGTAGGGTACCTAATCAAGTTGCATCGCTACCCACCGACATCATACTATTCGTTCTTTCGTGTCGGTTCAGTGATGATCGGACATCCTGTAATATACCATCATTTTCTCACTAAAAACACGCCTATTTATTTTTACTTATTCAACTCACCTTTAGACTAGCCATAGTCTTCTTCAACCACTTCTTCCCTTCACTTTCTGATGCATTGAATGAAGCAGTCATTTGATGAGAAAGATCTTGGTTACGACATTGTTCCTATAATACGTCAATCCAATAAATGTAATAGATTATCTTTTACTCCCTTTCCAACCCAACTGTGAATCTATAACCCTACCGTATACCACCCCTTTTACCGTACCTCCACAAGTAACAGCTTCGTCTGCGCCAATTCCAATTCCACGGCTCTGACATGAGCTTCTCTTTCTTCGAGTCTCGTGAGTAGATCCTTGAGTCCCAGCTGAAAAGAAGGAAGATCGGAGTAGGAAAGGGACAGACAACGGAGTACTTCGTGAGCGGGGGACTTGGCTGGACTTCGATTGGATTCCCACTCTTGGATGCTGGTTGAACACGAGTCACACGATGAGATACGGGCCTGAAAAGGGTCAGAGGGGTCTAGCAAGTGTCTCCATCGACTACTATTATATCTACCCCACCCCCTCCCTCCACTCACCATAATAGCCTTCTTCTGCTTCTCAAACTCTTCCTTTTCCCTCTCGGCCCTCTTCGCTTGTTGTGCAAAGAATCCCTTGTACTCGTTAGCTACTCTTTCCTTCGTTTCCCCCTCCACTTCCAATCTTTCCACCTGTAATATCATCCCTCTGCCTCATAGTCATTTTCCTACTCGAAGCAGACAGAATTAAGTGGTACTGAGTTCACCTCTACCTTCTCGGAATGAATAGTGAGTAAACCCCAACAAGGATGACCTTCCTTTTCCATGCTCACCTCCCTCCTGCACATTTCCTTCAGTTGTTCGTATTCCGACAGCAGATTCCTGTTGTCTTCCCCCAGGTCTGCATTGGTCCTTGTCAATCTCTCTACTGCATTCTTCGCTGATTCCAGCTCATCTTCCACCTTAACCATCGACATTTCCATCTCCAATCCATGACATGAATCAGCCATTTCCATTAGTTTACTCAACAACGTAGACAATACAACGTATGAGTCATTCCAAGAGTAGCCAAAGCTATCTCTAATTCCAAATGAATAGGCCCCCCAGCCCCTCCATCCCTTACCGTATCCAATTTCCTCCTCAACTCGATCTTGCTCGTCACCAATTCGTGTGCCAGATCATCGTTCTCTTGTTCCAATCGAATAATCGTCTTCAGATGTCTATCATTCTCTCTCTGAACAATGCTTACCTTATTTTCCATTCTCCCCTTCCCTACCTGTAATCTCTTAATCGGATCCTCAGCTTCAGCCTCTCTCTCCTTCATCTCCTTATAATCTGCTTCGTACTTTTCCAGCTTCTTGTGACTGATCTGAATTCGAATAATCACACTCATACAAGGAAACTAACACTGTAAGATAAGCAAACCCTCCGAGATATAATAATGGAGAATAAGCAGCTGATAATAGGATAATACTAATTGAGAGAGATGGGGAGAGGGAGGCACGACCGTTTAAATCAGCAGACTTAAAACACTTAAAATGCATTGCGAGTGGCGAACCGCGACACGTACGCGACGCATGCAAAAATTTGAATTCCAAGCCATTTGCACATCAAAATTAACTACGGTATCAGCTGGGCCAAAGCAAAGGTTTGTCCCATAGTTAGATGTATACACCTATAGGTTGTGATCGTACGTGGGAGGGGAGGGGGGAAGGAATAAAAAAAGAAGCGGCTGACTTTGAGCTCAACCGCACGTTGAATGAGATTACGGGCGTTCTCCTCGGTTCGGTATCTGAAGGAGGGATGGCTATGCAAGGAAGAGGGGATAAGAGAGATGAGAATACAGTAGACTAGTCACTTCAGACATCAAACAATACCATTGTTATAAGACTGACAAAGAGAAGTTGTTATCTGCACCCGACTCCAATCCTCCCATAACCCTCCCAACCAGTCCCCCCTTCCTCCACTGTTTTCCCTCTTCCCTCCACTTACTTTCTCGGCAGCGTCACTCGGAAGTATTTGAGTATTCCCTCAAAATCCAACTGTAGAAGGTCCCTCTTCGAGTCACGAAGCAGAGCCATCGAAATGTGGAAGATCGTTGTCATTCCCTGTAACAGACAAGGTTTGGCTACTCAACTAAGGGAGGTATGCATAACCAATAGCATGATCGTATGCGTGATTACCTGTGACAAGAAGAGATCGATAATGAAGAAGACCATTTGAAGAGGGAATTTGGCGGTGAAGAGAGTGAGGAACCATTGAGAGGCATACATATGGGTCTCGACTCCCGTCTTGGCCAGATGCACACTAAGGTCTGATTCGTAGTCCTGTAAGCATCAAACTACAAACTATAAAAAACTAAATGAACTAGTCTTTTCTGATAAGAGATAGGGAATATCAGGATAAGACAAGAGGATCACCTTTATGAGCTGGTTGAGTTGGTAGAATCGGAGATGGAGAGAGTCAAAGCCCAATTTGAACAGATCGCGAAGTTGGAAGTCGAACATTATCTTGACGAGAGTACAGAATGCGAGGTCTTCGTCCATCTTCAAAAGGGATACGGTAGGAAAGGGAAGGGTAGGAGGGAGGGGAGGGGGGAGGGCTACCGTACTCTATACACTTGTATGTACTTACATGAAGAAGCAAGGAAGCAGCGAGGAAAGAGAGACCCTGACAGTAGGAAACTTCCTCGTCGTACACCGCGTATGCCTTGCTTATCCGATACAACTTCTCTTGTCCCTCCCCCTCGGCCGACTGCAATGACACTGTCATTCAGTGACATACAAGAGGTGTCAGCTAATGACATATGACAAACATATTAATGACAAGTTGTGTTAAATAGTTCGATGCCTACCTTGAAGTAGTCGTGAGCGGGGAAGGTCCGATGGATATCTCTCAGAATGACTTGATCAGCGGGACAGTCCTCAACACAGTTCATTCCTCTCTGCACCCCCCCCCCCCCATTCTCTCTTCTCCCCGTTCCAATAACTGCACATCACATTGTGTTCACGTTCAATGAAAACCCATAACCAACAATATACTATACAACATCCTATTGCATCAATAAAGCACTAGTTTATATCCGTAGTATGCTCAATTTAAAGACATCCATCACGTATTGTATCCTTCTCCATTGTCCTATCCATTTCCTCAATCTATTCATACCTTCTCAACAAGAATCCAGTAAGACTTCCTCAGTTCTTCATCCAAATGAACCTTGGCCAGTAACTGCCAGACTTCTCCACGTAGAACATCGGGAATTCCGTTGGCGATGAGGGAAGCGAGGGAAGGGGGACGGGAACTGAAGGGACGGGATAGCGAGGGAGGGGCACGTGGGACACCCTCCCACAGTATCAATGGCACGCTCAAATATTGCAAAAGGCAAACTAGATGAAAAATGATTATTGTTTATGTACTCAATCAGTCGTAGGGGAGGATCATTTCCATTATTTTACACTGAATTTTATCTTTGGAAAAAATCAAGCCCCATCAAAATAGGAATTTTTGTCATGTATGGATTAGAGGGATATAGAGATAGGGGAAGCAATAGAGCAGGGAAGGACACTTCTTATGGATCCGTTGATCCTTATTGACTGCAATAGGGGAGAACAAGCTGGAACAAGCTATGGAAAGGCTTCGTTAACAACGACAGCTAACGTAGCCATCTCCCTCCTCCCCTAGCTACTCCCTTAACCTCTCCTTAACTAAGTACTAACCCGTCCTCGTTCTTCCTCCATTCGTCAATGCATTCCCTCCACGACTTGATCACTTCTTCATTGCATTCTTGAGATACAACACCCGATCCCGATAGAAGAGGTTCGTCCGAATCTTAAGCAACTCTCATCGGGGATGATCAACTAGAGTCTAGTCCCCTAGATGAATACTCCCTTACAAGGGAAGGGCAAATAGTTATCATCAGATCCACACATGAGACCACCTCCATTCGATAGAGCGCAGAAAGATTAGTAGATCCTGAGAAAATTAGCTACCGACGTCCACACATCTTCCAGAAATCCGACGTCAAAGTTTCCGAAGGATTCTACACGGTCCCGACCAAGTCTCGACTACGGGTTCCTCTACCCCAGCCGGCTGCACCAGGATAACGAGTCGGCGGCGCAGCATGGAAGAGGTGGGACTGGGGTGCGGTAACATATTGGTTCGGTTCCCCGCGGTGGCGAAGTTTTGCAAGTCCCTGGGACTTGTGATTTTCAAGTTTTTTTTCTTCATTTCTTGAAAACTTACGGAAAATGTTTCAAAGAAGACTTACACTAAAATTCCACGACATCTCATTCTGCGTTATCAAATTTTCGACCCCTATGAAAGAGAACTCTGGTGACAGCTTAGGCATTGTATAGCGAGTGTCAGAGAAACACCGGATCTGATTTTTCATCCGCATTTTTCACAGATCGTAACCCAAAAAAATTTGAAAATCGCAGGTCCCAGAGACTTGCAAAAACTTAGCCACCGCGAGAGCCGAACCAATAGGTCACCGCACCCCAGTCCAACATCTTCCCTGCTGCGCCGCCGACTCGTTGTTCTGGTGTCGCCGGCTGGGGTAGAGGAACCCGTAGTCGAGACTTGGTCTGGACCGTGTAGAATCCTTCGGAAACTTTGACGTCGGATTTCTCGAAGATGTGTGGACGTCGGCAGCTAATTTTCTCAGGATCTACTCATCTTTCTGCGCTCCATCGAATGGTAGTGGTCTCATGTCTGGATCTGATGATAACTATTTGCCCTTCCCTTGTTAGATGGATCGATAGTCAAAGGAGAAGTGTCACCTGATTCGTCATCGGGTGCAGGATGAATCAATTGGGCTGCCATTTTACTGGGAGATCTTAAAGGATTAAATTAGACGTGTTTAGAGAGAAAGAAGCATAGCTCTTGTTAGTGTACTCGAACATTTTTTAATCAATTAATTGGATACTGCTTAGAAGAAAATATCATTTTATTCTATTACTGTGATTCTTATGGAAAGAGTTGAAAACGAAGAGAGCGTACCTTCCAAGTTGACTTTGTTGTCTCAATCGTTCGGTATTCGAATCGAGAGACAAGAAGATGAGACCTCCAGTTGAAGGGTCGGGGGACTTCTGGAAGGGGGCAATACAGGGATGAATATGCATAGGAATGTGCACCCTAACCTACTTAACTGCTCAATCATAAGCTTGTCTTTCTGCCCAAACGAGCAAAGCCCAACTACAATTCTGGAATAATGAGAAAAGCCTCCCGTGTAACTACGGGCTAAATTAGGAAAACGCCCAGTCTATAGTCTATATAAGTGTTCTTTTGAATGAAAATAAGAAGATTGTATTAACAAACAAAGCAGGAGAGGAGACCATTGCTAGGAAAGCGCAATATTCAAGCCGAATATAAATGAAATGAAGAAGAGAATCACATTATTGGAATAGACAAGAATATGGGGGAATAGCGAGGGAAGAGGGAAGGGAGGGGAGGATAAGGAATAAAGAGGAGGATGGGAAGAGAGGAAAGGAGGAGTACAGATCAAATACAGGAACGAAGGAGGTGAATAGTCTGCCGTTACAGAATTGGCTCATGAATAGAGGATACGAATCGTCTACTTTTCGACGATATCTTTCCTTGTTTTTGGTGGCCAGAAGCGTCGCGGTTATGAATGATGCGTGAAACATAAGCATCAAAAGTACACGGTTCGTATCCTCTACTCATGAAACATAACTATTACTGGTCTCGCTCGTAGGTTAACCCCCACGTGGCATTGGTGAGCATCGCGTTGACTATACACCGATCCCCCTCTCTATTCCCTACCCCTTCCCTCTCACCCTCCCCTATCCCTCTCTACCAATAACACTACAAAACATCAACTTGACTAGTGATTGACAGTGGCCAGAGTAGACTATTCCATATCATGTACTTCTCTCTCCCCTCATCATTCCCTTTCCATCCGCTCTCTCTAGCTCCCTCCTCTCCCTCTCAATCCTGCTCTCTCCCTCTCCCTCTTATTCCCCTCGGGACCCTCTCTCCCAGCCAACTAAATGCCTCGTGTAAATTCTCGCACTCTCGTCATGCTTCGTGAGGCTGAATCAATCGATGTGAAAAGAGAATAAATTATGAATTGCATAGAGCTTGCAATAGATCGGGTAAGGAAAATGGAAATTAAATGAGAGATGTGTTACGACTATTGTCATAACCTACAATCAATAAGTTGTTTGGGGGGGGGGGGTAAAGTCCGTACAAGATGATTAAAGTGAGGGGAAGAGGATAGAAGAAAAGGGGAAGGGAAGGGCGAATACCATACTGACCTTAGGCTGCTATGAACAAACCAAGTGAACAGGGATGGGAGGGGGTAAAGGAGAGGAAGAGAGAGAGGGTGAGAAGCAGATAAACACTGACACACAGACTTACTCACACAGACCACTGACACAGACCTGATGAGAGAGGGAAGGGGATCAAGAAACGGCAGAGAAAGAGAGGAATGGATTGAGAGATGGAGGGATAGTCAGCTGTTCCCATGGACATTCTCGCTTATCTTCCCTCCTCTGCTTTTTTCCTCTTATCTCGCTTTTTCTAAAACTAACCACAATTATAATCACCCCATAAAGCCCCTACGTCAAGTACAATTCTCTCACTTACCGTACCCTAAGGGAACACCATCACTACCGTACCCCCTTCTCCCCAATGACCTCTCGACAACAAGCAACAACCGTGCCCATCCCGCTTTCCTCTCCTTCTTCCTATGCCCTTCTGTCTACTCATCTCTACGTGCTCTTACTCATCAATTCCCTTCCTTTCATCCCACTCACCGACACATTGAGAAAGAATCCTTCAACGACAGGAGTGACATCGGAGGGGTAGCAGAACCTGCGAGTCTCCTTCTTTCCTATTCCCTTTCTCATTCCCTTCTCACTGCATGCTTATCCCTCACGTCCTCTCCCAATCAACCGATGGCTTGCTATTCTGTGGAGGGTGAAGTGGTTAAAGATACCCCAATGGCTAGCTCTCCCCTCCCCTCCCCCTCCCATTCCCTTTCTCATTCCTCACAAACTACTACCACTCATCTTGCCTAACCCTTCCAAAGAGTCATTATGTCCACTTCAACCTTTTCTTTATGGTGTAAACACATAGAACTAGTCTCACAACTAACTCCTTCACAATATATTTTATGTGTCAAATCTTAAACTTTGAATATTGCTAATCTTCATACCTTTCATGCTGATGGAATACGCGAGCTTTAGCTTCCATTGAGAAGCGAATGGGTTCGTTGACCTACAGTAATCCCGTGATTATCTCCCTACCTCTCCAATAATAGACTACCGTACTTCACATACGATCACATCCACAGCTACGGTAATGAAGACTCGAGTATCTGTAAGAACTAGTTGTTCGTCCAACTCAATCGTGAGACTCGCAACAACGATCTTTGCTTATTAAGTCATATGTACATTTCCTTTACCCAAGTAATTGTGAGCATATATCGCTTGAAAAGACTTCTCAAATAGACACATTGCTTGGAAACTAGAATTATGCACACTGGTCATTTTGGCCAATATGTTTCATTACTTTTGGCGACGAGATGCTTCGCGGTTATGAATAATTCATTAAACATTATCGTTGTACTGACCAGTCTACACAGCTCTATTGGAAGCCTTGCCCCTTCAAAGTTGAGACTAGACAATGGTTAAATGGACTAACCCCTGGGAGTCTCTGTGTTCAATGCAGTGAAGTTAGGTCCACGTGGATCCCACGATGCGCGTATTGTGTACACCTTAATATTTTATATTTTTCAAAACTTCATAAAAGATAAACATCGCTTCAAAATTATTATTACTACTATTCACGCTATAAGATTCTTGCACAATGACGTTGGCGTGAGAAGGGAAGACTATTTCACTGCTTTCATTCAACTATCTTTCCCGATAAACAAGAATGTAACGATAGACAACTGATCTGCTCCCCTCTCTCCCATTCTAACCGTAGAATCATCCTTAGCTGGTGTCGCCTCTTCCAATTCTAATAATTGTAGATCTGCCTGTCGTAGATTCCTTCCCGCTGCTATGAGAATGCCGAAGCATTTCGAGATTGTTAGACGCTTTCCCGTTACCTTAACGTATACGTATCAATATTAGTGAGAACGGGAAAAATCATTTCAAGAGCATACATCTATGCACGTGTGCATTTTACCATAAGTGTCATAAGTGGACAGGGTAGTCTACTGTAGGGGTCAACCCACACATATAAATCGAGCTTGTTCAGTAAGCTACACAACTACGTTAGCTTCCATGGCGCCGACAACAGATATTGTTTCTAGTTTGAGTATATCACTACAAACACAATAAGTAATTTGACACTCTCGTATTGACCGACTCACTTGCTTAATACGTACTACTACTTTGCGATCGAGATCCCTCCTCATCTTGAACGTGTTGTTCTGTTGTGGGCAACTAGCAAAGCGACTAGTTGAAGTTCCAGCCTGTGCATCGTTTTCCTGTAAAACAACCATGAGTACAAATCAATATCTGTATCCCGGCCCCAGTTTACCCCAATAAACGTACCAGTATCTGCAGATAAGCCTCGAATCGACACTCCATCCGGGAGGGATCGGCTCCGTTCATTGAGTTATCCATTCCATGACGAAAGGCCTCGGAGAAGGCAAAGAGAGCTCGGCCAGCCTGTGGATGGAATGGAAGGGAGAAGAGAGAAGGGAAGAAGGGAACGGGAGGGGGAGGGGGGAAACGCGGCTAATGAATACACTTCTACTTATACTCCAGCAGTACACTCGGTTCAGGTTACGCAACGGAACCACGCGGTCCACTTTTTGGTGCTAAGCTCTTTAGTAATTAAACGATATGATGCCAACGTTTCAACAAAAACCTGCAAGAAGGTATAAACTAATAAAAAATATTTGCAGTAGCCGCGGCCAGAAGTAGAGCCGGTTTTCAGTTTTAAAATTACGGCACTTACTTTGGGAAGTTCAATTGGTCAGATACATGATTTTTGTGTATAAGTTTTACAAAAACGGTCTAGCGCTTATTTAATTTGGTCACTTACTAGCTCAGCAGAAGGTGCTCGAAATACATGACACTGGTGAGCTGCATTCACTGATTTAGGAGTATTGTGGGTGAAGGACAGAGCGAAGCATGTTGACTGAAATAGGTATGCTTATGGGGGGACACGTACGTTCACGACCTACATCTAAAAACGGCACATTCTGAAACTACGGTATCTCTACAGTACACCGCTAAAATGCACTTAAATCGTGAATATCTCAATATACATGCCAATTCATTTATTTTTATTTAGAAACTAGCAATATTTGTAGTATTTGTAGATGGTGCTCTCAAACCGAAGAAAATACAAAAAATACTTCATTTTTTGACAAGTAAAATTTTAGCTATCGCGAACTGAGTGTGCCGTGCCTAGTGCATTTTCAATGTCTGCGATTCCTTCAAAAGAACGGTCATAGGGGAAGATACTGATTACGGATTAAAGGTGAAATAATAAAGAGGAAGGGATGCTCACTTGGGCCGAGTTGACATCGCCTCTCACGCAGAATCGTACTCGATACAGGGGAAACAGAACAAGAAGAGCGCCCGATCCGTCGAATAGCCTAAAGGGTTACGGTATGAGCTGAAGGAGTGCCGAAAGTCCGTGAATCAGAAACGTACTTGACTGTCCCTGACGAATTCCTAGACACGGACAGTCGTACCGATATGGCAGCTTCCGTTTTCTCTTCGTCTAAAACCTTAAAAGGACTGATTAGACTGGAATCATTGGAGACTAGCCGGACAGTACAGGGAGACTGGAGACAGTCTAGACTGAACGAAAGAAAAATGTTTGGTCACCTTTATGAGTCTATGCATTTCCTTCTCATCTGAGGGAGAGTCCATCTTCGAACATCCTAGATACGTTATCTGCAAGAGTCTTTGCCCGCAGCCCAAAGAGAAAGCTGACATGATCAAAGATAGAGGGGGGCAGTTCATCAGGAGGGGGTTCCCTCTTCTTCAGTCCATTCATTCCCTCTTTCCCCTCTACCCGTCCGTTCTCCCTTCCCTCTTCTGAAGAAGAACACGTCTCCATCGAATCTGCAATACATACTTATCATGCAACAGACACGGAACAATCAATTGAAGGACCCTCAGGAAGAACCGACTCCCCTTCCGTCGGTCATTTCCCTTATAAATAAGAAGTGAGTCATAGCCCCTCCCCTCTCGTATTGAGTCTAGTGAGTGAGTGGGAAAGGCCAGATTAGAGTAGTTGGTGGAAGAGTACTTGCCAATGAAGAATGCACGGCTTCAGATTTCAACCCGCTCAGATTACGTTTCAACGATCCCGCATAATCGGGTTGTTTCACAACAAACCGGCGAAAGAGAATAAAACGAAGGGTATATATCATCAATAAGAGAAGGGTGAATACTTACAAGAAAAGAGTCAGTTTCAAGGAGAACGATGTGCCATCGATTGTATGTAGGAAAGACAAGAGGACGATGCCCCCGAAAAGGTAGTGTTACCGTCTCATTGTCTGTGCTCTCTCCTCTCCTACACACTCTCTCCCTCACCTACTCTCCCCTCTCCACACTCCGCTCTCTCCTTTCCACATACTCTCTCACTACCCCTTATTTTAGCCTACTTTTCCTTGCACAATTAAGTAGACTGAGCATAGAGCTTAAATAAGATGAGAGGAATTGAAGATTTGAGAAGGGAATAGATAAGGTGCATGAACGATTCGGATAGAAAGAGAGGCAAAGGAAAAATATAAAAGGGGAATCTCTCTCCTCTCAAGCAACGTGTCTCTAGGAAGGGAACGACACCTTCGCTTCGTGATTCCAGCAGTTTGTGGAGATTGTCGACTGAATGGGGGAATGTCGATGAGAAATGAGGAGGTTGAGGAGAGGGGTCGAGGGACGAGGACAAGGCACACTCTTCTATACTCATCTGAACACGAAAGGGGTAAATAGTAACACGATGGACTATGAAGGGGAAAGAGGCTATGGCACTCTTCCCTCCCTCCACGCGCGATAGTCAACATTCGACAGCTAACAACACAACGATCCCTTCCGAGGGTCAATATAGCCTAGACTCGATCTATTCATTCATACACGAGTCCGTGAAAACAGTTCGAATACTCTCTCCATACAGACAATTCAGAGGGACAGACGGGAGACAAACGATCAATCGACGAGCTTAGGGCTACGTAAGGCAAAACCGGTCAGCGAAAGGAAGGGAGGACAAACGGCAGGGGTCAGCCCTCTCTAGTACAAAATCCGAATGAAGGACTTCTCTAGGAAAGCGCGCGACGAAATGCCACTCCTTCCGACACGCCTAACACACAATCGATGCGGTAACGCGCAAGTCTCCCCTCCCTCCCTCCCTTCCATGTTCTCCCTCCCCGATTATCTCTCTCATGTTCTCCTCGTAGTGTTCGTACCATCATCCATCAACGCAACAATGTATTACACAATTTGAAAATTACTCACAATTTACCCCGATCAACAACAAACGATAGATCGTAAGTGGGTGAATGGAGCAGATACTGAGCTCACACATTTAACGGTTAGACTTGGCGACACGCTCCAACTCGTCCTTCTTCTTGATAGCATAGCTGTTGGAGGATCCCTTCGCGGCGTTGATCAGTTCATCAGCCAGACACTCAGCGATCGTCTTGATGTTACGGAAAGCAGACTCGCGGGCGCCGGTGCACAGAAGCCACATCGACTGAAGAGAGCCTCATCTATTCCAGCAATGACTATCAATAGATAACTATACTATTGGAGGAACATGAACTTCCACTGAGCCGCACAACTATTCCACAAAACTCCCATTCTTCGTTAGTCGTACAGTAGCCTTAGCTAGTGGAAGGCTCAAAACGTCTCTCAACGTTCATTTTCCTCCAATAATATATATGCATTCTCAGAATGGTTTAACTTCAAGGAAACTCAGCGAGCTGGGTTTGTTTTCTTCACAGAAGGCAAAAGAACATAATAATAGATGAACAGTTGATTTTCCAACCTGGTTGACACGCCTCAAAGGCGCCACATCAACAGCCTGACGACGGACAGTTCCGGCACGTCCAATACGGGTAGAGTCTTCACGGGGTCCCGAGTTGATAACAGCGTTGACGAGAACTTGCACGGGGTTCTAACAAATTTTTTTTAAAATCAGATAACTATTTGCGCGCAACCGTAACCTAATCATCAGTATTCTCAGAATTGTTTAACTTCAAGGAAACTCAGCGAGCTGGGTTTGTTTTCTTCATGGAACAACAACTTTAAAAACGACGAGTAAGAACGAAACTCACCTCTCCAGTGAGGAGATGGATGATCTCGAAAGTATGCTTCACGATTCGGACGGTCATCAGCTTCTTTCCGTTGTTGCGACCGTGCATCATGAGGGACGATGCGAGACGCTCGACAATCGGACATGAAGCCTTGCGGAATCGCTTGATCTGCATGACAAAAAATAAACTGTTATATGCAATAACCAAACAATATTTCTAGTACACGTCATCCTCGTTACTGAGCTAAACTGGTTTCAAGTTAGACTGGACTAAAAAGATTTTTTGAAAGATGACACGGTAGCCCCTTTCGTTTCTTATTATTTGACTATTAAGGAGCTTCTTTGTCCATCAATTATAGGGACTCAGTGACGGGAACGACGTGTATAATAATCTCAGAATTGTTTAACTTCAAGGAAACTCAGCGAGCTGGGTTTGTTTTCTTCATCGATCAACTGTACAAAACGATTACAATAATGATGTCGAGCATACCTGGTAGCGTCCGGCAGAGTGAGGGATGTACTTGGCATGCTTCTCCTTGACAGCAATGTAGTCGACAAGAGAGATGTCAGATACATTCACCTAAATTCAATTCAGAAATCAATCAACACTTGACTGTCTAACGCAACATGCAGTATTAGTAGAGATGTGCATGCGAGTTCTTCTGTTCAGTATGTTTCATTGCTTTCGGTGACGAGACCCGTCGCGGTTATGAATGATGTGTGAAACATAAGCGTTAAAAGAACTCCCATGCACAACGCTAAGTATTAGAAAGAACAGTCTCAGAATGTTTTAACTTCAAGGTTACTCAGCGAGCTGGGTTTGTTTTCTTCATAGACCGGTACATTTATAAAATTTGGGAACGAACATACCTCCTGGAGAGACCATTTTCCGAACAGCTTGATCTCGGGATGGTCCTCACCAGACAGGTCATAGACGGGAGCGTCCTCCGTTGCCTCAGCGACATCATCAACAGCCCATTCGTCGGCCATGGTGGCTAAAGTAAAGCTTGAATGTTAAAACAGCGAGAATAAAGGATTAGCAGCTTCCGACCTCGAGCATCTTGGTCCAGCCTCACGAGAACACTACGCGGACACGATTAACAAAGAAAATATCACAAATAGCAAAACGGAACACTTTCAAAAAGCATTAAAAAGGAAACTCAAAATTCCTCAAACAGACCTCGACTGTAGGGACTTTTCGTGGCGGGAGCTCGTACAGCTCAAATTTATTTGAAAGAGAAAATGGGCGTGGCCAGCCAATGAGCGAAGACCACGAAGTCCTTTCGAACGAAGCGAATATTTCGGTCAGTTCGACGTGTTATATCTCTTCCGATCGGTGATAGGATCAACGGAGGATGAAGCTTCTTCTGTTCGCTCTCTGTAAGTCCTGCATAAACATTTATTAGCCATGAACTTACTGATAATGAGGTTTCCGAGATTATTTACAAAAATTATTTACATAAATTTGCCATGTATTCCTATGCTAGATAAGTATATTAAGACGAATTTCAGTTGTGGGAGGGTCAGCCTTGTACACAAAGAACGACGACGTCATCGAACTCACAGCTGCCAACTTCCAATCACAAGTCATCGACAGTAACGATGTCTGGGTTGTCGAATTCTACGCTCCTTGGTATGTATTTCCTTCAGCTTCTCTGTTTTTTATAGAGTATAGGTAAGATGTATTCCTTTAAGGTGCGGTCACTGTAAGAACCTCGTTCCCGAGTACAAGAAGGCGGCTACTGCACTCAAGGGCATCGCCAAGGTATCATATTTCTTATTAGTTAGGAAAGATTACTGTTCAGAAGAAACTTTGTTTCCTTTTTTGTGTAGTATTTATGAAATGTTAATTTTAGGTCGGAGCTGTGGACATGACTGCCCACCAGTCTGTCGGCGGTCCCTACAATGTCCGAGGATTCCCCACTCTCAAGATCTTCGGAGCTGACAAGAAGAAGCCTTCCGACTACAACGGTAAGCAGTGATCTGTGATAGTGAATGAAGGGAGGGAGATATGGAGAGTGGTAGGTACGGACACTCGCTGTACAAATAGAGGAGGGGACAGTTCGTGAAGAGTAAAGGGAAGAGGAAGGGTCGGGGTTGCTCTTAGCAAATGCACTCTGTTTGGCCGAGTGTGGACAGCGATAGTGCAATTGGGAAGGAATAAAGATAAGGAGATGAAGACATTTAAGGAGCACGAAACGCGCAAGCAATCACGAAGCAGATTCTGGGAGAACTGCAGAATGTAGTGAGTGCACGATTGAGTGGAAAGACGGGAGGAGGATCGAAGAATGGGGGAGGAAGTCGAGGAGGGTCGGGAGGAGATGCCGTCGTCGAACTAACTGACTCCAACTTCGAGAAGGTAACCACCCCCCCTTTCCCGTCCTATCCGTCTCTCTTAGCTCGTCCTCAACAGCAAGGACGTGTGGCTTGTCGAATTCTTCGCTCCCTGGTAAGTATCCTCATTTTTTACCTGTCATTGTAAGTCCTTAGTTAGTCTATAGACGCAATACTTAGTAACCACTCCTATTCCAAGCATGTTATTCCTGTTGAAGGTGTGGTCACTGCAAGAACCTCGAGCCCCATTGGAAGGCTGCTGCATCGGAGCTCAAGGGAAAGGTCAAGGTGAGTGGGGGTCATTCGTCTCTTCGTGCAGGGTTAAAGGGCCCCTCCAGGCAATATCTACCATATGCATTTTCTGACATCATTGGACAGCTCTCAATGTCCTGAGTCTCACCCTCTCTCCTTTTTAGTTGAAACTTCGCCGTTGCTGAGAAAAAGCTGTGCAAAGGTTTCTCTCGCTGTCTGCGTCTCTTCATTCCTCTCTTGTCTCTCACAATCAATCAACCGCTCTTAATTGGTTATCTCTTGGAATGAATGAGATGGTTGGAGGGACCCTTTAATAGACATGGCTATTTACATATAGTGCAATAATGATTAGCCTATGAGCCTTGCAGCTCGGAGCTCTCGACGCGACAGTCCACACTGCCGTAGCTAACAAGTTCGGAATCCGTGGATTCCCCACAATCAAGTATTTCGCCCCTGGATCTGATGTGAGCGATGCAGTGGACTACGATGGGGGAAGAACTACTGACGACATCGTGCGATGGGCTTCTGATAAGGTACGCTGCTTGTACTAGACTATTGACCCGAAAGCCTTCAAAAAGATTACTCATTGAACTAATTGAATTTACAGGCTCTTGAAAACGCTCCGGCTCCTGAAGTATTGGAGGGAGTGACACAGGAAGTTGTTGAGGGAGCATGCAAGGACAAGCAACTGTGAGTGGAAAGGGAAGGGAAGGGGATGTGTAGTCAGGGAGATGAGGGGAAGCGTATGCATATGGGATAGACACCACACTCAACTATTGGGTATAGCTATTAACGTTTAGAGGGATGACGTTATGTACTAAAAGGTTTTTTAAAGTACTGCTTCTAATGTCATGAATTCATGAAAACTATGTGGTTTTTAGAATGAATGGAGAAGTGCTTTCAGCTGCGTCTTCGCCTTCCTTCCCCACATTCTGGATTGTCAGTCTAAGTGCAGAAACGACTACATCGACGTGCTGAAGCAACTTGCGGAGAAGTTCAAGAGAAACCAGTGGGGATGGATTTGGTATGTTTAAATTTGTTGAATTGTTTATGCTTTTTATGAATGATATCATTGCAGGGTTGAGGCTGGCAAGCAGCCTGCTCTTGAAGAAGCATTCGAAGTGGGAGGATTCGGATATCCTGCTATGACTGCACTCAACCTCAGAAAGGCCAAATTCGCCCCACTCAAGGGATCTTTCGGAAAGGTTAGTTTATTTAAGAGGGGCATGAGAGATAGTATCGGTGGGTAGGACTTGTAGATAACTTTCCGAGATATTTTCATTTTTTCTGATTTTTCTGACTGCTTTCTGATTTTTGAACGTGCGAGTATTTTTTTTATTTCAGGATGGAATTTCGGAGTTTCTTCGTGACCTGTCGTACGGAAAAGGACAGACGGTGACTCTTCGTGGAGAGGGTCTTCCTAAGATTGAAAAGGCCGATCCTTGGGATGGAAAGGATGGAGTGGCTCCTGTAGAGGAAGACATTGATCTGTCTGATGTCGATCTCGATAAGACTGAACTGTAATATGCTATTTTTTTGTTTTAGCCTTGTATCTGCTCTTTGTTACGGTCCGATCGTCGTTTTCTGCTTTCTTTGTCTCTTGTGTATTCATACAATAAGGGCTTATCCGGGTGCCTTTTTCACACTTTTGTGAAGACCAAATTGTGATAGGCAACTATTTACTGTCTTTGTTGCCCTCAGGGCCATTATAGCGTTTTAAATTATAATATGAAGCAAAAATATTTATTCATTTATGTGAGTGCAAGGGATGTAAATAAGTCGTGAAGGACTTTGCGTCAATACTGAACCATGTGAATGTTCTGTAAAAGTCGTCCATAGTACAACTATAAAAACCTCAAAACAAATGATGGAGATCATTGCGAAGCACACTTTCAGCTATCGGGATTACTCCTTGTTCACACGATCAAGAAAATTTTCCACCATAATAACGCCGAGTGTTGACTCTGGTGAAAGCTATCACGATTATACAACCCATCTCACGGATGTTTCGAGTTCAGAACACATTTCACAGCAGTGTGGGGTTTAATTGTTAGCTGTTCTAATAGGCAGCGAATGAGCAATTTAGAAAATAATAAAGAAAAAAATGGCATGCGAATCTGATGAAGCCATTGGTAAAAGGCTAATCCATTGCAAGTAAATCACATGTGTTACAGATAAAAAGCCGATACGACGAATATAAGTAGCCACCCCTTTGGGATTCAGCAATTCTTATTGTAGTATTTTAATGGGCTTCAGTTCGCAAAATGAAAGTGCAAAGAAAAAGATTTGAACCTGCTACGAAAAAGTACCACACAAGGCTACTTACCAAAAGACTACACAGACGTGATACGAGGTATGCGCTTGGAGCTAGTTTATTGCAAGGAACTCCCTTCACCTCTTTGACCGCAAAAGGCACCTCTCCCCCTCCCTTCGACCCGTTGCTGACAGCGCGAATCTTCGCATTGCCACTGGGGGGACTACGGGGAAGTGCGAATCTTCGCATTCCCCGAATGTCGTCCCTTACCCCATTGCGAATCTTCGCAGCGGTGACCTAGCGCGGCACTGGCATGCGAATCTTCGCTCTTCGTTTTCGTAACGCGCCGCACTGTTTCACAGTCATGTAGCGGTCTGATCATGTAATTGTAAAAAATGGAAACGGGTTATGATTTTCTTTTAAAAAATGTATGAGAAAAAATGCATTTGCACTTTCCAACGTCAGATACGTTTTGGCAGGTGTTAGGTTTTTAAATACACAGACGCCACAGTAAAGCCATTCAACTTTGCCAAGCCGACTTCCTGTTTCACGATTTGAACGTAATTTTCATATACTCACCGCCTTTGTGAAGTGCTTTTTATTTGGCTACTTTTTATTACTATCAACGCTACGTTCGTTCGAATTATCCCGAAGAATTATCTCCGAGTTTCTCTGATTGCTATGCTCGAGTCCACTTTACCTCCTGATAGAAATCCACAGTGTTCTGCCGCAATGCAAAACCTTTGGAAAGCGAAAAATCATTCCGAAATTTACTAACACGGTAGATCGGTGTGCCGTGCACCACGAATAAATGATTAGGAATGGGCAAGGAAGGTCATAATGACAGACACTAAAGCTAACATCAATCCGACTCTTAGGGCCTTTGGGAACTCAAGAAAGATGATGTCCTAGTCATTTTCGCTTTCCAAAGGTCTAGAATATTGTGAATCCTATGGAGCAGAACGTTGTATATCAAAATAACCGAGAAAAGTATGAAATATTACATATTTAAAGGGACACGGAAGTGATTTTCAAGTGAAGCTTATATGAAAGTTTTTGTCGTAATTAGTATAAAACCAAAAGGAAAAATAATAAAAATTAATAGTATTCGAGAAATGATTTTTTGAAATTTCGTCCAACGACGACGTTACTGTGTTTAGCGAAAGGAATTAAGCCAAAAGCGACATTCCTCTTAACGACGGAAG
>LS934912.1:526634-553273 GCA_900490955.1 Micoletzkya japonica
TAACCCCTGGCATTGCCTGCTCGCTCTCGCTCTCCGTGGAGTAGGAAGGGAAGAGCTAGAGAAGGGGCGAAGGTGTGTAGATGTAAGAGCGGTGGAGATCAGGCGATGCCACTGGGTATATTTGGAGAGGGGAGTGCTTGGTTGAAACTACAAACTACCCCACAAGATTTACCGTATCCGACACATTCAGATGGCCGTTTTGAGGCCTAGACAGCCGTTTCGAATCGGGATTTTTGCATATCTTGTTGTCTAGACCATACTGTTATGTTTCCAACGACCAACTCAATAACGATTTTTTTCGTGGGACAGTTCCTTTAAAGGGAGAAAGCATCCTCTAACCAAAAGTTTTAAAATTCGATGAAAATTTTTCTAGGGTTTCAAAATGTGAGGAAAAATTTTAGTGATAATAAAAAAAATAGAAGAAAAATCTCGAAAATCGCATGTTTTATTTTTTCGTTCCGGGCTTCCGTCGCTGGGAAGAATGTCGCTTTTGGCTTAATTCCTTTCGCTAAACACAGTAGCGTCGTCGTTGGGCGAAATTTCAAAAAATCATTTCTCGAATACTATTAATTTTTATTATTTTTCCTTTTGTTTTTATACTTATTACGACAAAATCTTTCATATAAGCTTCACTTGAAAATCACTTCCATGTCCCTTTAAGAAGAAGTAGAGGATTCTTGCTGTGTCTCATGATGGAATATATTTACCTTCAGGAGCAGAAATGAGTGCGTCACATTCATTGACGAGGAAGAGTTCGGGAATCACAAGAGGAGTATCGGGCGTCACGGTAAGGAAGGGGAAAGGACAGAATTGAGAGGAACCTAGAAATAATGTAATTTGAATAATGGGGAATCGTACTATTTGTGTACATCACGAAAAAAAGGAATTGAACAGTATATCCTTACAATTGGTGTATATGCTAAATAGTTACAAATTATACCCACCAGCCAGTCCAACTTGAGCGGCGAACACATCCGATCTTTTTTGAACTGCTTTTCCGTTCTTGGTTATGTTGATTATAAGACCCGTTATAGGAGACGTTAGCAATCGGCCGGTTCCATCAATGCTATGATAATCGTCTTATTGTGCTTTATACATATCGTTTTATTGTGGGATCGGAGATGTTGTAAACAAGAATACTATTATTGACGAAAATGTTCCGTCAGTAAACTCATTCCTACTTTGTCTGGACTCTCTTCATACCGCTTCGCTCTCTCGTCGGAAGTAGGAATGAGACGACGGACGGAACATTTTCGTCAACCATATCTATGTCTATCTATCTATTAGCTTTTCCTCAACTCCCGGGTCTGGCTAATTACTGGTTGCCTATCTACCCACTTCTTCCTACTCATCCGACGTTCTCTTCCGTTCTCATCAAATGCAAACTCCTCAACTTCAATGGTTAGGGCATGGTCTCTATGCATGTTGAGGACAAGAGTCTGCAGTATGAGGGCGGATGTACCATTCGGAGACGGTTGAATCTGACAATATATGTAGAAAGAGTGAAAAGCACACTGAGCGAAATATCACTAGCTCGATGGAGAACCTTTCCCCAGGATATGCACTTCGGGAATTACTCCCTAGTGGATGTATTCCCTAGAATTTTTTTTGGTGAAATTTGGACCGAAATAGTAACCGTAGTCTTATTTTGGTTTTCCGGCTCCAAATAATAGAAACAACATATTTGTATGATTATTATGACACAAACTAAACAAAACGCAGTATAATTATCCCCAATACCAGTATGTTTTATGATTTTTTTCTCTGTATTCGCGGTAGATAAGAACAATGGAAAAAACTTTGGGGAAATTTCGCGCCTCCTCTTCAGAAGAGATTCCGCTTTCATTTTTGGGGATATTTCACTGCTTTGGGGAATTATTCCACTGGTGAAGTATGCGCCCGGTGATTCCCTTGGTTATATTTCGCTCACAAGGAGTGGTTGTAACCGCGCGGAGAAATTTCGATATGAGAAACACCATTCCTGATGCAGTTTTATGTGCTGATTCCGAATATCAAGTTTAAAATTTGCGGTCCAAGAGTATTTTCGAGATAATTGAGATTATAAGTGAGGAAGCGGATTGCATACTCTGAATATCCACTGAAACTTGGTGCATCCACTGGCATCTGCTCCGAGCGTGAAAACCTATGATCAAGATGTGAAGCGGAATATGCATAACAAGGTATTAACTTTTTTGTACTCCCACGTTATATCGCCTCTTCCATTGCACGCGTCAAAGCTTCCTGCAAGGATGAAATTAAGGAATCAACTTTCCTTTTTGAAGCAGCATTTTGAGCTGACAAGCGTACCTATGTTGTGAATGTTAATTAAATGGTACCTTGAACGAGACTAGGAGAGACGAGGCCTAGCAAGAGAAGAAGGAGCATTATAGACTGACAACCCCATTGTATACGTTCCCTATGTGTATACTGTAAACTGTCACTGAATAATCACTCGATTGCCTATCCTCTGCAAGTGCATCACACGAGAGGAGGTAACAACGAGAGGTCGTTGGAGTTATAGAAAAGAGAGACGTAAATACCTACACTGATGTCAGAGCTATTGCGAGGGATGAAGAACCGTATGAGTGGGAGGGACTAGGAGGGAAATGTTATGAGGGAGAGGACTCAGTAGTGCGGTACAGATAATCTCTTGTCACTTCTATTCACCTCTGCAGTTCTCCAAGTAATAATTGAATCTGTCTTTCGATCTCTCATTCAGTAGATCGTTCTTTCGGATGGATAGCCCCTCTACTGCTCGTCCCTCTTCAGTTCATTCTACCGTGAATTCGCCTTCCTCGTCTCATCCAAACATTCTCCATGTTCTTGTGCCTATCGTCCCTCTTCATTCCGACCCTTCCCCTTCTTCTCGTACTTGTCTCTCTCTACTAGTCTCCATAGCTCTCTCTAGTCCCTCATGGATACCAAGCACTCCTTGCCCGTTCATTCGTGTAGACAACAATACAAGTGTTGCATCCGTTATATTTTCCTCTATTTTTCTCTTTATTTCCTCCTTTACTCTATCAATACGTAACAAACAGGAAACGTGTAACTTGTAACAGCGACTTATTAAAGCAACTGGAACAGTATTTGTAAATTGGTCTACTTCCCGTGTTCAACTGTTACTATGGACATCTTATTTACATTACTTCCATTCCTTGTGGGCGTACTGTTATCTCTTTCCCATGTCATTTCAGGCCGTTCCACCCCTTCCCTCTCCCTTGTTTCCATTCTTCCCTCAGGGGAATAGTCTCTATTAGAGTCGGTAAGCAGTCGAGTGACTTGTTCACTCAAATGAACAGCTTTTCCCTCTCAACCTCTTCGTTTTATTATTTTCGACTGGTTCAGGGAGGGGCGGGGGAAGAGAGCGTAATCAAAGTTCATGTGTATAGTGGAATAAACCAGTCCGTCAGTTGCTTTGGTTCCAAAATGAGTCTAATTCTCTCACTTTTGCACATTCTCTCGCCTGATATTCGTAATGATAAACTGACGGATAATTTTATTTCACTATATCAAAGCTGTTCTCTTCTACCTACACCAATCCGTTTCTTCTTTCTTGTTTCTAACCGTTCATGTCGTCAAACATAGATGATGTTGTTGTGCAGTAGACTCCAATGTGGTCATGAAGCCATCTCGAAATGAGAGGAAGTATCTATTGTCAAAGTGTTGAAATGTGATACTTCACGGAGGCCGTATGTCACAACACATCAATAGAGTGGTCCACGACTCTCCCAACCTACCTTGCCTCTAGGAAGAAAGTCCCACACACAGGGACGATTTCGTCTAATTGAGAGTAGTAATTATTCAAAGTTCATGACGAGTTCCACTCCTTCCCCTTAGTCTTCTCCACTCTCCAACTCGTATCCATAATTGTCTCTTCGCGTGATCCCTTTTGTCTCAGTACTCTACTCTTCCCTTGTATGGTTCCATATCCTCAGTAAGTCAGTTCATTCCCTTCCTTCCTCCTCGCACCTCTTTCCTCTCATTCATCTGTCTCTCCGTATATTCATAATGTGTTCAGTCGTCACGGCTACTCCTTCCCCTTTTCATTCTCCTCCTGCTAATATTCTGCTTCGACCCTTACAAGAAACACAACACTCAGTTAGTAATACCACTATCCGAATAGCTCCGTCGAATCTTTCTCGTGTTCTATTGCTCGCATTTCTCCGTGTTTAACTGTTGGGAATAGGATACATAGCAACAGACTTGAATAAGTAATGGGAAGAGGGTGTGGATGAATGGAGATATTGAGAGAAGTGAAGGGGTCGAGGAGGTGAGAACAGTGGGGAGAAGGGATTGGGAATGGGAAAGGTTGCTGGGGGGACTAGGCAGATCTTTGATGAACAACAGTCATTCACGTGTAGGTAGGTTAGTAAGCAGATGAGAATAGTCCATGTCGTAATCTTCGCTCGAATCAAGGGAACGTCTGTTCTTCAATAGACGACTCTTCGCCACGCTTTTCATGCAAATTATGAGAATGCGAATTTTTCGACTCTTTTAATCTCGTTTAATCTGGAAACTGCCACAAAATGGTCTTGTAATGTATTGTCTAAACTCGCCAAGTCGGTGTTAGTTGGTCAAAGAAGACAAACAAGCCCATTTCCATGTATCCCCTTTCCCTCCGTCCATCTCTTCCCATTCCTCTTCTTTCTCCCCTCTCCCTCACTCCCTTCTTCCACCTATTATAGTCCCATGTCCTCTTCTCCCCTCCTCCACACTTAGTTATCCGATCCTCCTTCATTCCTTCAGATTCACTTTCACATCTCTTAGCCGCCCATTTCACTCTCAATTACCGTAATCTTATTACGTCGTTTCAGGATTACGGTGGAATTGAATCGATAGAATCTAATGGGTTGTGCTTCAAGTAGTGAACGATGTGAAGAAGAAGCGATAATGTCAACTGATTACATATCTGCGAGATTAGGATTGGCTATGCTACAGGTTGGTTGGTATCTTATAGATAGTAGTTGTTTTCCTCATTGAGTAAGAGTACTCTGTTTCATCTCATCCTCATGCGTATCCTTCAAAGAATATCTCTATCTGTTCCCTTGTCGTATCGAGAAATGCGATCTGCTTATACCTATCTACGTGCACTCTTCCATTCAAGCTTTGTGGAGAAGCGCACTATCTGAAAACATAGACCATGGGATTCAACGTTTTTATGGACGTGATAAATATCAGTTGTGCCACATTCCTTATTCTTCGATGTTTTCCCGAAAACGAATGTTGGCATTCCACGTTAACCGTTCCTCTTAAATAGATTTATCACTCGTCTGCATAGAGTACTACCTATACTAGTCAATTCTCTCACTTCTCGATATTCGTTATACTCGTTCAATCTAATTCACCCTGTGCAACTTCTGTTGTCTCTCCGTTTCTTGTGCTGAATCGACACTGAAATAGTGTTGGATTTGAAGAATAGTGGGTCTGCAGAGCGAAATGAATGGCTCGTGAGGGATAGAGGGTGCGGATAACGAAAGATTCATGTGCCCTAGGGAGGGGCCTCTGACCTCATCGCTGCTTGTTTTGGACTCGGCCTAGATCATAGAAATGAACTTGCATGATAAACGCTATTTGCGAGGAAACGCGCATAACGCGTTCTACAGATTTAAACAACAAAGAACTTTCCTTACTTTACAAAGCCGAAGTAGGTAAGATGTGAGTAAAGAATGCACGTGTTAGAGCGGCAAAAGTGGTGAGTCTCTCCCATATTCCATAGCTGCAGGGGGAGTATCCTCGCGAAGAGTAAACATTCACAACAAACATGACAACATTTTCACTTGTTTCTCCTTTAGACATGATATAACCAAGAGTCTAGCGTTTGCTTCAAAAAGTGACATCGAGATACGAAATGTGTGTACTTTAGTTTAGTTAGATGAAGGGTCCAAGGCGTGAGGAAATTGAAATGGAATAATATTTGCTTATGTGAGTGAAGTAAGGACTCGAATAAGGAAGTGTATTACAGGCGAATAAAGCAGCTGCAGCGTTGGCTAGTAGTAATCCCGCTACTTCCGATCTACAACAGGAACTCGCACAGACGTACGATTCACTCCCTTCTTTTCCCTTCTTGAGATAATAATCTTGATCTTGAGACTATATTGAAATAATGAATTAACTAAATAATGTATGTTTTGCAGACTGATACGAAAAGCGAAAAACGACGGATGCACGGTATCAATAGTGAACGGAGGATTGTACATTGATTATAAATATGTCGGACAACTTACACCAGAAAGTTTATGAGAAGACAGTGGATCAGATTAAAGAAAATGTAACAAGTGTTTAGTATAGCTTCATGTTTATTCTTGTTTATTCTTCCATCATTGTCTCTATTTTCAACGATTGAACACTTGCCTATCTGTAGTGCACACTTCGCCAAAGATTGTACTTGAAAATTACTTAACTTACGGGTATCTTTATAAATAAACATTTTTTGTTCTTCTGAATAAAGGGATTATGATAATGATGTACAGAACAGAATAAAATGGAAGCTTTTTAAAAATTATCTAAGGCAATGTTTTTATTTTTTTTTATTTTTGTGGTGTTGTTCTTTTTAGGGTTGTGTCTGAGTGATTCTTTTTCTTATTAGCGAAATATTTTGCAATGAGCAAAAAAAATCTGTTTAGAAATTCGGGCTATACTGTATGCACCCGATGGTGTGCCATACTACGGTAATTGTGTATTTCATGAAAAGTCGACACAGGTGCACTTAGCACACTCGATTGATTCTTGTTTTGGCCGTTTCCAAATAAGGGGTGAGAGTAAAGCATTGGAAGAAGTTTTGATGTGAGTGAAGAGTGTAATGAGTCAACTACTGCTTCTTCTACTCGTCCCTTCTGTAATTGCCAAGTTTCATCATCTCGCCCTCGTTGTAAGTCTTTCCTTCCCTCGGTTCTCCTATCATTATCACCTTCCAGGGAGATGCTCGTCGAAATGTTATCATCACGAGTTTCGGTTATGCTGCTGATGGTACATTTGATCTCAATCTGACACAGGTACCTGGTTATCCGTGGTATTTATTCATTGCCTTTGATCGCTAATGTACCTTTTGTTTTCCTTCTACGGGCATTCTGGCTGTTTAAGCTATGTCGAAATCGGCGTTGCACTCTGTATTTTGCATGATTTAACTGTTGAATATTTCAGTAGTACGAAGAAAGAACTTTTCAGTTTGCTGTTCCTGATCCGATCTCACAGTTGTCAGATTCAGGAGACGAAGCAGTTAAACAGGTAATTATGGTCCGTATTTATTACACTGGACTGGACTATGTCGCGCTTGCTTTTACTTATACAAAAAGGCTTTAAGTCTATGAAATATAGTCAATTCTCAAAAAAGTGTAGTCTGGATACCAACATTATTTTCAAAAAGAGCGTACCGGCACTGGGTGGTAGGTCTTCCCATTTCATGATCTCATTGTTATAGCTGTATTAATTATTATTTGTGTTGCTTGAAGGGTGTCATTGGCTTCTCCCTATCGCGTGGCCCTGCTATCTCTTCCGGCGTCAACTCAAATCCGCATCTCTGTCAACTTCAGCAAACTGATCAGGTATACCCAAGTTTTATGTTTTTCTTTGCGTTTCTTTCTAAAGCATGAGGTGAGTTAAAAATCTTCTCATAGTTAATAATTGTGGTCAATAATCGCTTTGTGAACACTTCCTTATATTTGCTTCTTCACAACAACAATTGTGAATGAGAACTGGAAAATGAAGGTAAAACAGGACTATTGCAGCGATTGTTGTGAAAGTAACTGAAAGACCTTTTGAGTTACTTTAGCTCTGTGTATTCATGTGTGAGTTGAGGGATTCGATGCAATCTTCCTCATTGCGGATCTTCCACAACAACGGTTGAACGTGTATCGATCAGGAGAGGGACGGTCACTACGATTCTGCAAGGACCATCACAAGTACGTTTAAGCCTTTTCTGAAACCGTATTCAAATGTTATGAAATGATATTTTACTGATGTACGGTTGCGAAAACGTTAAACGAAAACGTAACAATCCATTTCCGCGTTTCTCTGATCTTTGAATTGACATGCAAACAGTCTATCAATTGTTGTGAATTAGTGAGCGAACGAGGGATAGATGGGTACTGTGAATTGAACTGTCCCCCCCTCCCGTTCCCCTTCGCCCCCCCCCCTCTCCCCCTTACCCTGCCTATTTCCATTCTCTCTCCTCTCTATCTCTCTTCTCGTTCTCACTATAATTGACACTTCCATAGTAGTTGTCATTCTTGCTTTTATCGTACTTTTATTGCTTTTTTTTCTTCTTTTTTTGATCATCAGCGTATGATCAGCACAAAATGTAACATTTTGAGATCATTTTGCATTCTTTCGTGAAAGTCTTACATGGCTGTCTTATACATCCATAATCTATTCCTGCCGAAGGGAAGGGGTTGGGGGTGAAGTGGATTCTCCCATTGATAACCTTCTCTCAATATGTGTTGGCTTCCCATTGATTGTTCTGTACACATCAAAAGGTCTCTTAACTACGCGAATATTTGATTTTCTAGCGGAAGACTGTTTTGATGGGAAAAATAGAGGAGAGGGAAGGGCGGGGTGAGGGGAATGACAGTAACCTGTGTTGATGGCGAGGGGAAGTGAACTCATTATCCCCCTTATCTCATCCCTCTTGTCTTTCCTAGTTTCCCCATCTTCCTCTTGATATTATCGTTCTTTATCTTTATCTTTATCGTTACACCTTGCGGTGTGCGGCAGGAGGGGTTCAAAAAGGATATCACGGGGGTGGGAGTGGGGACAAAAAGCTTCACTTGAAAATCTTCACTATGGGGTAGGACAGCCGCGACAGAAAGGGGAGCGAAGAAGAGAAAGAGTCGGTGGCCAACATACCGCCCTCGCTTGCCAAGGTGAAAAGAGGGATTCTTCATCTGAGTTCTTGTTGGAATATGGCGAGGACGGGATGAAAGACGAGAGAGGAAGGAGAGCCGACCGTCCGGCGCTAGAACAGAGAGAACGGTTGGTTGTGCAGTCCAGAGATGATGCATTCCTGATATGCGAATAGTCGAAGAGTCTCTCCATGGTCGTTGTCCTCGTGTTCCTCCTCTGCAGGTCATTACTCTATTCCTTCAAGTGATATCACTCGATACCTTCAATCCCCTCCCCTGCCCCAACCGGTCTCATTTCCGTCTCTTCTCATACCCTTCTCTTCCCTCTCATATCACTTGTCTTATTGTCTTCCTTCCATTCTCATCCTCTTCCCTTCAGATATTATAGATTTATGCGACTTCACTGGTAGGTGCGGTATCATGAAGGCCCTTCTTCTTTTGCCATCCCTCTCTACTCCCCCAATCATTAGATTACCTTGGAATGAACTTTCCTCCCACTCTTTCCTCTTGTACCCCTATCCCCTCTCCCTCTCCTCCCTCCTCATTTCCCCCTGTACCTCTATGTCTCTCTCGAGTATGTTATCCTCTCGAATAGTTCTCCTTCCCTTGTTATCCATCAATCATAACATCTTCTCTTGTAGATGTGAGCAATGGGACGACGAATACGAGAATGCATTGAGGAGTCATTTGGATGAAGAGATGAAGGAGGAAGAAGAGGTAAGGGAGTACGGTAGGAGGAGGAGGATTACGGTAGGGGAGGGGTGGTACGGTAGTGAGGTGAGGGTGTAGGAGAGGTTGCTGTACAGAATGCACGACAACGGAGACAAGTGTCGAATCTGTTCAATACGATAAAGAAGTTGTGGAAAGGAAAGGGAGATCCTGTGGTAAGTTGTCAATTATTTATACTTGGGAGGGGAAATATCTAGTTATATTAATATTTGGACCATCGTAGATTATCTAGCACTCCAATCAGTCTCGAACATACCAAACTCCCAATAAGCTTCCAATAGGACATTAGGGTAGTAACGATCTCGATATGCTATATATTGGGTCTTCCCAATGTGTGTTGTGTACTGTGCTTTTGAGGAATACATCGACTTCATTCCTCTCTCCAAGAACGATAATCAGTATACTACTACTGTAAGTATTTACGTTTTTATATTTATCGGCGGGACAACAGATAACAGAGCTAATGTCTCTTATATCTCCCTTTTCGTCTCTTTTCTACGGGCATTTGAGTAGATGAATAAAGGGCATTGGAGAGGAAAAAGGGAGAGGGGAAAGAGAGGAAAAGGGGAAAAGGAGAAAAAAAGAGAGAAAGGACATGTGCACTAGGGGACATTGTCCATTGCAATGTCATGTGTACCTCTGTCCAGCTATATGAATACTGAAATATCTGTGTTCACTGAATAGCAAGACCGATTGTTGGTTTATTTAAGTTTCACCTATCCTACGCGCTAGCTAGCTTTCCTCTGTACTGTGATCAACTCATAGGGAATCTTCTCTTCTCACTTCTCTTAGTTGTATAACTGAGAGAAAGCAAACGTATCGTGTGAAGTGAACTCAGTTCAAACGAAGATCTTCCCCTCCTACCGTTTCCGTCTCTCTTCCTCTCTCTTATCTCTCCCTCTCTTCCTATCTCTTTCCCCCCTCTTCTCTCTCCATATCTCTTCCCCTCAACACGTATCTTCTCCTTTCCTTCTTCTTCTCCTTCTTCTCATACAAAATCTTGGTTTTGTTTTGAAACGTAAGAAAAGATCGAAGTTTCTTAAGTGAAAAGTAGTCAGCTGTTGAAGAGAGTCTTTGCTATGTTCATAAAGATTCGATTGTTCTCCCTCTCCTTCCCCTTCCCTCCCTCTCTCGCTCCCTCAATCTCTATCCCCTTTCCATCTCCTCTTTCCATTCTTCAGTCTTGCACGAGAGTATAATGTTACTCTTTCACGTAAAACGTTGTCTTGCTAATTCTCAAACTCTCAATTTGTAATACAGAGGGTAGTTATTTATTGCATTGTAGTGAGATTGCTTCAAAGTAGTGTAAACACGGCCTTTCCCGTACTCCTCACTCCCCTCACGTCACAGTTTTCTTCAATACATGGGCACACACTCGACCGTCGGGTGGTAGGCCCCCCTTTTTACTTGGTAGGCATCCCATAATCTAAGAAACCTTATTGGTAGGCTATGAAAAACCACAATTTTGACTATGGCAGTCCCCAAATTGAGATAAAGGTCGGTAACCTTGCCCAAGTATTTTTCTTCTCCTCTTCAATTACCGTATCTCATTTCAGTTATCGATTCGCTTCAATGAAACCCAACGTGGAAAGTGGCACTTCATCTACCATAACTGCTACAATTTCCACGCGAGAGGATACAGGTTAGTGATTGGTCTATGGGGTACTGTAGATCGGGAAGGGTTACGGTATGTAGTGAAGGAGGTAGTATTCACGGGTGGGGATCATTTGCGCACAAATCGACTTCCGCACAACTCTATGTAGCACGTTAGAGAATCTTTAGGAAAACAATTTGTTGTCAGGTTATCTTTATACACGAGCAGAATCCGATTACGTTTTAAAAACCACGTTTATAGATTTGCATTATGTAGATAAGGCCCTGTGCGCAAATGAATTTGTGCGGAAGTGATGTCCACCCAGCATTCACATGTGACATGCCTCGATTGGCTGCAATCCCGGTTGTCATATGTTTCCCCGCCTCTCGTTTCCTTCATTGTTGTGTTGAGTGATCGAGTGGCAGTTGATCTCACCGTTGATATAGTCGAAAGGAACATCAATTCGTATTTGTCTGCAGGTGATCTTCCATTCTCACTCTTAGTACCTACTATTATCCTATTTTTGAGGGATAACTTCTGAATGTGTTTCCAATAGCGTTGCAGATCGTAGGTAGAAGTGTTGATTACAGGAGACATCCCCAAGCCTAGTCTCTACTTGTACATTTCTCTTCTCTTCGCATTCGCAGGATGCATATGGACCTATCGAGTGTGTATCACAGAGTAAGTAGTAGTAGAGGGAGGGGGGTTGATTGGGGGAATATCGGTTGATTTAGGAGAGAGAATCTCTTTCGTGTACACTACCTCATGACTGTCCTCGTCTTTCTCAAGGTAAACTATCCTCGTGCTCCTGATATTGTAGTCATAGATCAAATGCCATGTTTATTTATCATTTGGCATTTCCTAATTTTCAATCTTCGACATTTAGAGTGCGAGACGTGAGGGAGGGAATGGTTTTGCTCTAAAGAGCAGAAAGGGAAGTCTTGTGTTGTAGGTGTTGTCTCTCTTCTTCCACGGAGTCAACTTCTATTTCGTTGCGAAATACGGTCATCAACAGGAGATATGGGCAGTCGTCTTCTACGTGACTCATTTGTGAGTTGCAGAGAGAGGAGAGCATGGATAGAGGGAGAGAGAGAGACTCTTCCATAGTTCAAATACTTTTATTCTTGTTCTTATCAAGAGTTCCCACATTTATTGAAATCTAAGAGGAAAGCGCTTTTCTTGAGGCGTTTTTACAATACTTGTTCCTTGGTTGCAGCAAAGTCATGGGTGAAAGTGTTAAATGAAGAAAATGATTTGAACTCCCCCCTCGCAGACTGAAGGGGGCCATCCTATTCGGAACCATCATTCTCATCGGAACTGGATACACTTTCTTCAAGAACTTCCTCACCGAGAGAGATCGCAAGGTCTTCATGGTTGTACTCCCTCTACAGGTGAGAATGGGGTAGAAGGGGGAGGGTTACGGTAGGATAAGGGTACGATAGACTCTTTAGGCCCTCTCCTTTGGACCCAAATTCACTGATAGTCTAGATAAAGATGAAAAACGGGAACTGACAAAGCTACAGTAGGTATGACTGATGGTATTGCAGATAATCGATAACATCGCCATGATCATAATCGAAGAGAGTGAATTTGGAGAGGCAACGTTCCAATTATGGTGAGGAGAGGGATGGGATAGGGAAATTACAATGTTCGGGTGTTTTCGATGGAAGTGCATCTTTGCCCTTGCAGGTACGAACTGTTCGTGTTCCTCGATCTCATCTGTTGCTTCTTCGTCTTCTTCCCCATCATATGGTCAGTTCTCTTTTGAACTTTGATCTTTGATCTTTTCCCTCCCCCTTTCCTCCTCACCCCATCCCTTCTCTTCAGGTCAATGCAACATCTCTCAGAAGGTGCTCGTTCCGATGGAAAAGCGGCCTTTAATCTCGAGAAACTCCGTCTCTTCAGGTCAATTTGTATTTGTGTAGAATGTGACTAGTATGTATACATTATAAGTCGTTAGTTGAATCGTCTTTAATCGTTTGTCTCCCCTCTTCTCCTCTTCTCCTCTTCTCCTCTTCTCCTCTTCTCCTCTTCTCCTCTTCTCCTCTTCTTGTCTTCTCCTCTTCTCCTCTTCTCCTCTTTTTCTCTTCTCTTCCCATCTCGATTCTTCAATTGCAGACACTTCTACCTCCTGGTCATAGCCTACATCTACAGTACACGTATCATCAAGTACATTCTCCAGGTACCTCTCCCCTCCCTTCGCTCTCTATCTTCCCTCTTAACTCTCTCCCCCCTATCCCCCTATCCCCCTACCCCCCTATCCCCCTACCACCCTACCCCCCTACCATCCCCCTCTCCTCCCCTATCAGTTCGGAATGCCCTTCGACCTCGAATGGGTGACAGCGGGGGTGGTCGAGATGGCTACTCTCTTCTTCTTCGTAGTCGTGGGATTCAAGTTCCGTCCCACTCCGAGGAATCCTTATTTGAGATTGAATATGGAGAATGATGAGGACGATGATGGCAAAGCGTGAGTCGAGGGAGGGGGAAGGGGTACTGTACGGTACTGTAGAGGGGAAGGAATGTTGGAGATGGTTAGCCAAGGATACGATAAGTAGATTTAGATTCCAATTAAAGTTAAAATGTATAGGGGAGAGATGCGGTAGAAGACCAAGGCATTGTGAGGGTATTACGGTAGTGGAATGATTCAGGCTTACTCAACCGGGAATATTCGATGGAATCACTAACAGAACTATGAAGGAAGAACGCATCGTAATGGAGGATATTCCTGGTAACTTCTTTTCCTTTTCCCCTTTACTAGATTACTTTCATTCTATTCCGTTATTACATTACAAGGCATTGTTTTTGCTTTGCATGGAGTTTGGAATATGAGAGAATGTATTGGAGGGTCGATTGGAGGATTGGACGATGATACTTCGTCTTCGGATGAAGACACTCACGTAGATTCTTCGAGTAAACGACTCATTCGACCGGAGAAGACTCTTTTGTAGTTTGTAGTCTGCACTATGGGTTAAAGCTACATCGAATATGTATAAAGCTAAAAAAGAGGTTTTATCTTCCCATCTATCTATCTATCTCCTTATGAAGGTTGCAATGCGTTTTGTATGACAAGGAGAGACTAAATGTTGTATATCACATGATATAGTCGTTCCTTAATGGATATTATCAATTGTACGGTAGACAGGTTGCCTATTATTGATCGGGTTGACTACATTATGCTCCATTCTCGACTACTCTAGTGTATACTGTATCTCTCATTATTCCCGTTTCTGTGATTCCCATTAGGGACCGTTCCTTCATTTCCACAGTATAAAGATTACCGTATACCCCCTTGTTTCTTTGATTAAAAGAGTTTTCGACTCTTTTCAATATCTTTTTTCGTGTTCATTCATTCTCTACTTTTCGAAATGTTTCGAAAGCTGAGCGTGATTAGTAATTAGAGAAGAGAAGTTGTGAAAGGATGTTAAAGGGAAGGAGAGAGGGAGAGAGAGTGTGTGGAAGGGAGAGAGCGAGAGAATGAATCGTGGAAGGGATGGAACAGCTTGTGAGAGTTGTACTGTGTGCATGGGGATATGTTATGGATGGGGAGAGATATAGACAGAGACGGATAAAGTGTGTTTCTTGCTTGTCTTTCGCAATGGAGTACCCTCACCCATAAGACTCTCTCCCCTCCCGTTCCCTCCATTCCCTCTTCTATTCCTCTACTACTTATACTCCCTCCCCTCCCCTCTTCATTCCATACGCGGGTAAAGATTTGAATATCTGAGTGGTAAACTCGAATTGAGAAAGTTTTCTCTATTGACTCGTTTACTCGTCTGTCACAATGGGAACTATTGAAGTTCCCATTGTCCATAGTTCTTCTCATATCTGTCCCAGAGAAAGGCCGTCCCGCGTATGTTTCACGCTTCCCCCTTCTCCCCTCCCCTTCTTCTCGCAGTTCAAAGTCCTTAGTTGTGTTTCTCTTCCCATCTCAGACTAAGTTCTCTCATCATTCCCTTCCCTCCTTCTATTATATATTCCTCCTCTTTTCTCCTTCCACTTTAAGAGTTCCCTCGTCCCTTCCAAGTTCTTATCCCCTCTTCTCATTCATTTCCTTATCCCTCTCTCTCTCCACTCCCTCCCCCCTCCTCTCCCTTAACTCCCCTTTTCCTAACAATAAGTTCCGTCTCTTAATTCCCAGTTCTTCTAAGCTTCCGGTTGTCTAGATTTCCCCCCTCAGTCTCCCTTCTGCACCCCATCATTTTTCTTCCTCTTCTTCTTTTTTGCTTGTTTATTCTCTTCTTCTTTCTATTCCTTTTCTTCGCAAGACCACCCTCTCAATTCAATTGCATACGCTTCTTCTGCGCCCTCCCCCTCGTCCCTCCATAACACTCTATCTTCCCTCCCCCTCTCTCTCCCTCCCTTCCTCTTCTCTCTTTTCTCTACCACCTTTCCTCTTAACGTCTTTTCGTATTTCTACGTTAGCACTCCAATTTGGATGATATTTCGAGTGTAGTTGTGATATTGGAAGGAGATGAAAGGTAGGATGAGGGGGCGCAAGGTTCTAAGAGTTGACGAACGAAGCATACATGGGCAGGGTTCCCGACAGCAATTTCAACCTGGTGCCTACCAATGTACACAATGCAACTCTGATTAGCCTACCAATGGCATTCTTATATAATGTGGTGCCCTCCAAGTGAAGCTTGTGACAAAAACAGTGATGTGCGTGGGTGGAATATTCCTCAGCCACCTGCAATTTTGTGAACAAAATACAACGTTTGACCCGCAATATGAGCACATGGATACTGTATTTGTCAGGTCACGGAGCTATCGCAAACTGAGTAATATGGGGCACCGTGAAAACAGGTGTTAATCGAAAGATTGGGCACCTGCTTTTTAGTTGAAATCTCCAATAAATTCTGGTCTAGCATAGATAAAATAGTCACGTCGACGGCCTACGTTTTCGGCAAAAAAAAATTCAAAAAAGTGCCTTCATTTTTTAATATTTTTTTCGCTGCGCGGCTTTTTTTTACAGCCTAAAAACGTTTTAATGTATTTTGCCAAACCTAATTAACAAATCCTATCGCTTTACCAAATGATGATTATGTCAAGATTATTTGCATTTGTACACTTCGAATACAGCAGAGATACGTACAGGTCATGTATGGAATGAACCAGATGATATTTAGTGCATTTAATTCCGAGTTAAGAGGTAATGAGAAAGGTAAAGGGAAGGGGGAGAGGGAAGGAGAGAAGTGGATTGCAAGGGAATACGAAGTTGACGTCATCCCTTCTTCTCTAGTCTCTTCTTCTTACTTCCCCCTTCCCCTCTTATTACAAGTTTCACGAAAGTTGACAAAAAGTACGCAAACGATTGCGAACTGTCTATGCAAATACGCGCGCAGATCTGCCTCTCTGGCTTCAATTATCTTACGATTCTACCCATCTCTGCTATGGTCACACGTACGAATTCAATTGGATGTCGTAATCAGCTGGAATAGTGTATTATTTCAATCAAAAGTATTAAATCATTCCGTTTTTGAGGACAACTCCCGTGGAACCTGTAATACCTCCCTCCCACCCCTCTCCCTTGTAATTCCCTCTCTCTCTCCTTTTATTTCCCCCCGTTCTATTCTGATTCTTCATGTTCCACTCTGATTCGTGCATGGATTTTTGTGAAGACCTCATTAGGAATAGAAGAAGAAGTGAGATGGAGATAGAGGGAAGAGAGATAGAGGGAACGGAGGGAGAGCGTAGAGAGGGAGGGGGATGCCTTGAAGGGAAGTAGCCACTTGGGAGTATTGGAGTCAGTGGAGGGGAGAGAAGACATTGCCATGCATAAGAGAGGGGAATACGAAGGAAGGGGAATGTTGGGGGATTGGAGGGGTATTTCATTGTGATTGGAGAGAGGGGAGACTGTAGTTTACGGTGGGATGGCGCAAGATATGTATAGTTGCACTCTAACAATAAGCAGAGTGTTCTGTTGTCCACGTACGTTGTCACCCTACATCCTAAAACGGCACACGCTCAAAGCATGCTGTAGCCTTTTTGTTACCGTATATTTCAACTTTAAAAAAAGCGTATCTCAAGCCACAATTGACCAAAATTATTTCTATTTGGAAACTAGAAAATGCAGATAATGGCGCAACATTTTGGTGCAGAAAAACAAAGAAAAAATTCAAATTTTTGACGAAAATGGCTTACTGTAACGTTTTAGTTACCGTATGACTATCGTGAACTGATTGTGCCGCGCTTAGTGCATTTTCAATGTATTGGGTTGGGCCAGCTATTTCAACTTGGGGTCTACCAATGTACACAATGAGATTTCGATTAGCCTGCCAATGAGGACTGTGGTATAATTTGGTGCCTACCATGTTAAGTTTGTGGCAAAAAGAGAGGCCTACTACCCGCCCGTCTAGTCTGTGGCGATGTATGCTCGTATATTTCAGTTGGCGATACTTCCCATTTCTCTCTCTATTCCTGTCCGTCTTCGTCTAGTCCCGTAGAGTGAGGAGTAGTACTGTTTGCGTGTTGTGATCATTGCATTGCATCTCTTTATTCTCCGTCTCTTACCCCTCCCTCTCCCCTTCCCTCCTTATCTCTCCCCCGACTGTCCATCTCTCCTATCATCATGAGTCTAGTGGCTATTACAGTCCGAGTGATTAGAGAAGCCCTCTGCCCTCCCCTTCACCTCTTTCTCCCTCTTAATCCCCTCCCCTCCTAACTACAAGTCTGCCATAGGCTACTCCCGATGTCCCTCTAGTGTCCATTCTCTGTGTACATTCTCTTCTCTCTCTTTCTCTCCTCTCTCTTCATTCTCTATGCTCTCTCATCTCTTCTCTATTTCTCTGTCCTCTCTTCCCTTTCCATTGTCTCTCTTCTCTGCTTCACTCGTACACGCTCTTCGTGGTCTCTTTCAAGGGAATTCGGAGAGGGAGAGGAGGGGGGAGAGAGTTAGCAGTGCTATAGAGAGAGGGGTCAGAGAGTAGTTAGTGGTCAGATATCAAGTAGAGGTAATGCTTCTTTTGTCTGGTTCATTCAAGGATTCTCCCTCTAGATCCGAAACCGCATTGGTAGATGCATCCATGTTAGCAGCTAAAGTGAAGGGATATCATTCGGTCGTCTAGACAATATGTGAGTATGGTCACTTTGCGGTCTATCTTTGGAAATAAGAAGGGGATAGATGTCTCCTCTTTCCCTCCTTCTCTCCGTTCCCTTCATTACCCTTTCATTCGTTCATTTCTTCTCTTTTGTAACAGTCACTCGATGTTCCCCAGAGACGAAGAGAGAAAGAGAAGAGAAGAGCTTCTTCTGTCAATGGGTATGGAGAGTGTGTGGTTAAGTCTCTTCTTCTCTTCTCCTTTCATCCCCCTCCCTCCCTCCTGTACTCTCCCTCTTCTCTTCTTCTTCTTTTCTCATTTCCACTTTCAACAATTCACCCATTTTTTAAGCTTTTTTACTACCTCCCGTCTATGAAATGAAATCATTATGTGGAATGGGGGGGGATTATGAAGAATAGGGAAATGTTGAATCGGCTTGTTTATTTGACCTGTGATTGTGAGTCTGCTTCCCTTCATTCCCCTTCCCTTCTCTCCTCTCCTTATTTCCTTCGTTGTTTTCCTCTTTCCCTCTAAGCTTGAATCTCCTCTTGTGAAGCATTGCGATGGAATTACTTGTGTTCCGGGTTTGGTCAGTCGAATGGAAGAGAAGAGAAGAGAAGAGAAGAGAAGAGAAGAAGGGATGGGAGGGTGGAGAGAGAAGGGTCACTGAAGTCGATGGGCGAATACAGAGAGAAGCGAGTTGTCAGTATATCTGATGGACGAATCTCACGAGGGAAAGGGGGTTACGAGAGAGAGGGGAAGGGGGGGGAGAGTATTCCTCTACTCTTGCATCGAAGTGCTTCGTTATGTTGTTATTGAAGTCTTTCTCATAATTGAAGGTGCAGAGATTGCGGAGTTGGTTGCTATGAGGGAACGAAGATTGGGGGGGGGAGTTGAGGGAGAGAGGGAGGGTTACGGGGGAGAGAGAGTTGAGAAAGATTGCGTGTTCGTGTCCATCACAAGGAAGGGATGAAAGGCCTGAGAGTGAGTCAGAAGAGAGCACTTGCTTCTATCCCCTTCATCGCCCTTTATTCATTCCCTCTCTCCTCTCCCTTATTCCCTATCACTACACTCTAGTCGGCAGTATCCCTCTCCCCCCAGATAGTCTCTTTATTCCCCTCTTCTCCTCTTCCTTATAAACGGATCCTATCGTCTCTGTTCTCCTCTCTTTCATTTCGTTGAATACTCTAAAACGAGGCTAAAGTTCTTGTCCTTATCGGTGCTATTACCTCACTATGAATCTCCTGATTCTTCGAAGGTTATTTCCTCTCTCCTCTCTCCCCCTAACTCTCTCTCTTTCTCTTCTCTCTCCTCTCCCTTTCCCTCTCCTTTCCCTGTCCACTCTTTCCTCTGAATCATTCCCTCTTATAAGTCCAATCTACTACCTAATTGTCTACTTGCATTATTCCCACTTCCCCTCCTTTATATACATTCCTTAAATACCCCTTTGTTTCGTTCAGTTCGCGATTCGTTGTCTACCGTAACCTACCGTAATCGTTGTCTCTTACAGTAGTGGCTCCTCAAGGTGAAAGAGAGGAAGGCAACGGATGGATGAGTGGAGAACAAGAGAAAAGTAGGAGGAATACGGAAGGAACGAGTACGAATTACAGTACGACAGGGAACAGGTGAGTGGGGAGGGGTACGGTAGTGGATAAGAGGGGGTCATACATGAAATAGTGACGTCGTTGAGTTGCAAAGTGCCTTGATTCTTTAGTGGACAACGAGATAAAAGTGCCTCGTTTCATATTAAAAAGGACAGATTGCATAATTTGAAAGAAAAAAAATAAATTTGGCTCTCAAAGTGCCTTTTGTGCCGATTGTGTGAATTTTGACAGCAAAAAGTGCCACCACTTCCTTGGTCACTAGAGTTGTGCATGAGACTTCTTTCCATCTTTACCTTTCACATCATTCATTACCGCGACGCTTCTCGTCACCAAAAGCAATGAAGCATATTGAGCAAAAGAACTCTCATGCACACCTCTATTGGTTACGTCGGATACAACGTACTATTTGATCTGTGGAGGGGGTACGGTAGAGGAGAGGGGGGAGACGGTAGGGGTATTGTAAGGGGAAGGGGTACGGTAGGGGATGGTCGGGTATACGGTAGTGTTTGGAACAGTAGTGGATTCATTGCCTTTGGTGACAGTTGTGTATTGAGTCACAGTTACTCTTTATATGCTAAAGAGTAGTCTGGTCTGACTCATCCCTCCTTCCCTCCTCTCCATCTCTCCCTCTCCCGCAATCTCTTCCCTTCCAGTGACCCCCAACGTGTGCGTGTCTCCTCAGCGGGATCTACCGTGATCTCCCCATCTACCGTAACCTCCCCTTCCTCTGAAATGGGTGGCGGTCTCACTCCCAAGAGGATTCCCGTACGGAATCCGCTCTTGCACGCACTGCAGACTGAGGTGGGTACTGTATTTGTATTGGTGGATGGGTTACGGTAGATTGAACAGACAGACAGGCAAATAGGCAGATATGTACAGACGGACACTTTGCATTCTGTTTTTAGTGCACTGAAATCAAGGCCTTCTTTTCGCCTTTTGGAGAGTCGCAAACAACAATTAAAGTTTGACGTTTAGAGAGAGGTTGGGTTGAAGGGTATCTGTAGAAGGAAGAAGGGAAAATGAGGATGGTAGGGATAGTTTGTTGGTGCTACTTAGCATTAGGGATAGGGTACGGTAGGGAAGGGGCTGTCTTTATCTGGGTGAGGTCCGTCTCTTTATCTGTACCATAGTCTCCTCTGCAATTGTCACCATTGTGGGGTGATTCCCCCCAGCCTCAACTCGTGTCACACTCTTCACAGCTATCTGTATCCCCTCTGACCATTCTGCATTCCTCCCCTATTCTCCCCCCATTCTACATTACTTTGTCTCTAACACTTGTCTCTTCCTCTTCTACTAAAGTACTCACTGGGAATGCACAGGTGTCCTATGTTCCATCACTTGTTCTCTCTTCTCTTCCCCCCCCCCCTCTCCCCTCTCTCCAGACTCTTCCTCATCGTTTGTTGTCTATCCCTCATGTTCCAATAAGGTCGAAGTATCCCCTTCCCTCCCTTCATTGAATCCGTTCCATTCCTACATGAGTAATGGTAATTGATTGACTCGTTAGCCTTTCTTTTCATTCTCTTCAATGTCTTCCAATGAGTCAGAAACAGACGGTTGACGTGTACATGATGAGAGGTGTTATTTGAGCAAATACGAAGAATAAGGGGAAGAGGGGGGGGGTATGGTAGATGTATACAGGCGAGAGTCAGTTACACATTTGGGGGAAATGAAGAATACGAAAGTAAGGAAAGTGTTAATGGGACGTTTGCAGTCGGACGGAGACCGCTCATCGAATAGAGACGGGTCCTCGGATGGGGGAAGTGGGGGGTCTCCCAGTGATGAGAACGAAGCGAGACAGAGGATCGGGAACAAGATCAATCTCGTCGTGCACAAGATCATGATGATCAATGCTGAGAAGGAACGTGAGTGATTCGACTCGTTTAGTGGGCAAGCGAGGTTTCGGTTGTCGGTTACCGTAGTGTATGCAAACGACGAAGAGAGGTGGCATACTGTGTTGAAGGAGATTGTTGAAGGAGATCTGGACGAGTTCCTTGCAATGGCGAATAAGATGGAAGGGGCGGATGGAGAGGGAAGGGACACTCCCCATATGGCCAGGATCAAACAGCACTATGATAAGAGGAACAAGAAGAGCAGTGCACAGTTGGAAGCATTGCAGGTGGGAAGGAATGGGAGGGATACGGTAGGGAACGGGGGTACGGTAGGGAGAAGAATGACAATGAGTGATTGAACTATCGGTTGGGTTACAGAAGAAGCTTGCTCAATATGAGGAACGATTGACGAATTTGGGAGGAGAGAATGGAACACTCGACACTTCACGGTCACACAATGTTATCTCGACTGTCGGTCATGGAATACGGTAGGCGGGGGAGGGAGTACTGTAGGGGGGGGGGGGTTGGAGGCGATAACTATGGTGTTATTCGCGTTTGAGTCGAACGGGCGCGAACATCAAGAGTATGACGAGTACGGTAGTCACGGCTCCCCTGGAATTGGCTCATCGAATCAAGAAATCGACGATTGGAAGTAGTAGCGATGCGATGGAGACGGAGGGTCAAGTGGGACAATCTCAGTTCTACACTCCCAAGGGGGGATCCGGGTCAGTTCTCTTCCCCTCTCTATACAGTACCCCTAAGCATCGTGTCTACCGTACCCTTTAAGCGCCCGTCTGACCCTTCCCTCCTCTGCGGGACTCCCTACCGTACCCCCGTCCAAGACCAAGTCTTCGACCCTTCCTGCCAGTATGAGGGTCGCCCCTCCCGATTTCGAAACAATGGCTGCCACTACTTCGACTACAGGTACAATACTACTATATTCAGTAATTTATCTATACTCGTTATTTATTTCAAGTGACCCTTGTTTCCGGTCTCTCCTTAATGCCTTCCATTACAGAAGCGACATCGAGTGTCGCTCGATCCACGAGTGGAGAATCGAAGGTGATCCTTCCCTCTTCGAATGAATGGAAGGCGAGAGTGGAGGGAGTGAAGAAGGATTTGGAGGAAGAGGGAATGAGCATGCCTACTTGGAATACACGGAGATATGACGAGAGGAAGGTGAAGAAGGAAGATGCAGGTGAGGGGAAGGGGGAAGTAGAGGAGGGGATACGGTGGAGGGTTGCGAATCGATAACTCATGTCATTTAAGACTCGACACCCGATTCGGCTTCTGCGCGACAGATTATGCCTGGACTCGACGATATTCGACCGGTAAGAGTGTTATCCTTCTTCACTTATACTTGACTTGTCAACTATGCACCCTGCAATACCGTAATCTCCTTCACTGTCCCTCAGTACCGTAATCTGTCATTCAGTTAATGCAAGCAACCCATGCTCATCCTGTCGATGATTCCATAGAGGGAATGGCTAAGGAACTACGAATGTTGAGGGAACAAAATCGATTGGTCGTCGAACACATGTACAAGCTTCAAGTGAGTTGCTTATTGATTGATTGAGAGTTGTTATACGGTAGGACTAAGGTGGATGGTTTCAGAAAGAATGAATTGACTTGTTTCAGGAGAAAGTTCAAGAGGAAGTACAGCGAATGGACAAGGCAATCGCAGAAGTTAACTATAAGTGCAATGGGTAAGCATTTCAGAAAGTTAGAAGGACTTCGTATTACATAATTCATATTGTTAAGATATAATTGTTATTATTCCTTTTACTGATACACGACCGTTCATTTAAAAGAATCACAGACATTGAAAATGCATTAGGCACGGCACACTCAGTTCGCGATAGCTAACATTTTAATTGTCAAAAAATCAAAGATTTTTGTATTTTCTTCGGTTTGAGAGTGTTCCACCACCTCCAAATATTGCTAGTTTCTAAATAAAAATAAATAAATTGGAATGTATATTGAGATATCCATGATTTAAATGCATTTATAGCGGTGTACGGTAGGGATACCGTAGTTTCAGAGTGTGCCGTTTTTAGATGTAGGTCATGAACGTACGTGTGATAATATTAATTGAATGTTTGCAGACTCGAGAGCTATCTGATAGAAATGAACGAAGTTTTCCAATCGGATATGGCAGAGAGGGGGAAGCAGATGGAGGTAAGAAATGCGTCACGGACGCAGATAGGACGTATTTGACGCATTGAACCACGCGCGTTGCGGTCGCGTCGCGGCAATTTGCATATGAACTTATTAGTCTACTTCTGCTTACGTAAAACGCATCAAGGTTTCCGTTATTTGCTCTAATGTACTTATTACATGTTTCCGATGGCTACACGCGAGCTGCAATACACTCCAAATGTACTCTCTTGCAAGTGTGAAAAGGCGATAACTACGCAGCTATAGTTTTGATCATACACATTTGTCTATCGAAGGGATGAAAAAGAATAAAATACAATACAAGGAGATTCTTCGCGAGCAATAGTCCTCGCCGTTCGACTTTTGACTGAAAAGCTTTTAAAAGAACGAGGAACTGCGAAGTACATTATATAAATCGTTTGGCTGTATAGCAGAGCTCAGTTGTTGAAAGCGCCACGATAGTAGAGTAAGCAAACGAGAAAACAGTCGCATAAAGGACAAATAAAGCATGCTTGGAGGGCCTTAGTCTCTCAAGGGACAGCCCAATCCATAATGTTTGATAAGCACTAAAAGCCGGATTTGGTTCACACACTTTATTGCTATCTCACAAGGAAATGCATAGATAAAACAAGAAAAAGAGGAAAGTGAAAACTTATTAGGAAAGATTATATTTATGATATGACATAGGCTGACGGATAGGCAAAGAGTTTTGACGAGAATTAAAGCCCTTGCGCTCCTTACAAAGAAGTTGTTCATGCGATAGTTCAGAGAAGAGGGTTTATAGGAAAGAATGAATCCAGGCCCACGGCAACGTGTGGGGTGGATATCAAAGTGATGCGAATTTGAGGTAGATATTCGTTTCTTTCCAAAAAGTAATTCATGGGTCATCTTCTGATCGATTGCTTTACGGTGGTCTTCTAAACTTTGAAGGTTTAGCTCTTTGTTCCTAATTTCATGAGAGGGCATATCACTAAGAGTTTTGCCGAAGAATCGAAAATAAATACGCCTCGTGAAATAGTTCTGAACTCTCTCCAACCTTGTTTTGTCACAGGCTAAGTATGGGCTGTAAACAGTAGTACCATAGTCAAGTATCGATCGAACATAAATCTTATATGCAGAAGTAAGGATTATGTGGTTTCTTGTTCTAAGCGCACGCAATGTGTGAAAATTGTGAAATAGCATAACGCTCGTTCTCGGCAAGTTCCGCAATTCATGGCACAATTTATGGTTCATTCGACGCCTAACGTCGGGATCTTCTTATTTACGGAGAAAAATTTAAGCAGCTACTGAAATACAATAGTTATGTTCGAAAAACTGGTAATATTGTTAAACACTGCGTTTAGCGAAGCTGCACGACCCGCTGCACCAAAAGTACTGTATTCAAATCGAGCTTTCTCGCTCTCAAAAATTTGACTGCAGATTTGTGACTACGTCTTTCGCCCTTTCTGTCTGAGTCCGTGACGTAGGGATTATTTTGCTCAGTTGTACCGTATCGTCAACCTTGGCTACCGTATTCCTCGCAGATATTGTCGTCGCGAATTGAGTATCAATACAACGATCGATTTAAGCGAGTGGAAGACAATTTGGAGAGTACGCAGAATCATGTGAGCTGATGTCTTTGCGGAGTAGTGTACTCGATGAAGCTACTTTGATATGTGTATTTCGATTTTCGTACTTCTTTTCTTAATTATCGTACTTTCAGATGTGTCGCATCGAGAATTCGGTCAAATCGACTCTTGACATGCAGAATGGTGGACCTGGATTCAATACGGTTATGCTATCGGGTACGGTATCTGCCTTTATATTGTGTATCCAGTCTCCCCGTTATACTCCATCTTTCATTACTCTCTTGCACTCTCCTCCCATTACCGTATTCTCTCAGGTGCCACAATTCTGGTGGAGATGATCAAGGTGATACTGTATCTCACAGCGGTTGTCCTCGATTTCTTCCGTCCCTTCACAGGAACGAGGTGAGATTCTGCTTCTTCTGTACTAAACATGTTCCTTTAACTGGGAGATAGTATTGAAGTGTCGTCCCGTCCTCTCCCATTGTACTCGTTGCAGAACGAAAGCGGGAGTCTTCCTCTTCGTCATAATCCTCTCCATCCTAGTTCTGCAGAATGTGCATCTCCTCATGAGTGTCTTCTCTTCCTCTTCCTCTTCCCCCTCCACTTCCTCCCTCCCTTCCCCTCCCTCGTCTCCTCCTCCCTCTAACCAAACCCCTTCCCCCTAGGTAACTTCCCCCATCCCCCTCCCCATTCCCTTCTCCACCCCCTATAAGAGAAGGTAGAATTTGTTTATAAATCCACAGGGGGTCAAGCGAGGAATGAACCTTCATTAGCATGGCCCGCGAGGGAGGAGGAGAGAGGAGAAGAATGAATGGAAAATGAGGCAATTTTGGCCATTTTTGTAGGTTTTTCTTTGATTAAAACTATTTGAAAGGTGATATCGAAAAAAACTCACCGCTATCTTGTAGAGAAATTCTTCCTCTATCAAATGCATATTCTCGCTTGTCTCTACTATGCGCCCCCGCTGATCCTTTAGGCTTTAAAGTATGAGAGGTAGAGCCAATTCAAGCAAAGCTTATATATTTCTTCTTTATAGTATAGTGTAGTATAGTTTATGCAGATCACAAGGAAATGCGAATAAGAACAATGATAAAAATGGAGAGAAAAATATGACACATGTTTTATAGGAAAGAATGGAAGAGCGAAATTAGCCTCTTAAGAATGATTACGGTGCGAATTGAAAGCTCTTGCGCTCCTTATGAAAAAGCTGTTTGATCGATAGTTTTGAGAAACAGAAGCATACGAAAGAGTGAAACCTGGCCCTCTGCAGCGGGAATTCTTGAT
>LS934912.1:559314-571779 GCA_900490955.1 Micoletzkya japonica
TTCACTTGAAAATCACTTCCGTGTCCCTTTAAAGGACCTCCATTCGGAACCGTAGTCTATTCAAATTCCTGACGGCATCCTGACGGATTCGATTAGTTTCTCTTCTATGCCCTCCGCTCTCTCGCTATGCAAATTAGTCTCCATTAACATGGCTATGGTACCGAATGGTCCTCCTTTAAGTGATTGTATTATTGGAGGAAAACGAACGTTGGGAAATCTTTGCAGCGCATTTCGCTAAATGCAGTGAAACTCTTTTGGCAAAATGCCAGCTTAGGCTAATTTCCGGCTCCGGCTGAAGTTTTACGGTGGTTAGCGGAAAGAACTGTGCAGCTATCTCAACGTTCGCTTTCCTTTAATAATATTACCGCAGTTATAATATTCTCAGTTGTATCGATGAACTTGTGAGATAGATGGAAATGCTTCATTTGATACGAATAATGTATCGATGGAACAACATTACTGCTGATATCTCGTGCATGCTTTAATCATTTCCCACCTGTCCACAATTTTTGTTTATCTTTAGTCTTTGTTGCCCGAAATTCTCAAGAGAGTATAGGGAACGAGAGGATGGAGAGAACGAAGGGAGAAGCAATGAGAAAGAGAGAATGATGGAGAGAAAAGGTGCAAGCATTGCGGAGTATTGAAGCCAACTTCAAATTGATTCCTCTAGCTACAACCGCACTATTCGTGCATTTTCATTCTTGGACTTTGCAAAATCTCATTTTCAATCTAGATACATCGATATTTGCAATATGGGAAGTGTTATAGGCCTACGAATCTAATTGCAACAGCTGTTTTATGTTCGCTTCGAATGATTCGTATAGTGCTAATTCTCCTACCTACCGAAGGAACTAAATACCATTATCAACAGTTTGGCTGTACATCCTTACGTGGACAATCCCTCCATTCCCTAGCTTCTCATTCTCAAACCTGTCATCAATATCCCTCACTGAACCTTCCCATTCTTCACTTTTTCTTGCATTGTCTCTCAAAGAGTTTGACATGTGTTGCAGGAGAACAGCCCTTTTCAATTTGTGGCCTTTCCCTTGCCCCGTCCCCCTTCTACCTCCCCCTCTCTTATCTCTCTCCCTCTCTCCCACCTCTTCCCAACCCCTCTCAATCTACTTTATCCACTCTCTTCTAGGTACAGATCTTCCCCATCCCTCTTCTTCCACTATTCCTTGTCCATCTATCTCTTCATATTCCTCTACAGATGATTCTGCAATCTCGTAATGGAAACCTTCCAATGTTTCTGGAAGGAATCGACTTCAGGAAGAAACGAAGTTCAGAGGAATACATAAAGGAGATGCTGAAGGAAAGGTTGGTGTACTTGATATACACCATTAGGGGAATGTATAGAGTCGTAGAGACTTATGGGAAGAAGTAAGGACTGAGATGGAGTGGATGGCAGTACATGTCGTTGCTCTCTCCCTCTTAAGCTCTCCCCTTTACCTCGTAATCCCCTCCCCTTCCCGTTACCTCTCAACACTCTCTCCGTATAACATCTAAGATGTCTCGGTAGCGTGCAGTCCTTTATTTGTATAGATGAGTAAGCTTTGAATCGTGCCCATTAAACTCTTCATTCCATTTGGTACTCCCTCTTCACCCATTCCCCTCCTTTCCTCATCTTTTCTCTTCTCTACACACTTCTTCTATGCATTTCCGATTCGTCTGCAGAATATTCGATTAGAGAAAACGCTGTATACTTAGGGCAACTAAGCAGCGCGTATTTGATCTCATAAATCCGAGGTGAAGAATAGTTATTAAATGACTGTTGTAAAAATATTTAGCCATAGTGCAGTTCGAGATGGCAAGAAAAGAAAGAAAAGGGAAGGGAGAAGTTGGCGAAATAAGGAAAAGAAGAGGAGAGAAGAGAAGAGAAGTGAGGAGAGCAACGGAGCTTCGATTCCTTGTCTCAGGGAGAATAGACCTCCTCGCGCATTACTCTATTTCCCTTCTTTTGCTGCTTTGCCTCTTCCAGCTTGAAAGAAGCTAATAGATTCCTTTGGTCGACGGTCCTAAGAGAGGCTTTAGCTCCGCCGGTTACTATGCATGATAGGCACAACTAGAGGGTATTCGTCTAAATCTTCATTACTCTTCCCATCTCTTTCTCCTGCACGGTACGGATTAAATATCCTTTATTTAAGTATGTTTAAAAATCTTAGTTTGCTTATTCACTATCCATTAATTCCGTTGTGTCCTTCGTAATCTTCCCAAAGCCAATATCGTGTTCAATTGTACATCAAATAGAGAATAAATATGTCCTCTATCCCCTAGTTCATTAGTCATTCCTCTTTTTTTCTCGTGCAGTCTTCTCCACGAGACTCCCTCTATCCCTTATTCCCTCTCCCCGTTATCCTCCTTCCCTCTCTTCCCTTATTCCCCCTCTCTTGTCCTTCTCTTCTCCTTTATTCTTCCCTTCGCATCTCTCTGTATTCGTTTCGATTGTCCATTGTTCTTTTTCAGTTATCAGATAAAAGTCGATGACTTGAGAAGACTTGGAAATGGTTGTGAAAACGATGAATCTGCGGGATATGTACGCACTTTTTTCCTTCTGCTTTATTTTTGAAGCATTGACTTCCAAACTGAAATTTTAACTAAAAATAAAGTTTCCTAAAAATTTGCTTATCTAATCTCATCATAATGTAAGCAATTGTAGAGCCCGCATGCAGTATGGAGTTGATACGAGTTTCAAGACGAGACTGCAGCAATACTTTGTAGAGAACCACAAGAGCAGCTTTCGGATAAGAAGTTTCAACTTTATCATCAAAGTCAGTTCTTATATTTACTATCTACTTCTACTCTCCATGGCCCTTCTCAGGTCGCATCGTGTATTCTGTACTGTATTCGCGTAGTCCAGGACGATGCTCCGATCATCCTCAAGTCGAAGAGTGACGGAGCAACGAGTGAAATACAATAGTAAGACAACCCAAGATCAAAGATCAAAGATCACTTACAGTGATCGATTAATCTGGATCGAGTCTGATCCTCGTATTTGGATGGCTCAAACCTTTGTAGCCTGTGCGTCTATAGCGGAGACCATTCTCATATTCTACATAAGTTATAAGGTTAGTTATATAGGTAGTGAACAGCTATAAGGAAGTAATACTTAATGTATGTTCTTCAGGGCAGCTTTCTTCGACTTCTTCTCAATCTTCACTTTCTTCTCGAAATGATCACGAGTTTCCCCTTCATTCTCTCAGTGAGTCTCCATTGCCCTCTATTATAAAAGATGAGAATATATGTCATACTTGTCTATATTCAAGGAGAGTTTTCAAATCTCTTCTCTTATTTCCTTTCTCTCAGATATTCTTCGCTGAACTTCGCCACCTCTACGTGCCAGCCTTTCTAAATTGCTGGATAGCCAAGCAGACCCTTCAAGCCATGCTTGTCAGTACTTAGATAGATAGATAGATTTTATTGCAGGTCACAGGGAAATGCGAGTAAAAGTAGACAATACAGTAAATGAAGAGAAGAGAGAGAAAGAAAAAAAATGGCACATGGAAATTAGATACCATGACTTAGAATTAGCCTCACTAATTATAGGAAGAAAAGTGAATTAAAAGCTCTTGCACTCCGCATAAAGAAACTATTTGTTCGGTAATTTTGTGATGCGCTCTTGAGAGAAATTACGAAACCAAAAAAATCACTCTTATAGCGAATTTCACATAAGTTATTAAAAAAAATCAAATCGAGAGCTTCGACTTTACAGTGAAATGAGATGTTTCAAATTCTTTATCAATGTCTTCAGAACGACGGAAACCGTAGCAACACCATCGGAGAATCGGCCCTAACCCGACAGATGGCTTCCCTCCTCTCCATACTCGTCTGTCTCGTCTTCACAGGTTGATCTTTGATCTCTACTAGCCATAGTCTAGTATGATTTTTGAGCTCTAATAAATATGGTCTAGCATGATCTTTGGTCTCTCGCAGGAATGTGCAGTATGGAGCATTTGATGCGTGGAGGAGATAGACCGATTGATTTGTGGACGAGTTTTTATTTCGTGATGGTGACGTTGTCTACAGTGGGATACGGAGATGTGTGGGTTATTCTTTACTTTATTCATTGTCCCATATTCTTCGAAATAATTAGAATAACACGTAACTACTGCAGATGTCCCTCTACCTGGCATGCTCAACTTGTCATTGTAATCATGATCTGCATTGTTCTCGCTGTTATGCCCTCACAAGTAAGACTCTTCTCCGTTCACCTCTTCTAATCTCTGAATGATTAGTCTCTTGGGATCCCTTATGCCACTGCAATAAAGCCTTTTATTCAAGGTCGAGGAGTTGATTCAAACAGTGATGGAGAAGAAATCGGCAGGAGACGATTTGAGGACATTTGGACATTCGGAAGAACATGTCGTGATATCCATCACTCATCTTGAAGTACTGTAATGAGTCTATTATCCAACTAACACACAATATGGACTAATACAATCAGTACTTTGCAGGTCGAATTTGTCCGTGATTTTCTAACTGAATTCTACGCGCACACGCAAAACCAAGTAAGCAGCCGAGTTCCGAGAAAACAGCTGAAATTAACCGAGACATGTTGAGAGTTTGGTCAGAGTGCAATTGTGGATGATACTTGATCTTTGCAGCAAATCCTGACTATTCTTCTGTCGCCCGCTCAATTGGACAATCAAATGAAGATGCTGCTTCGTATTCCAATGTGGGCTACACGGGTATTCTACATGAGGGGATCCGCTCTCGTGTAAGTATTCAATATTCTGTAACCCATTTGATATTCCCTTTATTCAACACATTGCATTTTTTTATTTATTTATTTTTTATTTTACAGAGACGAAGACCTCGAAAGAGCTCAACTAGCAAAGGCCAAAGTCTGTTTCATTCTCTCTGCCAGACACGCTAAGAGAAAGGTTGAATCGGTTCGTCTTTCCTTGTAGCCATGCTTTCTATGTACCGTATCCCAACAATCTTTTCAGGACCAGCATACAATCCTTCGATCGTGGGCGGTGAAAGACTTCGCTCCGCATGTTCCACAGTACGTACAAGTATTCAGACCTGAGACGAAGATGCATCTGGACCATGCAGGTATATAGGGATATTGAAGAAGGGGAGGGGAGAAGGGATGGGGTAGGGAAGAGTAGAGTTCAGAGGAGATCATCTGTGAAGACGAATTCAAGTACGGACTACTCGCTAACAATTGTATTTGTCCTGGTCTGTCCACCTTCCTCACACTGCTCATTCACACTTCGAGAGGAGAGTGAGTTATATGTTCAACTTTTATCCGTATGTAAATGTTCTATCTGTTAATTGGTATACTTGACAAAGTTCTACCTCTGAAACTCGTGAGTAATTTCAGAGAAGGTCAAAAGTCTCCCGAAAGTTGGCAGAAGGTTTACGGATTCCACTCGGGAAATGAGATATACGACATCGCCGTGAGTTGCCCATGATACCGCTTGTTTTCGATCGATGATCTTTGACCTTTGATCTACGCAGGTCGAAGATTCAAAGTTCTTCGCGGATTACATCGGCAACTCCTTCACTTACGCCAGTTTCCACGCCCACAGAACGTATGATTCCGTCTCAATTGTTAAATTATTTATAATCTTATCCTTTAATAATAAGTTTATCATGCATTAAAAATAGTGTGAACGTGGTGCTAAAAAGTAAGGAATAAAGCGGAAGCCTATCCTTCAGGTACGGAGTAGGCCTTCTCGCCATCAAATCGTGTCAACCTGGATCGAGGATCAAACTGAACCCGGGACTGTCTCATGTAATCGAACCGACCGATCGAGTCTACTACATGGCCTTGACTAATGAAGAGTCTCTTTATAACTTCAAGGTTTGTAAAGCTCATACCTATATTGATTTTACGATTAATAATTTGTAGAGGGACATCAAGAAGCAACAGATAAGGGCAGCTACCACATCGAATCTCGCAAATTCAGGTGAAGATTCTGAAAAGCTAGTTATCCAAAGCGAGGAAAATTTAACTATCATCTGTGCAGACAAAGACTACGATGCTGAGAATCTCGTGAGACAATTCAGAGAGAAAGGTCTCGTAGTGCCCCCTTTGCATCACATTCTCTAGTATAACTGATCTTTGATCTCTGATCTCTGATCTGCGTGTACTTCCCCCACACATCATCATCTAACCTCTTGAGTTCTAGCGAGTGAGAGAGACATCATCTAAACAAAAGTTATCTATGCAGGATACATGGACGTACCTGATATCGACAATAACGAGAAGAGTGAGAAGAAGCATCGATCGAAGAAGAATATATTCTCGAAGGTGGGGAATGCGGCTAATGGCGTGTAGATAATGTGTTCCTTGAGTTGAAATCGAAGTCGAAGTCGAGTGGAACGGGAGTGGAGACTCTTCTATTGGGGGCTAATGGAGATGACACGGCGAGGAGACCAAGTATCGCGGCCGTCACTGAGGTATGCTGTAGCTTATCTCGAGTATTTATTGTGGCATAGAGTAGACGTTGATCGCTATGAAATGGTCACTAGCTATGCAGGGGTCTATCAGTGACCCCCTAACTTCTCTTCCAGATGGAACGGGCTTCCTCTTCGTCAGACGATGACACTGACAAATGCGATCGATGTGGAGGGGAATGCATCCAGGATCAGTGAGTCCTTCCCCTACTTTCCCCTTTAACCTCTCTCTGACTTCCCCTTCAGAGTGCATCGAACCACTCCTCCTGTCAAGGCCTACATCGGTACTTCATTCACAGTCTGTCACATGCTCAAGAAGAAAAGGGAACTGTGTTGTCTTCAACTGGATCAGGTCAGTCTCTACATATATCTACATGGTTTGTATTCTGAAGATGAAGTGAGCCAACGATGTGTAACCTATCTCTCGATTGCAGCCCTGCTCCCATAATCCCTCTCCCCTTTCCGTACAATCGACGTGGAAGAATCCCGCGGTCATTCTAGCGTCTACTCGAACTTCAAGTGGAATGTACAACTTTGTAATCCCTCTCAGGTTACGGTATCTCTTCGTTCTATCGTGAACTGACTATTGCAGGGCCTACTACCGTCCTGTACACGAACTTCGACCGATTATACTACTTCTTGAACTGGGAGAAGGGCAGAGGTATTTATTATGTCTTACGAGCTTATCTACTTGTCCTGAAAGAATCGTAGATCTTTTTTTAGAATAGTTTATGCAGATCACAAGGAAATACGATTAAGAACAATGATAAAAATGGTGAGAAAATATGACACTTGTTTTACAGGAAAGAAAGGAAGAGCGAATTACGGTGCGAATTGAAAGTTCTTGAGCTCGTTATGAAAAAGCTGTTTGATCGATAGTTTTGAGAAACAGAAGCATACGAAAGAGTGAAACCTGGCCCTCTGCAGCGGGAATTCTTGATATTAAAATGATGATATTTAATCCTAGACAATTTGCAATTTGCAACACAAGACGGAATGTTTCACAGTCATTCATTCCTCCACAAATATGTTCAGTCCAAACGAAACGTTCCTCGAGGCGATAGCGTATTTCCCGATGGTCTACTGGATCCAAGGAAGAATCAGCAGGTATCCATCCATCCCTTGGCTCTGCCCCCTCCAATACCTCCCTTCAGTCTGGACAATCTCCTTCGTGCGGGAATCTGTCGAGCAGAGCAAGTGATCGTAGTGAAGGTATACAGTAGTCAGCTACAGTATCACACGATTTCCCTTCAGGAGACAGCGGCGATCGCTGAGGAACATTCGGCTGATTGTGATACGATTGTGACTGTTCAGAAGATCCACAGGTCTCGAGGGTCTCCCGCCCTCGCTCTGATACCCTCCCCTCTCCAGAATGTTCCCTCGGGTTCGTCTCATCACTGAACTCACTCACTCATCCAACATGCGATTCGTTCAATTCGATCCCTTCAGTCAACTACAACAGAGCAAACTGGAGAAGGTAATGAAGAGGATGAAGGAGGAGATAGGCAAGGGGATATTGCAGAAAGAGCGAAAGAGAGGGTCTAACATGCCCTTCATGTTCCGTCTTCCCTTTGCACAGGGAGGAGTCTTCTCGGCTAATATGCTCGATCGCATACTCTATCAGGTACAACAGATTATACTCTATGCAATTGTGATATATTCCATCCCGATATCTTTGCAGGTTGTAGTCAAACCCTTCGTAGTGGACTTTGTTCGTCTTCTTCTTGGAATCGATCAAACCCTCGGAGGAGGATACCTCACATCGGTAGTCAAATCGGTAGCCTTCTCTTTCATCTGATCTTTGAACTTTCAGTTCGAGATTACTTCGAGTGATTTGTGGATAAAGACCTACGGGAGACTGTACCAGAAACTGTGTTCTGCTTGCTCCGATGTTCCTATTGGAATATTCAGAACGAGGACAATTGAAGAGAAGACAGACGTTGGAGAAAAGTAAGAGTTGAGGCATGGATAAGGGTCATTTAGACTGTTGTCGATGTTGAAGAGACGTGTAGGGCATTGCTAGAGAAGAAATCGATGAATAGAAAGAGAGATGTCGAGGACATGGTCAGACATCGAATGGACCATTTGGGACTGTCGAGTGATGAGCATGGAGCAGGTACGGTAGTGAGAATGGACTACAGTATTTAGTGATGTTCAGTTTGTGCTGCGAGAACTGAGACTACCGTATCGTACGTGATCATCAATCCGACGACAGACATGCAATTGGAGGAGGGAGACATCATGTGAGTGTCACCCGCATTTCGTCCTATACGAATCTCTAGCATTTCCAATTCTTTTAGAGGAATGAGAGCAGGCTAACCTTGTTGAATCCCTCGCTCAATTCCGTGTTCAGCTACGTTCTCCGCGCTCCTGTCAGTGAGAATGTCCGTAACAAGAACGTCAATCCCCGTCGTGGTCTACGTAGATCGGAAGCCGTGAGGGACTCTTCCGTCCCCCCTCCCAACCTTTAGATTATAACGCAATCTCACTGCCTTCCGCACTCCATCCCTTATCTCCGTCTCTTATAGAGATATCCTTCCCTTTGTAGATACAACCCATTACGAGTATAGTCGTCCTAGCTCTTCAATCACTTAGTAGACTTCACTTATCACCTTCCAATTCTCCTTTTTCACTCTCTTCTCTCCAGTATTCCTCTATTTCCACCGGTTGCTCCTCATCCAAACGCTTTACTCTCAAACCAAAAGAGATTGCATACTTGTACAAGCATTATTCCAAAGATCCCGTGTGATAAAGGGTTAATTCTTTACAACATCACTGTAGCACAGTATTCTTGTATTTATATCCATTTCTCTGTGATTTTAAAGACTTCATTAACTGTGAGTTAATATACATTGTGTGATATAGGTACATATTAAATGGGATGACCAATTATTACAGGCTACTTGTTGTACAAGAGGAATAATGCTTAGAGGATGGTTGATCAAATGGAAAAGAGAAAGGGAGAGGATGGTAGTGAGAGGAGATGGTTTACATTGTGATTGCGGGGTGAGAGAATTGAAGAGATATGGATGGTATTAGAACGAAAGACAAAGTGAATGAGGAACAAGACCTCACTCTATGGAATACTGTAGAATAAACGAAAGACTTGGGGATACGGTAGACTGAAAGACTAGCCCACCGGATATTACAAAGGGATGGGGAAGGGAAACCATTACCGTACTACCACTGGGTGTATATGGATGAGAATCTAGAATGGAATAATAATAAGCAATGAATGAAGAGAAAAACGGTGAAAGACAGAGTTTCAGCGAACTGAAAGACCCCAAGTACTGAGTTGAGATTCGTAAAGACCGTAATCACTGGGAAGGAAAGAAGATCCGTCTAGTGATTACGGTACTTACGACATCTAAAGGAATAAAGCATAGAGATACTATGAGAAGCTCTACAATAATCTATTCTAGCAGCACACTTATTAACGCACTTCAATATGAACACCGGAAAAAGAGAAAACATAGTGAGAAAGCACCGAGACTTTTACATAGTAGAGGATAGAAGAGAAGATGGTAAGGAAGAGGGGAGTCCTCGTGATAAAAGAGAAAGGGAAGGAAAAGGGAGAAGATCGTCGTTGACTTCTACTGTACAGGAGTGACTGTTGAAGAGGAAGACTGCATCTTGAGAAGGGCTTCTGTTAGTTGAGCATTGAAGTGCGACTGATCGGGAGGCATGGAAGGAGTAAAGGAAGGAGGGGGATGGGGAGGGGCGGGGGGGAGCAGTTGTGATTGAAGGGCTGCCAACTGAAAGAAGAGAAATGAGGGAGGGACGGAGGATATCTCACCTTCAGGAGAAGTTCCATGTGGGGACTGGGCGTTGGCATGGAAAAGGCGGAATTGGAAGAGGGAACGAAGTCGGACGGAGTCTTCACTTCATTCTTAGCCAAGAGGAGGTCCGAGTACTGTAGACACGGACGTTTGATGACGTCGCCGAGGGTCGAGGGGAAGGAGTCCAGACGACGTTTACGATCGGCTTCTGATGGGACGGTTAGGGATGTCGTCGTGGAGGGATTACCGTGCAGGGAATGCTGCATCTGCCGTCCCCTCACTCGAGAGGCGATGGACTCACTCAACTGCAGACCGAGCGACACTCGACACAGAGACTCCGCTGCTGCAAGGGTCTCATTAGGAGGAGACGGATGAGAGGAGAGGAGAGGAGACTGTACGAGAGGAAAAGGCTTACCCTTGCCTGCCATCGATGGGTGTTGCTTAGCTGCCAATCTGATCGATTCTACTTCAGAATGAACCAGATCGATCACTTCATCCAGCAGACCGAGATGAGACAGTTGAGACCAGAAGCCTATGGGTTCTGAAGGGAATTGTAAAGGACTGAAGGGGGAGTACGAGGAGGGAAGAGAAGGGAAAGGATCGTACGAGTGAGCATGAGATGAGACACGTGGTGTGCAGTGGGAGTCTGTGGGTGGGGGTCTTCCACTTCAACCACCTCAATAGCAAGGATCAGTCTGTCTATCTTAGATTAGGACATCAGAAGGATGGACTGATTGACGGACCTCTTCCTTGTACACGTCATTGTTGTTATTATTGTTATTGTTCAGTGCATGACTCAACTGCACGAAGTGCGAGAAGGAATCGCATTCAGAGGGGAATCCACCTGGAAGGGAAGTGATGTCCTTCCCATCCCCTCTACTTATCCTACCGTATGCGAAACTCTTCGGTGGAGCTGGTCCAATCTGCATTGCGATGAGTTGTTCGATCGAAGACTTGCTACTCCTTCGACTGCTGAAAGGGGAGAGAGTGAGGGATGCTTCGAGGGAGAGGGAGTGGTCTTCCCTCCTCTTGTCCTTACCTGTCCTTGTCACTGTCCGATGAGCACGACTTATCGCTCTGCAGTGCACTCTTCGGTGTGATGTAGTTGCGACTTTGGCATTTGGCAGAGCAGAAGATGTGGTGGTTGTAGAAGTCGAAGGAACGCATCTCCATCAGAGAACTCAAAGATTACTTTCAAATTGAATTTATTACTTTCATTATTATTTAATATTCGTATTCTCAATGTCTGGCCTGTATAGTAATATATTTACAGTCTGATACCAAGCACAGTTCCATACCGTAGATTGCTCTTTCCAATGCGAATGCTTCCCTTCCAGTCCTTCTGCTTGTCCTTATTCGCTCTAACAGTGAACTCTTTCGGAGAGATCATTTCACCTGAAGTTTATCTTTGATCTTTGAGAGTGAACAAAGTTACCGTCCAATTCGATGCACTGCTGATGTATCCCCGGACAGAGAAACTGTTCCACGTGCATCTTTGCATGTAGTGGACCGCATTTCACCTGAATCATCTCGTTCCCATTCCAATCTGAGATGGATGAACTCATTGGGGTTTCAGACTGTTCATTGGCAAGTTGAGTGTGTGTGTGTGTGTGTGTGTGTGTGTGTGTGTGTGTGTGTGTGTGTAGTTAGTGCGAATCTCGTCCCCACCTCCCCTATGGTATCTCCCTCCCATCCCTCTCCCTTCACTCTTCTCTTCTCCTCTCTTTGTTCCAATCGCCACCCCACGACGGTCAAACGGCCGTCGTCCGTCTGTTTATTCTGCTTGACTCCCCTAACCCTCTACTCCCTCCCGCTCTTCTGTCTCCCTCTCCCCACTCTCTTCTCCCACTCCCTCGCGCTCTCTCTCAAACAAAACCCCTCGAGGCGGTCAGTCCCTTTCTATTTATAGTCCCAGTGTCGCCGTCAGAATGCGCAGTTGAGTCACGCAATACAATGAAATAGAGAGGGATGCCATCATAGTCCCTCTCTTTCCGTTCCCTCACAAGACATCATCCTTCCCATGACTACACGCTACCATTCCAAGCATCTACACAGTAGTTGACCATTTACCAGACTATTTACACTGTCCCCTGTGCCTTCAGTTATCCCCTTATCCCCCTACCTCCTCCCCCTATTCACCCCATCTATCCTCTCCCCACGTCTTCTCCCCAATTCCTCTGCCATCGGTCAGCTATAGTCGTTCGTTTTGTTGTTCGTGTGGTCGTTTCGCGCCTCGGAGAGTAGTGTTACGGCGTTTGATAGCAAGGGACCCTCTCCC
>LS935087.1:0-10555 GCA_900490955.1 Micoletzkya japonica
CCATACTCTCTCGCCCGCCGCACTCTGACCTAGCGTGTCCTCTCTCCCTCGCTCACTCTCTCGCCTGTCCCACTCTGACCTAGCGTGCCCTCTCTCTCCTCCGCATGCTCTCTCGTCCTATCACTGTCTGCACTCTCTAGGGACGCTCCTTCCCTCGCCTCCCCTCTCATTTGCTCTCTTCGCGTCTCTCATACTGTTGTCCCTTCCTTCCCCTCCCCTTTTCCATCCTCCTCGTCTATCATTGCTTAATTGTTTGCTTAACTTAGCATCTATATACTGCCTCATTTTAGTCATTCATCCCATGCACGATTCACATGACGGCGGGTGTTCCTCTAGCACAAAAAACGGTGAGGTTTGTAAGTATTCATATCTCGTTCGCTAATTATATTACCTAGGATACTCCTACCATTGTCCGTAACCTTCCATCCCGACAGTCGTTCCGTACCTCTTCAACGGTATCGCGATATTCGCCTCCTCCTGAACGACGCATACGACCCTCTCCTAAGCCATCTTCCTCTTCAATTTCCAAGCTTCCCACATCTGGAAGCAGAGGTTCCCACATCTTCAGCTTTATCTACTTTTTTTTCTTCAGACACTAACACTTCCGTCAATCGTACTCGTATTTTAAGAAATAGCAAATCAACCACCTCCATCAAAGGTATTGTTTCAATTTCCTACCAATACTACGTTCTGTCATATTCAATTATAATAATACTAAATGTAATATCGTCCATAATTTAGATTCCAATATTTCACCCCCTCCACGGTTAAGACGTCAGATGACTCGTTATTCTCCCTCTCATTCAACTACAGGTAATTTCATGATTCGTAATTTCATACTTCTTCTATCTATTATTTTCTCATCGTGACATTATTATTTAGTTCCTTCCCGCCAGTGTTCTCCTTTCATAAAAGAAGAGTCTATTAACCCTGATTTACCTTCAAGTTCTTCCGCAGGTATTTCATGCTCACATAGTCTTTTTAGCCTTTTCTACACATATCTCTCTCTTTTTTCATAACTTGTTAGAATGTCTATGCATCCGTCGTGATATGAACTCTCCATCTATCGTTCCTTATCCTCTTCTAGACAGTCTGTTCAATGCTCGATTGGCCTTGGCTGAGAAGCGTAAACGTTGGCATGGTATGTGTTCTTTTACATTCATAATTTATTTTAAATTATCCTATCCAGAACGGAAGCAAGAGCTTCGCATGCGTTTAGAAGCTACGAGATCAACTAATACTCCCATTACCGCACCGTCCTCCTCTTCTACCTCAAATACAGGTATTTCATGCTCACCAAGTCCTTTTTTAAATTTTTTAAAAATAAATTTGTTTTGGTGTTCATTCCCGCAGAAATTTCTCGGTATTTAAATTTCTCGATAAAAAAACCAAAAATTTAAATTTCTAATGCTTACCTTTCTTTTTGCAGTTGACTCAGATTTGCTTGCTCGTTATCTCGCTTCGAGGCTTCCTCTAAAGAGCAAGAAATAGCCCACTCCCCTTCACGGTATCTTAGTTAATTCTATTCACTTCTCGTTATTCTCCACCTCATTTTACTACAGCTTGTACAATACAAATATCATCCTCCATAATTCTTACATATTCGTTCTCAGTATTCCTTCCTTTTTAACAATGAGTACCGATAAATATTCATTTTTGTACTCCACTCATGCTATGCACCACGCTTATCACAATTCTGAAAGATTCAGCTCATTTCATATTCATCTGGCTCCGTAATCGTTGCCTCGGGGTCTGAATTATCGAGTCTACCGCAACGCGACACGCCATGCGTCCCCCTCTCTCATGCTAGCGTGCGTGACCTAACGCACTCTCTCGTTTTCCCATACTCTCTCTCACTCTGATCTACCTGCGCTCTCTCTCCCTCGCCCACTCTCTCTCCTGTTCCACTCTTACCTAGCGTGCCCTCTCTCTCCTCCGCATGCTCTCTCGTCCTTTCACTCTCTGCACTCTCTAGCGACGCACTCCCTCTCGCATCCCCCTCTCATTTGCTCTCTTCTCGTCTGTCATACTGTACCTCCTTCTTTCTCCTCCCCCCTCCACGATCATTATTACCCTTTTCAGAATGAAGCAACATTATGAGCAGCAGGCAGGGAGGTCGTCCAGCAAACCGAAGTCTAAGGTATTCTTTACAGTTCTCTATTCGTCAAAATTATGCATTTCAGACTTTCGGAAAGCACAAAGTACGTCGTGCCCTCTTCCCCAGCCCAGTTCAGCCTACATATTTGGAAGCGCGTCCGAAGCTACAGGTTCCCTTTTCCTTGCTCCTCGCATACACATCATTGCTTTAGGTTGCACGTAAACCTTCTCAATCCCTTTCCCATCCTCTCAGTTCCTCCAATTCTTCTTCAATGAACTCGTCCTTCTCTCATACCTCTAATTTCGTTCGACATAATACCATTTCCGAATGTTATTATCAACTTTTTATCATACCTTTTAACATAAATATACCACCTATTAAACTTTTTATATCAGCTTCCCCATCGCCCACCTCTGATCCTCCTCTCGATAGACTCTTCAAGGCTAGACTTGTCTTGCCTGAAAAGCGTAAACGGATGCAAGGTAAGCGTTCTTCTTCATTCATATTTTAATTCCTTTATACAGAACGAAAACAAGAGCTTCGTATGCGTGCGGAAGCTATGAGAGCAAAGAGGTATCGCATTCGTTCATCTTCTTCTCATTCTTCATCTCAAGGTACTACTCTAGCTCTAATTAGGTGCTCAAATAACCTTGCTCTTTTAGATAATATTCACTACACCCCGACTGATGGCACACTTGATGTTAACCCCCCTTCCACCTCCTCTTAAATACGTCTTTTGTTTTCTATTCTACAATACCGGTTACCTTCCTATAAGTAGTTATCATTCATTTCTAACTTATTTGCTACCCTTCTCTTATTTTCTTATCCCCCATACAAAATCACATCTGCCTATTCGTTTACAGTGTTCTTACTTTGAAAGTACCGATAAATATTTCCTACTATATGTTCTGAATATATCATAATAATTGCATATATCTTTCTATGCACCTACTGTACCTTCACATCAATTTCCTTATCCTTAAAACGCAAATCTTCTTGGTTTATACAGATTGCTCCATTTTAGTCATTCATTCCATGGACGATCCACCTGACGGCGGGTGTTCCTCTAGCTCAAAAAACGATGAGGTTCACAACTATTCATATCTCGTTCGCTGAATATATTATCTAGGATACTCCTACCATTGTCCGTACTGTTCCATCCCGACGATCGTCCCGTGCCTCTTCAAGTGTATCGCGGTATTCTCCTCCCCCTCAACGACGCATACAACCCTCTCCTAAGCCATCTTCCTCTTCAATTTCGAAACTCCCAACATCTGGCAGCACAGGTTCCCACATTTTCAGCGTTTTGTTCTCCAGACAATAACGCTTCCCCCACCCCTTTTGTCATTCGTACTCGTACTATATTAAGAAATAGCAAATCACCCAGCCTCATCAATATTTTAGATTCCAATATTTCACCCCCTCCACGGTTAAGACGTCAGACGTCTCGTTATTCTCCCTCTCATTCAAGTACAGGTAATTTCATGATCCATAATGTAATACTTTTTTACCTATTATTTTCTCATTCTAACATTACCATTTATCAGTTGTTTCCCGCGAATGTTCTCCTTTCATAAAAGAAGAGTCTATCGACCCTGATTTGCCTTCTACTTCTAATACAGGTATTTCATGTTAACATAGGCCTTTTAAAAACTTTTCTACACATATCTCTCGCTTTTTATAGATTGCTAGAATGTCTCTGTATTTATGGATCCCTTATACGAAGCTCGGAAAAATAGCTTAAAAAAAGAACGGTAATACTCACCTTTGTTTTTACAAACCTGGTTTATGAAGAGGAAGAAATCGCCTATTCCCATCCAAATTATGTTCTACAATTTTGTTTATTTTTTACATATATTCTACATATTTAACCATTCATGCCTAATACCGCAATTAAATTTAGATTCCACCATTTCACCTCCTTCACGCGCAAGGCGTCAACCCTTCCGTTATTCTCCATCCCATCCAGCAACAGGTTATACTAATATAGTTATACACATCTCTTTCATTGCTTACCATTATTGTTCAGCTGTGTCCCGTGAGTCTTCTCCGTTCATAAAAGAAGAACTCTTCGACCCCGATCTTCCTTCCACTTCTAACACAAGTATCCAAACTGAACTCCTATCCTCTCGCTTTTCATAAATTTCTAGAATGTCTCTGTATTTATGGATCTGTTATATGAAGCTCTGAAAAATAGCTTTAAAAACGGTAATACTCACTTTTGTTTTACAATCCTGGTTTATTCAGATACCGACACTATCGTCCGCTCTGCAAATGTGAGACGTTCTATGAAGAGGAAGAAATCGCCTGTTCCGATCCAAGGTATGTTCTTCAATTTTGTTCATTTTTTACATATATTCTACGTATTTAACCATTCACGCCTAATACCGCAATTAAAATTAGATTCCTCCATTTCACCTCCTTCACGCGCAAGGCGTCAACCCTTCCGTTATTCTCCATCCCATCCAGCAACAGGTTATACTAATATAGTTATACACATCTCATTCATTGCTTACCATTATTGTTCAGCTGTGTCCCGTGAGTCTTCTCCGTTTATAAAAGAAAAACTCTTCCACCCCGATCTTCCTTCCACTTCTAACACAAGTATCCAAACTGAACTCCTATCTATCTAATTTCGTCTCTCCCAGATGCCAACGCTTTCACTCGTTCCACAAATACAAGGCGGTCTGTAAATAGGAAAATGTCGACCAGTCCCAATCAAGGTTGCTTACTCTTTCAATTTCTTCTTAGCCCACATTTTAGATACTACTTCTTCTTTCACACGTAATACATCATATACCCCTTCTAATGCTAAACGAACAAAAGGCATGCTTGCTATCTCAGCGAAACGCATTGCCAATCGAGGTTTATATTTAATCATACACTCTTCTATTGATTATGTATTTAGAGAATAAGAACACTCAACGCTCTCAAATTTTGAATACAAGAATACTCCACAATGTTATTAACATTGAACAAGGTATCCCCTTTCCCTAATTTACCTTTACCATATTTATTTCTAAAATGCCTAATTTAGATGAACACCCAACACCATCCAATGTTCCTCCTACCCCGGCACACTTTCCGAGTCGTAAAGGCTCATCTAAAACGTCTAAATGGCGAAGATCGAACCCCACTATACCTATCCCCTCCATCTACCCCCTCCCCCTCGTCCCATCCTACATTGGCAAACCCCGCATCTATTGTCCCTTCTGCTTCGCACTACATTTCAAGGGCGAAACATTTCGATGTTGTGAGAACGGGAAGATTAAGTTGGATTTGCCCCGTGCCCCTCCCCCCTACTGTACGAACTCCTCCAAAGCCCTGACCCCTACTACAAGAGACTCCGTCAGAAGTGCTCTCACATCAACACACTCTTCTCGTTGGCGGCACGACAAGTTCAACACGAGACAGTACCTGGACGAGGAGTGCCAACTGTGAAAACGAGAGGAGCCACTGCACACACTGCATCAACGCTCTTCTCACACGAGGGAGTCGCCCCCCGATTCGGTGCCCTCTATACTCTCGATTCCACCGAAGAAGCCACCAAAGAGCGCGTTGCCAATTCTCGATTATCCGAGGGAGTTGATCCTGAAGTGAGCTTCTTTCTCTTACTTCCCCTCTAAATTCCATTCTTTCAGTTTCTCGAAGCCTTCGATCGAGAAATGAGGGAGAACAACGAACAAGCCCGTCATTACCATAACATGAAGCACATGCTCAATGACAGGTTAATCACTCAATTTCTTATCCATATTACCCCCATAACCAGTCTCCATAAGCATTCTCCCTTTAGCATTACACGTTTCGGTGGAACTTTCGACAGCTATCGTTTGCGTATTGTTCCCCGAGATGAAATCCTACAAAATCCCGTTGCTAAGCGATTGGTTGGACAAGATCATCTCGGCCGATACAATACCGCTGATAACACTATGGTTGTAATGCTATTCAAGGTCAGTATTCTACCCAAATCCTACCATATTCGTCCCCATTTACTTGAACCACATTTATCATTCCTTATTCCTCTCCCTTTCCCACCAAATTCATCTTACAGACCAACGATACTGGAGTTCCTCTTCTACCGAAGGGTCTCAATGTTTACCCCAAGCATCGTGGAGGGCCCGGCCAAATCATCCCCTTCTTCTCGGAACTAATAAATCTTCTCTGCTTCCCTCTCATCCACCCATACGGCACAATGGCATTCAAAAACAGTTTCTACCCGAAGCTGGACAAGAGTGACATTGTCAAGCACACTGAAGCAGAAATCAAGGTTAACTATCTTACAAATATAATTCCAACTTATCCCCACATATCCCTCTTCACCAAATCAAATCCCACCTCAGGAATTCGATGCGAACAACCCTTCTGATCCAGAATCAGACGATGAACCCGTCGAAGAAGACGAACGATCTGAAACAAGTTTGTATTTTTAATTACCGTAATCTACATAAATTTACATCCTCATATATCTTTACAAAACACTTTGTAACATCTCAACGAAATCTATCTATTAGGCTCATCTGCATCTCTGAAAGATCTGGAATACGACGAAGTAGGGTCTGAGAGCATTGAAGATTCCGTAGAAGACGATGATTTGGAGGTTATTATTATTTGTTCTTTTAATTTTTTTCTAAGTAGTTTGTCTTAGACATCTACGCCTCGTGTACTCGTTGATGTACAAGACGACGTTGTCGAACAGTTTCCAGCTGAGGAGGTTGAAATTGGAGACATTCCTGTCCCACCCGTGGAACCGGAAAAAGTACAAGTAAGTCTCACCTTATTACTTATTATGCACTCCTACCCTACAGTCTCTATTGGACGATGAGGCTGCCATTGATTGTTCGGACGATGATGATGATGAAGAAGATATGGGGGAGGAGGATATACTTCATGAGTTGGAGGAAGTCGAAGGTATTCTTACCGTATTTCTTTATCATTCTCCCCCTCTTCTCTACCTTCTTCAATTACCTATCCTTACTTATGGTCATACGCCTATTATTATTCTTCAGATGGCACGGAGGCGGTTCAACAAGATATCGGAGAGGACGGTGCCTTCGTGTCGGATGATGAACCAGAAGAGGAGGAGGTGGCGAGACGTACAGAGGCTACCGCCTCGAACAAGAAGAAGTTTGTCAGTGCAATGCAATATCTTCGATATATTCTCGCACGCCGTTCGAAAAGCAAGGTAAATGTTTTGAGGTAATTCTCATTACCTAGAATATCCGAATTTTTAGAAATAACCTAATCTATTTTCTTACAGTATGCCTACCATTCCGTCCACTCTGTTCCACGTGTGTCTCAACACTATACCCTTGACAACGTTGTCCGTGTGTTGTCTCAGCGCATGTTCCACATCCAGAAGAACTTCGAGCAGACAATGGCATCATCCAAGTTCGTAACGAAAGCCTCAATTTCCCATACTAATCGTAAATCATCCCCAACCAATTTATTATCAATAAAATAAATTTGTATGCCATTTCAGGAACTCGTTCTTCAAGGCCCTGAACTCTGTCGCTGAACGCAACAATCGGCGTCTGGGAATCGCTGTCAACGTACCGGCTACTATCAAAGGAAGCCCTCAATATCTTCGTAAGAAGTACGAGGATACGATGGCAATGGTGGCCGACACCGGACCTCCCGACTACTTCATAACCTTCACGGGCAATCGTTCATGGAAGGAAATCGAAGTACTCAATCTTATTAATCTCTCACATCTCCTAAATTACCGAATCTCTCGATATTACCCATTAACTCAAAATAAAAACATGTCTTTTCTTATAGGCTCTCCGCCGTCCCGGATACACCTGGGCAGACATCGCTGATGTAGCCGTGCGGGTGTTCACATTGAAGTTCAAACAGCTGCGGGATTACATATTCAAGTCGAAGCTGTTCGGAACCGTCATCGCCCACGCTCATTCAATCGAGCTACAACAAAGGGGTATTACATATCCCTGCTATTACATCCCTTCATTAATCCCCTTCAACACACTCTAAGTCACTAAACTTAATCAATTCAGGCATGCCACACGCCCATATGCTCATTACTGTTGCTCCTGAGGACAAACCATCTGTTCGGAATGTAGATGATCGTGTCTGGGTACTTTACTTATATCCTACTCTTTTGTAACATACCCACATTACACAATTACATCTACTATTTCCTCTTATCTACCCCAATCCTTCATTCAGGCCCATCTCCCCAACCCTGATGCTGAAACCGATCCCCAGAAAAAGAAGGAGTTGGAAGAACTTCGGGTTCTCGTCGAGAAGCACATGGTGCATACGCCTTGTGAGGACAACCCCAATGCGTACTGTAGGTGCGTTATTTATTTCCTACTCTATGAATTTTAATTAATTTTTCAGAAAGGACATTCGCAAAGGCTGTTCACTCAAGAATCGTACTTGCACCAAGGGCTTCCCTAAGGAATACTCCGATCGATCAGTGTTCGCTACTGATGGATATGCTCTCCTTGCACGCCCTAATGATGGTCAATCCGTCGATAAGATGGTTCAAGGGAAAGGCAAGGTATTGATATTACACTTCATGAACCAATCAATCCTTACCCCCGTACTCCTCGCTTATCCCATATCTAATCTCTATAGCCATCCCTCTTAGTAACCCTATCCTCTTATTTATTGTGACCTTACTATTATATAACCCCCCCTCCCTCCTCTTGACCCTTTCCCTTTCTACAAACCGTCCCAACACTACTCCCCTTTCAGCAAAAGGTCGTCGCTACCAACAAACATGTCGTACCGTACAATCCCTTCATCCTCCGTACCTTCGACTGCCACGTGAATATCGAGATCTGCTCCTCCGTCCGGTCCTGCAAGTACATCTTCAAGTACATCTTCAAGGTAAACGAATTTTCCTTTAAGGTATAAATTTGTAATCAATGTATTATGAACTCAATTCGTTTTCAGGGATCGGATAAAGCCCTGGTTCAATTCATCGAGACCAGCAGGACCAGTAATGGATCAAGTAAGGGCCGGCTATGCCTCAACAACACGAAGTATGGAAATCATGTCGTCCTCCCACCTGGATGCGTCGTTCCGCCTGCTCTTCGCGCCCACTGGGAGAATGAAGCAAAGAAGCGTCTCGAAAGTGCTCGTATTGATCTGTAAGTTATTTATCCTAATATTTTATATATTTTCTTAACTTTGCTATTTCAATCTAAATAAATTTAACTACAGAGTCGATAGCAATAATCGTGACACTCTGGTCTACGATGAGACGCTCATCATGGAAAGTTTCCGATCGATGACGGTCCCTGAAGCATACCTCTGGATTTTCGAGGTAGACAAGCTCTTTCTATACTTTCACCTTTTATACTTCCCATTTAATTCCTCCTTTTATATCTTTATACACGCTTTATCAGATCCCAACTGCCGTACTCTCTCACATCATCGCTACCATCTCCATCCATGAACCCGACGAGGAATCAGTCTCGTGGAAGAAGGGAAAGGAGTACGAAAAGGAACAAGCCCTTCGTACCTGTGCGCCCACATCCCAACTCACCGCCTACTTCCACCTTTGTGCGACGGACGACTATGCCAAGACTCTCACTTACGTCGAACTTCCCAAGTTCTACAGGTTAGATACCATCTACTCGCTCTTTACAATACCCTTTTTCCTCTTCTTCTTTTAAATATAATCCCAATAAAATCATTATATACCACCATTTATATATATTTATCTATTTTACCCAAAAACCACATAAAACTAAATTATTTTCAGATGGGACCAGAGCAAGAAGAGGTGGATTCGTCGAAAGAGATGTACCGGAAAGATCGTCGTTCGTCCTTATACCGTTTCTCCACGATATGCGGAACGTTATGCCATTGCTCTTCTCGTTCATGAAGTCATCGGACCAACCAACTTTCCCGATCTACGAACCGTAATCGAAGAGGACGGCACCCGAACCATCTGTGATACCTTCGTTGAAGCAGCCAGGGTACGGTACATTTTGTATATTCCTTTCTTCTGGAGCTTAAAACTCTCTCCCGCTATTTACATTACCAAACATACACATTTTACTATCTATACATTTTCAGAAACGTGGTCTCATGAACGATTCGCGAGAGTGGGAGTTCGCCATGAGCAAAGCTGTCCTCAAGGATACCCCTCCTGTGATCCGTCGACTCTTCGCCACAATCGTGGCGTATTGTCCTGTGAAGGATAAAGCTGGTAAGTCAATCATTTCAATATATCGTACATTTCCGCATCATCAAAACATGCATTCAAAAACAAATTTCAAATTTTTTTTCAATTCAGCCCTGTTCGAGAAGTTCGCACAAGAGATGTACGATCGAGGTTCTGCAAGCGAGAGCACTAAGAGAGCACGTGCACTCCACCACATCCAGTGCATCCTTGCTGCCAATTCCCTTACCAACAAGCAAGTTGGTCTGGACGATGTAAGCTTATTATTAAAATTTGAGAATGCTAAATAACCCATTTTA
>LS935102.1:1236-20417 GCA_900490955.1 Micoletzkya japonica
ATAAAGGGGTTGGGCGCATTATAGGTTAGTTTCACTCGGTCATTCAGGGAGTGCGGTCTGTTATAATGAAGAAGAAGAAGTACCAAAAATACAAGCGCATACCTACTAAGGGGTAAGTCAAGCTGTTATTGCAGTATTTTTTTATTTTATATGAATAATTTTCATTTCAGCAAGGACATGGCATCAATGATGAAGATGTTTTCCGAAATGCAAAATCCTGAGAAAGAGGACAGTTCAGTGGATCATGATATGGGAGAAGACGGAGGCAATGAAAGAGCAGTCACACCAGATACAAGGGATTCTCAGCAGTCCCAGAAGATGAAGAACAACCACGTCGATGACGATGATGATTGTGTGGTAGTTCATGTGGATAGAGCTATAGTTGAAAAGATCCAATTCAAAAAAATTAATCGAACAAGGTTTGAGATACTCAAAATGAGAAAAGTTACTACGGGTGTAGGCCCCATGATTGTTGACTTTTTTGAAGCGCTTAACAAATAGTTTTATTTTCACACAATAACAAGTTGACAAATAAAACGATTTACCAGCGAACAGTTCTGTTCACTTGGCAACATGAGGGGCATATAAAGACACGGAGAGAGGTGCCGTTTTCGTTGTTTATGAGGGTCTTTTGGGCTTCGTCACGCATTTTCATCATGCATTTAGTACAGAGTACTAGAAATAGACCTCGGGGCTTCGTCATAATCTGGCTAATCGTCAGGCCCCTTCTTCGTGGAGTGGCGTTGGTGGTATCCACGTTTGGGCCATCTTCGAGTTGAGGAGGTGAGTGAGAAGAAGACTGGGGAATATGTGAGGGGGGTGAAGACTGATCCATAGTGGAATGGTAGACTGAGAAGAAGTTCGGGGCTTTTATAGCAAGTCTGGGCGGAGAGTCCAGAGTACAATTGTATTTGTGTTTTAGGTATGATGAAATTTTCGGGGCAAAATACAATTGGGGATGCCCAGGGGTTAAGGACAAGTTGGGGCAAAGTACATTTGGCCTCATGTAGATCAAAGTATATAATAGGCGGAGACCTTAGAGAATGGATCATCGAAAATCATTGGGACAAAGAACACTCACATCATGAACAGCTATGATATTGATCAGATATTAAGACAGGACAAGTTTAGTTCAAATATATATTTAGGGGCATTTGCTGCAGACGAATTACCAGATATTATTCCAGATAAATTTCTCGTTTGTGCCAATTTATCAAAAGCTTCACATAGTGGTTCACATTGGGTGGCCATGGCCAGGATCAATTGTGATATGCCTGTTGTTTACTATGATAGTTTAGGTACTGGACCACCTAGTACAGGCCACATTAAGAAATTTCTTGGTCAATTTCAGTCTGTGCAATACAACTTAGTGAAACATCAAAGTGACTTCAGCAACGTGTGTGGTGGATATGTGTGTGTGATTTTATTACTGTTGGCTAGAGGACATTCCTTTAATAGTATTCTAAATTTTTTTCACAAGCATGTAAACCATGATGACCAGTTTATTCGTGAATTTATGCTTCTGGTGTACGGTTATACATTTATTTAATGGCTAAGGTGATCAAGAATCAATTGTTTTTGAGAAAACTTACAATAACAAAGAAACCAGAAAGATTAATCTATAAGGCATCGATTGCACAGCTTACGGTTATCTCAGAAATTTGTATGAATATACATAAGATTCCATTTAATGGCAAGGAGAAGCGTATAGTAATGAAGAACCATGGAGACATTGTTGCATTGGGCAAAGCTTCGCGTGGACATCTTGCAAGATCTCTAGCATGTAATCTTCTCAGGAAAGGTACACTTCAGGTTGTCATTATTGCTGCTCTTTCATTTGTGAAATCAGATGTGTGAATATAATTAAAGTAACGTATTTATTAACATACTGCTCAAAACAACGGAGGCACCGGGTCGGGATCAAGGGGGAGTCCTCGGTTACGCACATGACTGATTCCGTGAAGAATAATTACATAATTGCTTTGTACGAGGGTGTTATAATGTTCGGGGTATGTGTGTCTTAGATAATTATCGAATTTCTGATGAAGTGCATGTAATTCTGGAGGGTCAATTTCAATTACTCCAAATGCACGTGCAGCACATATTCGAAATGGGGCAATTTGGTGATAGGGGTGAAAAATCTCGAGTAGAAGGCAATGATACGTTTGTTCTTCAGCTGAATCAGGATAAAGAGGGTGAATGATTGGTGTAATGTCAAACACAAAATTGAAGGGGTCCGAAAACGAAACGTTTTTCCACTTCATGTCTATATAACGATCGTACAAGCATGGTTGCAGGGAGATATCACTAAGGAGTGCGACGACGTTCTCATGACGAGGAGGGTTTCCGTGGAACACATGATTGAATTCATACGCCATGTCATCATCGAAGTAGAACGACATCTGAATTTATTTTCATTTTGATGATTAACGCTACAAAGTTTCGGTTGGTCCCCTTTTTTGCTCTGGATCAAAAAAATGCCCAAATTGAAAAAACGCATTCTCAGCTTTTAGACATTTTGCGAAATGATAAGATAGATAGTGCGTTAAAGCTCTCTTTGTATAACTCACTTTTGGCTCGTTTGAATAAATTTAGGGAAGAAAATAAAAATAATAATAGTAATAACAATAATACAAATAACTTGATGGAACCAGTCCCTGAGGAATCGAAGGAGAAGTTGGATGAAGATCCCGTCAATTCAAGTGATGCTATACAGCCAGATATTGGAGTGTTGGATGTGCAGACTAAAGGTGAAGGGGAGGCGCCAACTGATGCGGGGGGTCAACCCCCAAGGCTAATAAATCACCACCACTTGCATCATCATCTACAAAGAAAAGGAAGTCCCCTCAAAACAATAAGGGTAATTTACCTTCAGCATCTGTTCGAAAACCACATTACACGAGAGCCCCGTCATTTGTTACGGCACCGGGGAACTTACACATGAGCCCACAGAAAACACGTAGTTCCAAGCCATATGGGAACTCAGAGCTTCTCGGAAATCAACAATTGCAACGGAAAACACGATGGGATGATGCTTCATTTTCTGAATTGTCTTAATGTCAACCCGTCGCAAAAAAATAAATGCTGCATATACAGATCTTTCGAAGATATCTGCATTTACTGGGGTAGCCAAGGTTGCCAAGGAAGCAGGGGTAACTGTTAAGGAAGCAAAAGAAGTTCTTGAAGAGGATAATTTAGCATATGCACTGCATAAACCTTTGCGAACAAAGTTCCCGACACGCAAAAGTAGAGGAATAGCCAAAAATGTAACAATGCATGCGGATCTTGCTGACTTTTCTCAATATTCGAAATTCAATATGGGGTTCAAGTTTTTATTGGTTATGGTAGATGTGTATTCGAGGCAAGTTTATGTAATGCCAACTAAAAACAAGGAAGGAAAAACGATTTGCAATGCAATGTTGGATATTTTCAAAAAAAATGACTGTTACTGCACTAGATTATGTACAGATCGGGGAAAGGAGTTTTTGAATAAGCACTGTAATGAATTGTACAAAAAGCTTCATATTAATAGGTTTTCTATTGGTAGTACAAATAAGGCAATGCATAGTGAGAGATGCATAAGAATGCTTCGTGATCGCATATTTAAATATTTTTCGTTCTCCCATAGTTTCAATTGGATAAAAGTAGTAAACAAGATCGTTGATAATTATAATAAGACTGTTCATTCAGTTACAAAATTAAGACCTATAGATGTTGAGACTGGGGATATTGATGAATCAGAACCACCCCCAAAACGCAAAAGTACTTTCAAGGTAGGTGATTGTGTTCGTATTTCAAAGTTACGTAGCACTTTCACGAGAAAATATCTTCCAAGGTGGACAACGGATCTTCATGTTATCACAAAAGTACACGACAGAATATGGCCTATCACTTTTAATCTCAGTTCCATTGATGGAGAGGAAATCGAAGGCAGATTTTATGAACAAGAGATTCAAAAGGCTAGCAGAGTTCAACCGTTTAGAATAGAGAAGATCATCAAACGTGAGAAAAGGAAGGATGGAGAATATCTTCTTGTTAAATCACCAGATTGTAAAAGAAACAAATGGATTAACAGTAATGACTTTATTGTTTACGATAAATAATGTGGATAAAAACAACATCAAACTATGCAATGCTGTCCACTACACAGTCACGGTCTGCAGTTATTCCAATTATGCCATTCATCTCTGCTAAAATAATACAATAGTACGAGTCACTGGGGACATCCCCTTCAAATTCTAACGAGATTGAGACATCTCCTGGTTTCGTAATTGAGAAATCCGCGGCTTCATCATTGTTTCCAGAGTTTATGTCGAAGACGTAAACAGTATTTCCTTTTTTAAATTCCTCCATTGTAATTCCAACACCACTATCGATTCCAGTTCCCCCAAGAGCTTCGATCAGGGCCATATAGGGTCGGGTAAAAAAATTTCGACTGTAGTTAATATTATATGGCAGATGAGGAAGAACTTGGGCGCCGGCATTGATGGAAATGTTCCTAAGTGTGCCACTTTCAAAAAAGAATGGGTCATATCGTTGATCCCCATGATAGGCAGGTCCTTTTACCAGAACAACCGCTATTCTACGAGGAATTGTTGTTAGTCCAAGGTGCGAAGCGGGGACAATACGACGATTAGGGGGTATAAGAATGGTTCTGGTAACGAGAGAAACTACAGGGTATTGTATGATTCGCTTACTGCGAATCATTGTCTCTACGGCAAGAATGAGAGATTCATGGGGAAACACCTCACAAATAGCTAGCACAATATCAGTTATTACGATTTTGTATGTTGCATCAGGGTCATTGGCATCAACCTTTTTTCTGAGGTCAATGGCGAACGGGGCGTCCTGAGGGGTAACGATAACACTAAGATTTACATGACCAGGAAGCAATCGGTTTTGCCGAAAAAGAGAAAGACAGGGTAGAGCTACGATTTCCCACTCTTTACTATTCTCCGTATGACTTTTACGCCACACATAACTTTTTTCAGTCGGTGTACCAGCAGCTTCAGGGTCCTCATTCATATATCCTCCTGCAGCCAATAGTGATTTTTTAGAATCCTTATTATATGAAAGTAGGGCTTGGAGATAAGATCTGTAGCTGTAATTTGGCCCTGAATCACACACAACTTTTCCGTTTATCATACAGACCATCTGTTTAATAAGGGAAGCTGCGGGGTAGGGGGCTACAGTTACCTCATCATTAGTTATATTTGTGCCGTCGCTTTTTAGGATTTTAAATCTTATGCGAAAGAAAGACTTATTTAGAGCAAGAAAACAGTTTTGATTCATTACCTTGAATGTATAAGGGGCAATTTCAGGGCTCATCGAAGGGGTAATAATAGAGTATCTACTTGATTCGATTCCTGCAGATGTTAGAGGAGTGCTGAACAAATCAAGACTAGAAGGCAAAATTAATTTTGATTTTTCTTCCATTTTATCGGATATAATGAACAAGATAATGAATTAACCAACCGCACAGTGCGTGAAAACTTATTCAAATGAGGGGTTTGTAACAATAACATTATTGAGGGACAGAATTTCGGTATTGGTTTTTACAATTACAACATTATGTGAAAATGAAGCATGAACATCTACTAAAGGATTGAGAATTTTTGTTACATTTCCATTGCTATCACGTGCATGCAGGCGTCCAGTAAAACAAGGAATCAGGTCGCGTATCCATTTAATTTGTTGGATGAGATGTAGTTTATTCCATCCTCCGATTTTTTCTTCAACATATTGTTCCAGAGTGGGGAAGGCCATCTTAAACATTTTCAACTAGAGGGAGGAATAAATAATCTGCGTGTAGAGCCTCTTTTAGTGCTCTTTCGCACAACCTTATGCTTTAAAAATCCAAGCATTTTACTACCACCAGTCTGCAGAGGGTGTGTTTGTTCCCCAATTGGACGCTTTGTTTTACGACGCTTCCGTATTTTTTTAGATTTTCGGCGTTTTTGTTTTCTTTTCTTATTCTTAGTCAAAACTTTTGAAAGCACAGACGCATTCAATGGTGTATCATTATTATTATTACTATCATTATTGGCAAACGAATCTTTTGAGGCCAAGCTAGGAAGTAATCGGGTTACTGAAGATGCAACCATTCCAACCCCACGGCCATGTTGGGAATTTATTCCTCTAAATTTTACAAGGGACCCTCCACCAATCTGGGAACGATCAGCAAAAAGTGATGGCCATGATACAGAGCTTGGGTCAAATGAATGAGACATATGTGGAACCAACCGCGCAACAAAATACCTCACAATAAAATGAGTTTAGTCATTCGGATACTTTGCGTTGCTGCAGGATGGTTGATAGGTATTTAATTTTGCCAAGCAATTCATCACATGATGGGGATGCTGCTAATTTTTCAATAAACCTACCTGAACCTCTTAATCTTTCTACTGTCAAATGGAAAGTTGCCTTGTTTCAGATAATCATAGAAGGTAAAATAAAAAAAGAAGAAGAAAACGGGCATAATATATTTATAAAATATAAAGATGGGTCTTCTAGGACTATTAGTTTTAAAAAAAATGACCACAAACTTGATGGCGAGAATTTTGTAAATTACATTAATCAAATAATTGATAGTGAGCATACATTTAAACGTAGGAGAAGGGACGCCACTGACTTTCCAGAGTTAGGTGTGATTCCTGAGGGAGCCTTTTTAGCTCCTGGAATGAATAGTGATATGGATATAGAAAAATTTATTAGGGCAAACGGAATAAATGAAGAACAAAATGCTGGGAAATCCGAGGACGCTAGAAAGGCTAAGGAAGAGGCTAAGAGGGCTGAGGAGGAGGCAAAAAGGGCTAAGGAAGAGGCTAGAAAAGCTAAGGAAGAGTCCAAGAGGGCTGAGGAGACAGCTAAAAAGGCTAGGGAAGATGCTAAAAAGGATGAGGAGGCGAGGAAGGCTAAGGAAGAGGCTAAGAGGGTTGAGGAGGAGGCAAAAAGGGCTAAGGAAGAGGCTAGAAAGGCTAAGGAAGAGTCCAAGAGGGTTGAGGAGAGAGCTAAAAAGGCTAGGGAAGATGCTAAAAAGGAAGAGGAGGCGAGGAAGGCTAAGGAAGAGGCCAAGAGGGCTGAGGAGGAGGCAAAAAGGGCTAAGGAAGAGGCTAGAAAGGCTAAGGAAGAGTCCAAGAGGGTTGAGGAGAGAGCTAAAAAGGCTAGGGAAGATGCTAAAAAGGAAGAGGAGGCGAGGAAGGCTAAGGAAGAGGCCAAGAGGGCTGAGGAGGCCAAGAAGAGGCAAAATGAAGAAGAGAGTTTGAACATGGAATTGGGTATTTCAGGTACATATAAAAATGCCGGGGTAAGGTTCTCTGTAGACCGAGGATTCACATATCTCAGCATTGATTCTCAGATAGTTGAAAGTGTGCATTTGGACCACGAACTTTCAATGTCGTGTGGATTCAAGAATAACGTATTTCACTCATCACAACTCTCTAGTTACTCTTATTCGGTCTTTGATAACCCCACATTTTTATATTTGCATACAGATATTGTTGATTTTTCTGTTTGTGGTACTTCCAAAGTAAACCTCTTGAGCGTTATTCCATATAAAAATGAAAACTCTTTTGCCTTCAGTCCAAGTCATCTTCAATATATGGGTACACGAAATGACTATGTATCCGCTGTTAGGATTTCAATTGTTGATTCTAATGGAAGGGCCATGAAAATTATTGGCACAACATGTGTAGTTTTGCATTTTATACGTGCATGAACGAACAAATTTATCAATAAATTATTAATCAACAACAGTCACAAATCAAAAACAACAATCACATTGGAATGGGGGAAGTGAATTGCGCCGCGAAAAATGCTCACAAATAGCGGTAAGAATGACTCCTTCTAGATTGTGCCCAAAGTACGATCCTTGTCTAAGGGGATTAGGGGTGCACCCCCAAATAGGCTCACGTTCACTCGTTCTTAATATTACTCTCCCACCCAACGACAAAAGAGCTTCTCTCTCACGGGGATGCTGCTCAAATTTACGGTATAATAGGGACAACATAGTAACGACTCTTTGGCGTCTCCACACCTCACGGTTGAACCCTATTATTTGATGTCCCTTCTCCCTGGCCTCTGCATTAGTGCGGGCCCCTAAGACTTGGAATGCCTTCTCATAGTCTTCAAAATGCAAACACTTGAAGAATTGATAACCAAACGTGGGAGTTTTGAACTCGAACCCGTTTAGACTTACAGATGAGCTATACAACGATGAGATTGGGCATTGGTCGCTACTATCGAATGATGCAATGGGGATCCATGACGCGTATCCCAGTTCAACGGAAGGTAGAAGCTGAGCATGATCCAAGTTCTCGATTGGTGGTGCGGGGCAGTATCCCCATTCCGGCTGAATAATAAAAATATAAAGACATATGAAAACTAAAGAGCTCAGTATGCGTTTAAAATAAAAAAAAGAATTACCATTAGTCGAGTTGCGATTTCGTCCATTGTAGTAAAGAGCTTCCTGTAGACATCCTCAGGGAACCCACAGATTTGGAAAACCTCATGCGAAAGAGACATGACTAGCAATGGAGCAGGTTCATCCCGCCCCCAGCCCTCATTAGGTACAATCCTAATTACAGTTATATTTTAAACTTGATGATGACTGGTACGTTCAAATTTCCTCCTAAAATATTCTGTATGATTTTGGGGTCATCACAAAGTGGTAAATCAACTCTTATGAGAAAAATTTTATCTGACTTATCAATTTTTGCTGAAAAACCTGAAGCAATCTTATATGCATACGGACAAGATGCAAAGGAATTAGAAGGATTGGACAGCTCGATAATACGTCACAAAGGGTTGCCCGACCTTCTTACACTGCAAAATTTTAGTGAGTCTGTTCAAGGAAAACACACGCTGCTTATCATAGACGATCTTTTGAAAGAGAGCTGTAACAATTCGATCCTTCACAGTATTTCAGTACGTTTGGTTAGCCATTTGAACATGTCATGTTTTTTTCTTACACAAGCGCTGTTTGAGATAAATAAAACAATTAGATCGAATGTGCAAATGTTTATTATTTTCAAATCAAACTCAGATTATAATAGTATAAGATGCCTAGGCACCCAAGTGTTTAGTAAAGGAGAACAATTTAGATACTCTATGGATTCATATAACAGCATATTAGACGAAAATTATGCATATATTGTTCTGGTATTGCATCCTAATTCAAAGCGAGAACTAAAAATATGCACTGATATCTTCTCCGATTATCCTGTGGTATACCTTCCTCGTTCGTATTGTGGTTGAAATGATTTATTGTTTAATGAAATAAAATGATTGTTCTTTAGGCCTGCGGACAAAGTTCATCTGATGGGAGGGAAAAGCGAGGGGTCTGAACAAGATTAATGAGTCTAGCCTGGGGATGTTCTCTGCTTTCATGCTAGATCAACACTTGCGAAAGGGCTACGGGCCTGAGGGAGGGACAAAGTGTATCATGAGATGTGTGGAAAAAAGAGAGACCCAGAGATGAAAAGTGAGGAGGAAGTGCAAAGTATACAGGGAGACCAAAATAACCCATTCTTTACGGTCCGCCAGACATATGAGAGACAAGAGAACTTGAGAGAGACCTAGGGCCACATGGGGTATAAGTACGGCGATAAGCTGCAACTCCCCAGTAGTCTGCACTCTTGATGAAGTCTTCCTCTAAGCCAAAGCGACCGGAGCAGATGAGTACGGACCGTGAAGAGAAGCACCAAATGGTTCTACGTCGACGGAAAAATGCAAAGGAGGATGCCGAACACCTGATTAAGGAGGCAATGAAAGGTATTCATATCATATATATTTCAACTTACTGTGCTTCAAGCCTATCAGATAGCAATGAATGATAATTATCATTATGTCCAGTTATCAGTAGTTTATGTCTAGCTATCAGTAGTTATACTCTCACTTCAGAGCATGGCGTAAGGAAGAGTCGATGGAACGATACGGGTGACAACGAGGGGGATACCGTCCCTACATGCAAAAGGTGCCGGAAGAACACGTTGGTAACTGTGCATGCGAGAAAGAATCCTGCTGTTGCTGGAACATGCAGTAAGATTTTGTAGTTTTTGGTAATTGAACAAAAAACCATGGAAAAAAACTACCCCACATTTTTAGTTAATTTCGTATCCAGATCTGCCTGTTCACACATCTGGTGCACACTCGCCAAGATCTCATCGCGTAACGCCGAAGGTTAGCTGTCTTCATTATCCCCCCTCCGCATTCCCAAAGTATACCCAAATTTCAGGCGAACACACTCCGCAAGAGACCCACATGACTGCTTTCCAGCATGGTAATTTTACTGCTACTTTTCTTAGTAAAACTAGGAGTCTAATGAGAAAAAAGAAGAAGAATAAATGTAGTGTTTTCAGGCATTGTGCGCCCCCAGTCCACCCCGGTCGACTTCCAATACGCACTCCCTCCTGACCTTCATGATACCATGCAGTCCGGTGAACTCCCCCCACCAGCTTCCCCCTCTCCTCCTCCTCCCACTTACAATGATTCCCCCGTAAATGAGCCTGTACCCCCTTGCAATAATTCCAATGTGGTGCACGATGTGCCTCTGCCTCCTGGAGAACGTCCCACAATTTTCTCGTGTTCTAATGTGTCCCATGCACCTTCCGCAACTCCCAACCCAAACCCCCCATCTGCTTCTAATACCCAACCCCAATTTGAGAACGTTGGGGGAGCCCCACACACTGCCAGCCCTCCCATTGACCCTCATCAACGTACGCCCATGATTTATTATAATTTTACTACTAATAGAATCATAATCCACCTCCCATACTATATGAATTGTATTGTCCCATCAGTGGAAATGTTTTTCCTTCCAGTTCCGCTTCCAGCCCAGCCTTAACCTCGCACCGCCTCTTTTGTCCGCACTCTTCTTCTTCCTCCTTCTACTTTTGCCGCCTCGCTATGATTCTTTCTTCCTTTTGTTTGGCTTGTACTAAATGAACGTTGACTTATGACAATAAATTGCTATATGTTAACCAGTGCACTGTAGTCCGGGGTTACCGTAACACTCGAGCATTATGATCAGACTTTTGGTATAATTACAGATGCTAACGAGGCCACCAACTCCCTTTAACAGAGCCCCGGTCACACCACCCCCCTCGTCTTCTCCATCACCCCCACCACCCAACTTCTATGACTATTCAATGCCCCCATCAACATATCCCCCCACACCTACGCCGTCTTCTATTAGAGTCCCGGCGCTCGACCTAAGCTACCCTCAGGGGATCATCGCAGGGCCACGAATGAGACCGTCCCCATACCTGATTAGCGTCAGATTCCCCAATAATACGAGAACCAAAGAAGAGAAGAGAGAAGAAAAGAAAAGGTTTCGTGAAAGAAGAAAGGCAGAACTAAGGAGAAAGATGTCCATCATAGAATGCCAAAAACTTGAGAGGCTTCAAACTATTGAGTTCTTGCGTCAGCTTGATGCAAATTCAACCAAAACAACAACCACACTAAATCTGACTGCCCCAAAGGTCCAGATCATAAGCGAAACTGCCATAGTGAATATGCCCAACACGATCTACATTGACAAATATATCTGGAGGTTTGTTTTTTGAATATTGTATTATGCTCTGATAGGAAAACCTCAAGTACCTTTGCATCATCATTACTAAATCTCTCTAGCTAAAGTGGATCATGTATGACTCAAACTTTTCAGAGAGCCCCTCCCCCATCGAAAACAGCACAGCCGATCCCCCATATACATGGTGAGTCCTCCTGTATAGCTTCGATGAACGAGGTATCACTATTTTTGTCTATAGCATATACAGATTCACATTTAGACATCCTCTGATCCCTTCTTGTCAAGCACAGTTGAATTGCCATGCCACTTGATGTCAATCGTATACGCTTTAATTTACCCTATATCATCAAAAGGAGGATGCCTCGTGATGTTCTGTGATGAGCACCATACACTTCCCAAACAAAATGGCTATATGGCCTATTTTACTGTAGGAAAACAACTCATTCATTGTCATGTCAAGTTTTCAACGCTAAAGCCCCGCTATAGTACCTCAATATGCCACAAATTTAATATACACATACAACACGAATGGAACACCCACATAATTCAACTCTATCCAACCTACAAATATCTACAATTACCAAATGCTAAGAAGTATTGTGAGTGCCAACTAAAATCATTTTGAAAAAATCATATTTTCAGCCCCTCTCTGAGCTTGACTAGTGAAGCATATTCTACGACATGAAGCATACTCTACGACATCACGCCTCTTATTTCGTTTGATGTTGTATATGCCCATACTATATAAATAAATAAATACAAATTGTGCTTTGGAATTGTGGGCGGAGCTATGATAATTCGCACTAGTAATGCAATTTCGGATCAGTCTATCGAGTGTACAGTCATGGGGAAGTTCGCATTTTCAACTCCGGAGAACTTAGTCATGTTTGTGGAGCTTCTTCTATACAACACCCAAGACGAAATCAGTTTGGATGATCTACTCAATATTCTTGATGTAATCAACAGGCATATCCCCCTGCATCAACCCCGTTCTCTGATACAACTCATTTTGAGTGAGTCAAAAACATTGGTGTGAGAATCCATAATCGAAATGTGTACCTCTCGTATGACATGTGGCAATAAACTTTTATATTCAAAATGTTTATCTCTGGCATTGCATGTAAAAACTTAAGCTGAAAATGGAAAAAACAGAGTATCTATTCTGAGATTAGAGTCATATGAAATGTCAGTCCCACTCTGAATGAATGCATCTAAATGCAATCTGAATCGTTTTCCAAAATCAGTATCACCTTGTTTTAGTAGCAGAAAGAAACTAGAGTTATTAAATATGAGATTTGAGTGTTCTATTCTCAAATGAAAGCGCTGCCCTTTCCTTACATTGTCCTTGACAGTAGTTTCGACATGGTACTGCACAGTCCTCTCTAACAACTCTGATGCCTCAAGCCCCGAATCGAGAACGTTGATCATTTTAAAGTTGACAGCACTTATTAAAAGCGCAGAATCCATTTTCTTATTCACGACTTGGTCGATAGAAAAGAAGTGTGTGATAGGATAGCCTAAATAATAAAATAATTTTAGAACCTAAATCACACTCACCATTAATATCAGAGCCGCTACTCGGAGCTGCATTTGTCATTTCTATTTTTTGAACTGTAGCCCATTGCGTCAATGAAAAGTTGGCTCCTCCCTCTTTGGTGATTCATTCCCCTTCTACCAGGATGACAAGTGAACACATATTTCGTCATCCTGGTGTTTCTACGGTCAATATGCTACAAGTAAGCTAATTACTTTCAATTGGGGAAAATATTCTAAATTATCGTTTAAGGACAAATATTCGGCCATACGTGCTCTCGTAATAGGAATTGCCCTTGTAGACAGGGACTACATCAAGGAAAAATATTCGAATATGCACAGTATAAGGGATGACTTCATAATCCAAAATGAAGATGAAAGACGCGAATACATTTCTAAACGGTCAAAATGCCGGAGGGTAACCCATTTATAATGAATGTGTAAATAATGTTTTGCAGCTACTCGAACATAAGCGCACCCTTCAATTGGCAGTTGAAGAATTCATTACAGAATATAAACTAGGCACTAAAGAGATGTACGGTATTGCCGACATTCAAGCTGTGCAAGAGAAAATAAAGCTTGAGTACAGAATCCATATTTTTTGCTACGTGAGTTTTCAGTCTTTTTTACGCCGAGAAAAATTTTTAAAGGTCGGTGGAAATAACAAGGGTATATTAAAATATAGTGGCGCCAACCCATGCACAAAGAATATATTTATTCTCACCGACTACTTTGAAAAAATGTTTGCTCCAATCACTACCCCACACGGTGTTCTGCAGGGGGCTTACTACTGTAAGTTCATAATACCCCCCCCGATAAAATGGTACTTAGGCACATCTTGCTGTACAACAAGTCACCGACATGGAAATCACAGGTAAAATAAACTTTAGCTCCCAAATAAAATATTTAGGTGTCGATATACTTGTACCAAATGCAATCGTCTTTCCATTAATGAAAGTGAGGGTGATTGCAACGAAGGATTATCCTTAGAATGCCCTGATTGCAACACTTACTTCAAAAGTATGCAAATACTGTAATACTATTACCATTATTACTTTTAGGCATCTCTTGTTTCAATTCCCATAAAAATGTCAACTCAAACAAAGGGTCCACGTGCACAAAATCTGCATACTGTACCAAATGCTCTTGTAGATATTTGAGGCAAAACGTATCGGAATATGGTCACATTTGTAACCATAGCTCATGGTAAGGTATTCAAAATAATTAAGAATTAACTCTACTTAAAGGTGCCCCCGTTGTGAACGCCATTGTCTACCATCAGATGAAAATGGTGTTCCTCAGCATGTGTGCTCATGGAAGCCATTTACTGATAAGGAAAAAACTCTACTCAACGAAAGAACACAAAATATTAGATGGGCTTTCTTCGATTTCGGTATGTGATGTATTTTGATCCCACTGATCACAACACTTCAGAAACTGTGCAGTCCAAATATAATGAGGAAACAGATGAATTTGAGTACTTGCAAGAACATTATGTAAACACCGCAGTTATTCGTTTGGTAAGATTTAGAGTACTGCATGTTGGAACCTTTAAACAGTGTTGCACCGACTGCTTGGAAGATATCGACGCCCCATGTTCAAATTGTGGCGAAAAGGAATATGTAATAACCTATGAAAAGGAAGATGAGCCCGAAGACCGAGTGATTAATCTTTTCCTTGATCTAATTCTCAAGAACCCTGTTTTCAACAACAGGTATTTCCTCAAAAAATATTAATTCATGGCATAAATTAAGGACTTTGTTTGCACATGTTGGCTCTAAATTTGACGGCCATTTTATCCTAAAGGCATTGGTCAAGAGAAAACTCTATCCCGAGATGACACTGAAGGGAACATCCCTCCTCACGTTCAGTGTAAAAAAGAAAAAGAATACCAATGGACTTCGTTTTGCTGATACTTACTTAGTTCTCCCCATTCCACTCAGGTTTGTCTTTCTGACTAAAATTAATGAATACAATTTAGAAAATTTCAATCCAATTTGGATTTGAACGAGAATGCCAAAAAGGGAACTTTCCCTTTCCTAAGGTTGGTTTGGCACATTAAGAGTTTGAGCATAAGAATGTGTTTAGAAACTGCCCTCAGTTTTACCATAATAAAGTTGCTATCACCGGCCTGCCCAATCCTAAGTTTTATGCCTGTGACCGAATGAAAAAGGAGGAATATGATGAATTTATGACCTGGTATTCGGAAAATGACAATAAGAATATAGCCTACAATCAGGAACACGAGCTTGTTGAATATTGCAGTGAGTATCTCTAATTTAACTACCCCAAAAAACCTAATAATTGCAGGAAACGACGTCCGGGTTCTTACGCTAGGATGCATCGTGTACAGAAAACTAATGATCAACACCGTGCAAATTTGCCCATTTACTAGCCTAACCCTTCCTTCCTTTTGCTTAACAGTACTGCGTAGCCTTGGGCTACCCTCCGAAGATTTCGTTTATCTTCCTGAGAGTAAGCAAATATTGAGTTTTTTTGAAAAATAAAATAAAAATATTATGTTCAGATGGCTAAGGTAGCCCTGCCCAGTCAGAAATTGGTCTCAAATATTTGAAATACGTTGAGAAACAAATTGGCCGCCCATTAATAACAGCAATGAGTCCTTATGGCGAAAAGGTAGGGAAAATAAAGAGCAGCTATAGTAATTATCTTTAGAGAATAAAAGTTGGCCGTAACACTTTCCTGCTTGATGGATATGACCCCGAAACTGACACAGCTTACGAGTTTCACGTAAGTTATGCCTCAATTAATAAGTAATAATTTCAAAATTAAGGGTGATTACTTCCATGGATGCTTGAAATGCTTTCAACCAAATGAACAACTCGTAACACGAGGAGAAACAGTTCAGGTACTAAATATTTTATGCACTTTCAATTTTTTGAACCCCAGGTTACCAACGACCGTACTCGAAAAAGGGAACAGCTTATAGCTACTAAAGTAAAAAATATCGTCACTAAGTGGGAATGTGATTTCCGTGGCGAAATGAACGAAAACCCCGAGTTAAAGTCCTGGATCAAAAACGTAAAGATTGTTTCTCGTCTAAAAATACGATCGGCCCTCTATGGAGGCCGGGTAAGCAAACATCATTATCACAATAAAAATAAATTTATATTTTAGGTTGAATGCTATCGTGCATTCTGCAATGTCAAAAATAACCCTAACAGAAAGATAGCATACGTTGATGTTGTCTCTCTGTACCCCTTTGTGTTGTTCACCACTAAATATCCAAAAGGCTCCCCCACTGTGATCACTCGCGACTTTGAAGCTATGCTACCCAATAATGTACTACCTTACAAAGGAATAATTCTAGGTAAGCGGACATAGTGAATAAAACGGTCCGTTAGCCCATGCTATACAGCATCATCGGCTAACTGATCTTTTTATTAAACCTGAGTGAAGACCCCTCACGTCCAGCCACTGTCCTCCCCGATCGCCGACGTCGAGTACCCGCGTTACCTATAAAGGATGGACATTCTCTAATATTCGGTTCATGTGCTAAATGTATAAAATTAAAACTTAAAGAAATATGCAAACATAATGAAACTGAAAGGTACATTACCGGAACGTGGACGCATATCGAACTGCAGGTACCGTAATCATCCAAATTACAGTATCACTAAAAATTTACAGGCAGCTCTTGATCGTGGAACAAAACTCGTTCAATTTCATGAAGTTTACAGTTACACAGAATTTTCCGACGACTATTATAAAGACTACATCAGGTTTACATTCAGCATTTTCTAAAATATTTTCCTAAATTTGCAGGAAATTTATGAAACTTAAATATGCTGCAAGCGGGTTCCCTTCGCATGTTACAACTGATGCTGAAAAAAACGAGTACTGCCAAAAAATTAGCAATGATTTGGGAGTAGAAATACTGCCTACTGAGATTACGAATAAGAAATCCCTTCGATTGGTCTCGAAGCTCCTTCTAAATTCATTGGTTGGTTATTCATTAGTCATCTATATTTATATGTTTACAGTGGGGAAAAACTGCCCAAAACCCCGATAGAATTCGTCAAGCATCATTTCTTTCGTTACAAGAATATGTAGAATTGACATGCAATCCACATGTTGTTATTCGCGACGCAATTCATATATCTGATGATACTTTCCTCGTGTATCACAAGAGAAGAAAAGAAACTGTTCATAGCAACAGGTATCATTCCCTGGCTTCATACCTTAGTTTTATTTTCAGGTTTTCAAGTGTACTTCATGCTGCCTACACTACCTCAAAAGCTCGGACAATTTTGCTTGGCATATTAGAGGCTGCCGGTGATGGCGTTTGCTACACCGACACTGATTCGTGCATCTATGAGTGTGATAAAAGCAATGATCCTCTTCTGCATCGCGTAACCGGAAAATTAGGTAATCGCATAACACCTCCGAATTCAACTAAAAATTTAGGGGACCTCAGCGATGAAGTGGAGGGCTGCGAAATACTCGAAGGTGTTTTCAGCTCGTGCAAAAGCTACAGTCTTCTCATCAAATCTGGAGATGAAACTAAAGTAAAAACCGCAGTACGAGGTACTCATTAGCATTAACATATCTAAAAATTTTTTCAGGCATTACTCTTGATATTACAACGTCAGATATTCTCAAACACGAGACTATGCAGACACTTGTTGTCAATAAACTCGAAGGAGGAAATGATTACAGACTCCCGATAACACGGATGGAGATGAAACGGACACTTGACAGTGTTTCAAGTGTGACCCAAACTAAGATCTTTCAGCCTGTACAAGAAAAAAAGTACAGCATTCAAATAGACTCACACAATTATGTACATTTACCATTTGGATATAACCCAAATAACGCATGACATTGCCGTTTATGATAAAACATCGTTTATCCTCAACAATCGTCCACCAAAAAAAAAACAGGTTCACAAAAACAACTCCCCTAGTCGAGAGAGATCGCATCATCGTTCTCCTTCATCTTCTTCATATCCTTGGCATCCTTCACTTCCTTCTCCATTTGATCCAACAGCGACTTCATACTGTTTCGCATTCGTCGTCTCTTTGCCAAAGCCCAAATCTTGAGAGCCACCAATCCCATGAGTACCCCGAAGAACACGATAACCACTGAAAGTCACAAATTAAAATCTTTTCCTGGACATGTTTTGATCCTTAGCATAATTACCACCACCACAATTATTACTACAATACATCCGGTAAAAAAATATCACGAACCCGCGTCATCCCATGTCATCCATACCCGCGAACAGTCCAAGGCTGCCACGTGACCTGTAAGGACGCCACAATTCTACCGTATTTTTGAGGCAGGGGATATGTTATGTCAGATATCCAAAACATATCGTAATCTTTTAGTTCAAACGGCTGTAATTATGGGTCACATACCAGCACCGTGTGCGCAACATCAAATTTTTTGTTACTTATGCAAATGACTGACCAGTAGTAGTTCCTTGCACAGAAATCCCCGCGGTAATTGCCGTGTCCCTTCTAACCGACGACTCCGTGCTAGTCGTAGTCTGATCTGCAAAGCAAATTTATACAACGAAACACAATGCTAGCCCAAACCTTTTATACAAAGAACGAGACCTTGATGCCTATAACATGCAGAGCCCTCCGGACATGAGCAGATCGGGGCCATGCTCAAAATCAAATCATCTATTCGTTGAAAATATTCCAAAACACTACACAACCCTAAACTCTCGTTTAGTATTCGTTGCTCAAAAATTCGAATATTTCAAATCATTAATATCTCTTTTTCCCGGCCCTACAGTATGATGCATTCATTCTATACCGTAAGCCTACCTAAAATTGGTCGTGCTATGAATTCTTGCATATTTTTTTATTTTTCATTATATTTAGTGAATACATTTTGTGTGCCAAACACAATAAAAACTCACCGTGATGAAGTCACTGCACTTGGATATGACGAGAACTCTACATCGAACATAACTCATGCTTCCATGAATATCATTCCTTTCCCCGAAATCGTTGTTTTCTCAACAGCTTCCCCACCAGATGAAAAACAAAATGGTTCAGCCATACTTGATTTCCCCAACTTCTATATACCAAACATATCAGATATATCCTCCATAGAAATCACAACACATGCTCGAAATCATTCC
>LS938842.1:0-25047 GCA_900490955.1 Micoletzkya japonica
GATCCCGGGGGGCGGGGGGGGGGGGCTGGGTGCCGGGGGCCGGCTACCCGAGAGTAATACATTTATGTATTAGAATTGGGGACCCGGGCGCTGCCCGCACCCCCTATACATTGAATGTATAGCGGGTAATACATATATGTTACTGTCCCCCTAGATAATACGCCCAATGTATAACCGGCTATACATTTTTCTCTGTGTGCATTGTAGCATAAGCTTCACTTCGCAAAGAAGGATGGATAACGCAACGACAAAATGGGAAGATTAGCGTATCCTGTGTATAGCTTCTACTATTTCTGGATTCAAATGGCAACTGCTCGATGTAGTTTATGTGCCGCTGGCAATGATAGTGTGTCTTGCTTTACGCTCCAGTCGTGGCACTGGGTTTCTCAATGCGCATTGAGCCTCTTTGTTTAGTGAGGCTGAATAGCCTAGTGGCAAAGCGTTTGCCTCGCGCGCAGACGACTGAGGGTTCGATCCCCGAAGCCGGCCCCGGGCCCGGCTCGGGTTCGAATCCTTTAGCAGACAGCCGTTTTCGCTATTATGACGCTTGGAATGCTGTGCCCTTTAAGCGAACGAGATGCCGAAAGATAACCCTGATTTCGGTTACAACTCTCGCACGGAAAATACAGTACCCTAAATATTTTGGCTCGTTTGCTTAACATTTAGAACATTGTGAGGTCAGGTCGTACTTGAAGGCGTGAACAGGCGTCGCACCGCTTCCCGGTAGGCGCGGTTGGCGAGAATGAGCGTGGCGCCGTGGGCGATGCCGTGCGAGCCGGCCATCTCAGTGGAGGAGAAGCCGAACCCTTGGAGCGGCATAACATAGCGGAGTATTAGGATAAGTCTCTGCAGCAATATTGTGCGAGAGCGTGTACAAAACGGCAGACTTACTTACTCCGTTCACCCAGGGAGTTACATTACTTAAGAATTTACAGTAATTACGGATGACATCGATAGTGAAGTTTCTACAAATCTGCCATGGTGACATTTGCCCCTTGTCTGTTTCAGCTTACACCGACTGTCCCAATCCAGTAGGTACTGCGTCGTGAGCATCAGTACAGGAATGACGAGAAAGACGCTCGGAATCGTCACCTCAAAAGCAATAGTATTTTTGAGCTTTAGAGTAATGTCACGGAGGACTTCAAAGTCTTACCTGTATAATGAGTGCCTTGACCATTTTCCGATGGTACCGCGCGGTATTGCTGCTCATGGTGAGCTCTATGCGGTGGTGAAGCAGGTAGAAGATGCTGGCTGTCAGCTGAAGGCGATTTTAGATATGACTTATGAGTAGAACCTTTTTCGCGTGGTCGGTTGTGAGTGAGGTCACATACAACCGGCCGCACGACGTCCTTCTACTCATTCGAACCATCACCATGAGGAACGTGGAGTAGATATGGCCTTATGGTAGTGTGTTTTCAGATCACAGTGTTCTGACAACAGTCAAAATGTTAAGCGAACGAGATGCCGAAAAATAACCCTGATTTCGGTAGAAACTCTCGCACGAAAAACACCGTATCCTAAGCATTTTTGCTCGTTCGCTTAACATTTAGAATGCTGTGAGATAGGTAATAACAGACCACGATAAGCGCGAGGACGGCGACCGTAACGGAGAAGAGGACGAGGCCCGCGTAGACGATCATGCCGTTCGTGTAGCAGACGAGACGATCGACGAGCGACGGCGGCCAGGCGGGCAGTTGCTGAATGTCATTAGCGTAGTGAGTAACTGTCTTGCGAAATAGCGCGCGCGATATACGCAAAAGCTTTAGGTACCTAACTTCACAACGTAACTTTATTGTACTGAAGGTATTTACGCTATCTGGAAGGATAAGACTGATAATAATACTTTATCATGCAATATGCACAGCATTCCTAGCGTTCGATTAACGAATGCTGGTTTCCGCTGTGATCTATCGTCACTGTGGACGTAAGAATGAGCGAAAATTCTCATCAATTTAAAAACTTAACTTCCTCCCCATCACTCCAAAGAGCTGCCAAAAGTTTGGTGAAGATTCCTTCAGCAGTTGTGGAGTAAATGCAAAATTAGTTGCTGATTCGCTATTAGACACTCCGCCTTTCGGCCGGAATGCTGTGAAATGCGAATGTTTATCTAACGTACCGATTGCGCAAACTGCTCCACACTGTCGACCGGATAGCGAAACTGCTGAAGAATGAGAACATTAGAGCCTTTCTTCTCAAATCTCCATTCTACCGATAGATATCCTATGCTTTAGGGCTTGAAAACCAAGCGCGATTAGCGTATTTAAAATTTTCGCCACGGTCCTCATCACTCTCTCGGTCTCATAGTGCAATTAGATTAAAAGGTTCGCTTTTCCAACCCTGCTATTGTCGGCCACTTCAAATTTGCGTTCCGACGGTAATGATTCCGTCTTCCGTTGGTTATTTGCACTTTTGGCTGTGCACTTATGCTATTATAAATCACGCAAGTCCAATCAATAATGCGCGGAAGGAAAATTTGAATACGAGGACCGACAATGTATTTACCGCCAGGACAACAGCATGACTCGCAAAGTAGACGTAGAAGAGGCCGACGGCGAGCGCGAACCGGGTCCGCGAGAGTTTGTAGCGGGAGGACGGGGGCAGAATGATCTAACATCATGACTTGAAAAAAAAACCATACTTTTAGTCCCCTCATTTCTATCTATGTACGACGATAGAGTATAAAGAATCATTATGAAGAGACACGGTAGATAGCTATGAGTTTACTGACGGAAACTTTTCGGCAATAATAGTAGTAATAGGCAATCGAGGTTGTAAGTGGATCATGGTGCATAACCATCAAAAAGACACGAGTCACATGCGTTATCTAGTAGTTTTTTTTTAAATATTTGCTAATGATCAAACACCATGGAAGGGCATACAATAGAAACGTAATTAGAAATGAAACACGAAAACCTGTTGACGGTACAGAAAGCATGCGAAATACGCCGGAGCAATCCATGTGATGAAGGTGCCGAACAAAACCTAGAAGCGACAGCTCAGTTTAGTATTTCACGACTTCAACGTAGTTTCACAGGATATCAAGCGTCAGTTTCTCAGTAGATTTCAAAAGTAGTAAGTTATTATTGACGAAAACATTCCATCCAGATTCTTTTCGTACCGCTTCCTTCTCTAATCATAAACAGGAATGGAGCCAACTCTCAAGCATATGCATAGTCGTCTGTCTCATTCCTATTTCGACCGAGAGAGCGGAGCGGAATGAAGAGAGTGCAGACAAAGTAGGAATGATTTCACTGACGGAACGTTTCGTCAATAATACCAGCCACGGTATTCTGCCCCAATGCATCCTAGGGAAAGCAAAATGAGGAACATTTTGCCTCCAGCTTACATAGCTAACGTGGCCGCTGATGTCGAGGGCCTTGCCTATCACGCCCTCAACGTAGAAGCACGGTACGGGTAGCGTGAGCATCGGACCGAGAATCAGCTTGTAGTGCACGTCGCAGATGCAGGAGATGATCTGAGATGGTTTGCAATTTAATATATCTAATGCAATTTAATTTAATTTATTGATGCATGCGTAATAGCGAACAACTCTATAACTTGCCCGAAACGAGTTGTATGTTATGTTTATCGAACGGTTGTCCCTTTTTCTGCCTACAGAGAACTACACACAGAGAAAAAAGTATAACACTTTGAAAGTATGCCCATTTTAAACTTTGGAAGTATGGCTGCTTATACTTTTGAAAGTAATGCGGCGGCCGTAATGGAGGACGAGTTATACTTTGAAAGTATAGGCAAAATTATACTTTAAAGTATAATGCCCCGCGGTATCCCATTCGGGCTGCCTCAGGTCAAACCCGTCTGGCCTCGGCCGCACTCCAAAATACCCTCCCCGAGATCGCTTACGAAGCATCTCAAATACAGGAATAAAGACACCCAGCTATACCGTACAAGCCTAGGCAAGCCGCCTCATATGGGTTGCGAAGACCAAATAGGTCTCTTTTGGTCTTACAATTAGATTTCTTCCAATGGATGATATGCGAAAATTGCTGCTACAGTAACCCTATTCCGAGAGTTATACTTTTAAGTATAGCTGCGAGCGGCCAGGCCGCCGTCCGCGGCGTTATACTTTCAAAGTATAACCAGGTATACTTTAATTTCCATTACGCCAAAAAGTACACTTTCAAAGTATAGCCAGCTACACTTTTTTCTCTGTGTGTAGTAAATAAGTAGTGCGCACTCCCTGATGATTATTTACGCAGCGAACAACATCTGTCTCATACGTAATACAAAATGGTCAATGATGACTGCGTTTCGGATATCTCGGTCTTCTTATGGTGAGCTAATATGCCGAGAATTAGTACTTGCAGCTTCTGGAACTTCTCGCAAAATTTGGTAAGGTTAACTTATCCCATGTACTGAACCATACTTACAACGGTCCAAACGACGAAATATTGGTAGACTCGGGACGAATCGGGTGAATTGGCGAGAATCGTGTAGATGGCCACAAGATTGACAAAGAGCGAAATGAAGCCTTCGATTAAAAGAAATTTAAAACTTAAAGCAGTAAAACATAAAATAGAAATTTCTACCTGTTAATGTACGCTCGAGCGCAATAACTTCGAGAGCAGACAGGCCAAGCGGATAGAGCATTAGTGTAGTGCTGAATGTTGAGGGGTAAGTTCCTTATATGCTAACGAAAGTACTCATTGTCAGAGCTAAATTTCATCTATGATTCTGATTTTGCTCTATTCTTTAATACGGTAGAGAAAGAGTGAACTTTATGCGATAATGACGGTGGTGTGAGCGTATAGAGGTCCAGAACTAATCATTCGTACTAAATTTCCAATAACGCACAAGATGTGAGAGCGAAAACTAGGAGTAATGCGTCAAGCGGGAAAACATATTGATGCGTGCGGGCTAATAAAAGTCTCAGATTGCAAAACAATTAATGGAAGAAAAGAGGCAAGAAGTGATATATGCAAAGTACCTATGTCATCATATCATCTTGCGATACTCCGTACTACGCGTCGACAGAATAACGAGTTTAACACTTCCTAAAGCTACAGGAAGAAGGACGGTGTTCAGAATGTTACCGCTAAACTCCAATGCGATTAGTGCGCGGCAACAAGCTCCTAGCATAATCAAGCTACGTTTGTCATGTGGGGAATGCAATGAAGACGGCCTACATTATTATTATTATATTATAATAGCACATATTAGGGTGTCCCATAATTTATGCACCGCTTTCTAAATATAATTATGCAGCGAGTAGGAGGGAGATGACATTTTTCGCTTATAAAATACTACTATCGTGTCCCATGCTCAGTACTTCTGGCTCGGTTCCCTCGTAGCTATGACAGAAGAGATAATACTGCTCAGTCCGGGCCTGCTCAACAAAATGCGCGTTATATGCAAATCAATAAAAAATAACTTTCTGATTCGAAAGGTCCAAATAAATCGCCTAAATTTTAAAATTATATAACAAGCCTCTTTAGTGTTCTACGGCTGGTTCGGAGACAAATTATTTTTGTGAATAATAGGATAAAAGTGTGTAGACCCACAAAAAGTCGTTTAACTGTACTAGTCTAGTTGATTTCTCGGAATTTCAAAAATGAATGAAACTGATTCTATGCAAAATATCTTTTTCCGAGCCCAGTCGGTAAGAATGTACGAACTTGTATTCAAATCTGTGCTACTAACGAAAGTTTAAAATTGAATAAATTATACCCACTCTTAGCCAAAAATTCAAATTTCTAAAGTATATGCAAATTGGAAAATTTAACTTTGAAACATATTCTATATTTGTGCTCCACGAAAGCTCCTCTTCATAGTTAACGAGCTCGTGAAGAGCGGGGATCAATATCTCATCGCATAACTTCACAAATGAATTAGGAAGCTTGCCATACGTCTTTCTCTGTATGCGTCTCTGTAGGTTATCTTGCTTTTATCTAAGAGCAACGCAATAATTATTTGTCTATTATTTAGCCGTGGTAGTTACCTACATAGTGTACCACAAAGCTAGTTGAGAAGAAGAAGTTTGATTGAGAAAATAAAGATTAATGAAGTGGTGCATAAATTATAGGACACCCTAATAAAAAGAGCAGCGATCACAGGATAAACTAGGAAACCTAGTCCGCTAGGAATTTGAATTTCCAACGTCTCCGAATGGTTCAAACGACTTTGTTCCGACATGAGAAGTCACGAGACGAAAGACCGGGCTACACAAAACTGTACTACTCTACTAAATGTAGCTGTTTCCTGGCGTTGTGCCTAGTGGTATACCATTTTGGCAAATTAATTTCCTCTAAAAAGAGGTAATATCTTCAATATAATGACAACACCTGCCCACCACCATTGCCTGGCCGTGTTCCGTGTTGCGCCCAACTGTCTACTCGTTATGCGATTTATCCCGAGTATAACAGCAAGTTGCTATAGCATGAACTGGTATAGCTCGAGGAACATGCGCTACGAATTGCATAATAAATCATAATCTATTGCACTCGTATGGATTGGATGGACAGCGACCGGGGCTCGGGCTTCTTCAGAATGACGATGGAGCTGGCGGGTCGTTCTGTAACAATGGCTTAGGATTTAGAATCTCCTACAAATTTATAGAGTCCCGCTAATCGATTTCTAGTATTACTACAACTGGGAAAGAAATGAGAAATGTGAAGAGAGATGGGGTAAAAGAAAGATATCCTTAAGCCGCTCAGCGTACGTTCCAGCATGAACAGCCGGCCGACGGCCGCCCGATAGGAGCGGTTGACGAGGAGCAGAACCGCCCCGTGGACGATGCCGTGCGAACCCGCGAGTTCGGTCGCGACCAACGGCAGCCCTCAAAGAAGCGTCACGATATTGAGATAACATTTTTTATAGTTATTCTGGCATATTTATATGCAAAATTCGTTGGGCGATATATGCTTCATTCCAATTGGCCATGAGACGAGAGCGGTCATGAATAATGAATGAGCTTCAAAAGGACTCGATTGCAGATCTCAAAAATCAACTCAGATCGGCTCAGTTGCAAATCCAGCAAGAAGAAAGGGGGCGAACAGCGATTGTCCAACGCGAACAAGTACTGCGTCGCGAGCATGACCACCGGAGCCAAGACGACGATGCTTGGGACGGAAATCTGCATGCGTACGAGTTCGCCTTGTTTATCCCGCGTATCGCAATGGCTTATGTCCTGATCATGGCTTATTATTCCATTATTCATGCCATTGCTACTTATTAGACATGCTCCGGAAAACTGTCAACATCTGCAATTGGAGTGAGATTTTGCTCCCATTTTCGAACCATAGCAAAGGAGCCACGAGCTGCGTTTAACCTGCACTATGAGAGCCTTGACCATTCTCCGATGGTACTTTGCCGTATTGTTGCTGATGCAGAGCTCGATCCGATGGTGCAGCATGAAGAAGATGCTTGACGTCAGCTCAAAACACCCCATCGGTCGAATACTAGCGAAATACATTTCATATCACCATTGTGGAGTTTCTTGTTGCTGGGTGCTTATTTATGACTTTACTCATTTCAGGTCCCACAGTGTTCTAAATGTTAAGCGGACGAGCCAAAATGCGAGAGTTCCTACCGAAATCAGGGTTATTTTTCGTCATCTCGTTCGCTTAACATGTTCACTGTTGTCAGAACACTGTGGTCCTCACGTCTCACCAAAACAAGCACGAGGGCGGCCAGGGTTACGGAGAAGAGGACGAGGCCCGCGTAGACGATCATGCCGTTCGTGTAGCAGACGAGACGATCGACGAGCGACGGCGGCCAGGCGGGCAGTTGCTGAGTGCAGTCATAATCAGAGAGGATTAATGACTCTTACAACAATCCTTCAAGATACGTAAGTAAGTGCACTAAATAGAAGGCCGCGATCTGAAGGGCGTAGATACCGTTGTACGCCAAGCAAATTAGCCAGTCAGACGCGTGCGATAGGCATGGAATGCTTACCGACCGCGCGAACGCCCGCTCCGCCTCTGCTGGGTAGCGGAATTGCTGAAAATCACGGTTTCAGTTTATGCGATCGTCTACGTTTCTAATCATCAGAATATGTCTCTGATCAACACATCATGAGCGGTATTAGATGCGCGATGAACTGATGAGGACCGCAAGCACGAAGCCGTGGCCAGCGAAGTAGACGTAGAAGAGGACGACGGCGGTGGCGAAGCCCCGACGGGAGAGGCGGGCGGAGGAGGCGGCGGGCACGATGAGCTTAATGCGTAGGCACTCCAATTTTGTGCATCATAAGTTGATCATTCAATTTGGGTGGTTGATCAATTTATGGCGTTTTCTCAAAAATGAGGAGAGCGTCATAGGTAGGAATTGAGAAAATTCGGAACGGAAATATGTCAAACTTTGCGCACCGTGTTCTAAATAAATGTTAAGCGAACGAGCCAAAATGCTTAGGGTACAGTGTTTCTCGTGCGAGAGTTCCTACCGAAATCAGGGTTACTTTTTCGGCATCTCGTTCGCTTAACATTTTGACTGTTGTCAGAACACTTGTTTGACGCTTGTAATATCAATGATACCCGAAAATACAGTTCTATTCACAACGCACTGATGCTTAGAATTATTGAATTTTCGGCTTTATTTGAATTTTGTATGGACACAGCTTTTTGTGTTTTGATGCGCCATACCGTACCCCTCGGAACTTGACAAAGTGTACAAAGCTTGACCTTTTCCAGAAATCTCTTCCGTGTACCGGCTGCTAATGCGATTTGCGCTTTCCATGCTATTCTTGTGCCGAAAGTGTATGTGTGAGAAAACATTTTCATCGATAGTCAGCCGTTAATAGAGTAGGGTTCTATTTGTGACGCTTTTCCCCGGTTATATTTCAGTGTTCATGCCCTGTAATTAGGTAGGTCCCGGTTTTCATAGATGCGTGAAGCATAACCGAGAAAAAGCGTAAAAAGAAACCCCAATAACATTGTTAGGCGTATTTCGGAAATATTTTGCTAAACTTATTATTCAGAGAGCAGACCTGTTGTCGATACAGAAAGCATGCCAGATATGCTGGAGCACTCGCAGTTACGAACGAGCAAAACAGTATCTGCAAATTGCACTTGCCTTCTGCGGCCGAATTTCCGGATATCTTTGCAGATTCACTGTTGAGCACTATGCTTGCATGATATGCATAAGCAAAATCTCCCGTGCACAAAGTGTTGTCTTATCTACATAGCCAATGTGTCCGCTGAGGTCGAGGGCTTTGCCGATGACGCCCTCTACGTAGAAACACGGGACGGGCAGGACGGCAATCGGCCCGAAGACCAGCTTGTAGTGAACGTCGCACAGGCACGAGACGGTCTGGAAAGCATTATCTAAATCTATGTACGGTATTATCTAGGTACGGTAGGATTGCACGTAAATATAGACCTTATACACAAGATTTTTTTCACTTTTGAAAACAAAGATCCTAGATCTTATGATCAGATGTCAATAAATAATTTTCAGTCTTTCGAGTGCGCGAAACTCATTATGGTTTTCATTGTGATAGTACTAGAGACTCTGTAAACTGGATAAGTGCTCAATTCAACGGCAAAGCGCATACTACAGTCCAGATGACGAAGTATTGGTAGACGCGCGACGAGTCGGGAGAGTTGGTCAGGATGATGTAGACGGCGAGCAGGTTCACCGAGAGCGAGATGAGACCTGACAGGAAACGTTAGTGCGACCATTAAGCAATGCACGATTGCCGTGCTTATTATTGATTTCAAAGACAGTTTATAACATGTTAAAGCAAGGTTTGACTAGTTATGGTCGCGGAATTACGAGGAGAATAATTCAGTCTGCTCGAGACTTCTAATAAAATAAGACCTGTAAGCGTTCGCGTTACGGCGATTCCAACGAGTGCAGGCCTGTCCAGAGGATCATACATTCGTCTCTAGGATGAAGTTTCAAATCACGGAAGGAGGGGGGGACAAGTGTGAAGAAACATAAGTGAAGTTCAAAAAAGTTGAATGGAAATTAAAGTGAAGTACACGCAAGCAAACCTCTCTTTAAAGAATACGTTAAAAATAATAAAACATTGTTAATTGGACTGATGATTTTTGAAATATTGTGCTCGATGTTATGACAGATTTTCGTGGCATTGTAGTGCTTGGGAAGGAGAGTGTGAGAGAGAATCGGACATTCGCACGAAGAGAACAAACTATCCCGTTCAACTTTTAAAGACAAATCAGACGGGAAATGCACATTCAAATGTCTAATGATCGCGACATTGCCGCAGTCAACTAGTTGATCAAATTATACGAGGAAGTTGGAAAATGGCGTGGAAATATGAAAAAAGATGTTTGGACAAATGAGCCATTATCGGCGAAGAAGTTCCAGTGGTCAAGTAGTAATTACGGCAATCAGTCTTCCTCAGCACAGTACAGATTTAATCATCGCTGTTCAACTTAGTTTTTGAGCGCATGTTGACGCCTTTTTCGAAGGTAACTCGGCTAGGTTTACGGCATACGGGAGAGTTCCAATCGAAACAGGTGCTGTGTCTGGTAACATGAAGGTGTTCGCATAATATCTCCATTCCCTCTAGAATATAGCATAGATAAACAATCTTCCGTTCCCTAAATAGAAAATTATATGTCTCTTTTAAAAGTCCTAGTGTGGCATGAATTCTGGTTCATGTATTTCCCATGAAAAGTCGATCACGGGATTCTTCATAATTTCATGCATTGGTCAGCATCTCACAATCTTTGTTTCTCTGATCTCTCACATGGCGGCTATCAAAACAGCACGAAAACACTGTATCGGAGGCTCAAAATACCCTTTCGAGGTGTAGTCCCAGTGCCTTTCTGTGTGTTCGCATGGTCAATGGGCGATCGTATAAAAGGCCGGCCCGGCTACCGTCCAGCATTCGCAATGGTGCACTCCTCTACAGTTCTCGTCGCCGCCCTCCTCTGCCTGGTCTCGGCCTGCCTACCAACTGCGGAGGGAACCCTCCGAGCGGTTAGTTTGCTTACTTATGGTTAGATTTTAGGCTGAATTAGGACACATTCCGAAGCGCAATCTGTTGACCTTACTAACGCATTCGCCCAAATTAGCCTTAATCAGCATAAAGCGGCCCCACCCCCTTCCGTCATTTACTAAAAATAAAGTCTCTATGGTCGCGTCATAGGAAGCAGCAATTGGCCTTATGTGAAAAGTAGTCAATAGGGTGCACATTACCGTTGCCAAAGATACTACTAAATTGCCCTTTCTTCTACCTCGTTGGGAGCAATAAGTGGCAATCGGCGCTTATTGACAGGATTCTTACTAGCTTAGGGCCTTGCCCTCTTGCTTCAAATGTGCGAATTCTGGCAAAGCATGCGAGGCTCTCTCACGCTCTCTTAGATGACGGCCGATTGGGGTACGAATGGAAGGTAGGTACGAAATGAAATTTGGCATTAATTCAGTAACGCGTTAGAATCTAGAAGGCGTCGCCTCGTATTGCTACAATTAGGGTAAAAAAACGATCTTATTCTATCATCTATGATGAGCTTACTGGGGAAATCGGATTACAATTACGCTGTGGAGTGGAAGAGCGGATCTCAGGCTTCATCTTCGATTTGAAGCGGTTAAATGCGATTTCAGAAGCGCGGCCTGCTCGACGGTCTACTCGACCCCATCAACGACCTGACGGGCGAGCTGACGGACGAACTCGGGCTGCCGCTCAACCTGAGATTGGTAGGGGGGGGCGGTTCTCTCTTCGAAGTGAAATTCCCCTTGAAGTTGTATCTATGCGATCGACGTGGACTACAGCCATAGTATTGAGTCGTCGTCTCATGGCTGTGTTTGGCATAAACACCCAGGGATTTTTGGCTATGCCATACTTTTTCACACATTTTTGAAAATTGAAATCGTAACAAACAAGCTTAAAGCAGTCGTACCACGAGTTTCTGGCCCATTCGCTCTTTACGTCATACTTTAGATCTAATCATCCTGATCGGGTATTCCGAATCTAATGCAATTTCATTCACTCTCCGCGGAGTACTGAAGGTGCAAAGAGCAAGGCGCTTTTCACAAAATTGGCTTTACTAGCTGATTGTTATAAGATACAGCTCTGATTCATTGCCAGATCGATTTTTCGCGTTGTTCCGATCATTTTAACAAAAAGAACGGTGGCAAAAGATGAGCGGAAAGGCCTAAATTGCATATCAGGGTAGCCCGCGAATTCAAAATGCTACCGTACTCGTGGGCCGGCTCCTTTAAAATATTAAAGTATGCTTTCCACAGAAGCGCGAGGACGACCAGGCGGGCCTGCTGGACGGCGTGCGAGGCCTGCTAAACAGCATCACGGGAGGACTGGGCATCGAGCTGAGAAAGGTTCTCTTTTCCATCCTTTAGATTCTGGAACCAGGGTATAGGTAGCTGATGAAATGTTCGGTCAGTTGCCTTCACTGCATACTACCATTTATGACGGGAAATGCATGAAGAAAGGGCGCTTTTCCGTAAATTATAAATGTAAACTTTAGTCAATTATTCTAAGCTACGAATTGCGATGCTCAGAAGCGTGACGTCATCCTGCACGAGGCCTTCGAAGAGCTGGCCAAGAAGAAGAAGAAGCGATCGATGAACCAGTGATCGGAGACCATACATACCCTGGCTTACTATATTCTGAGATATTAACTTCCGGCTGATAAATGCATACTGTCAACCAGTCGCATTTTAGACAACTCACCTATATTGCAAAGATACTGTAATCTATAGTACTTCTCCTACAAGTCTTCATTCTCACGTAGTCTCCTGTCTTTCACTCTGAAAGATCGCCACGACTCGCCTCTAATCTCTAGGGGTCGTCTCTCCTCAACCTTCTCATCTATCGATCGCCTTCCCGCTTTGATTTTCCCCTCCTTCTCCAGCTATCAACTGATAAGCCTCCTTCCCTTCACTCTCTTCTAGAGTCTCCCAAGATGCGTCTGCAGCTTCTCTTACTGGCGATCGTTGGCGCGGCCCAGGTTTGAGCGATTTGAATTCGCGCCAAAATCAGGCGCCAAACTCAAATATTTCAGTGCGGTCTGCTGGCGCACATTCCGTCACTTCCTGTGAAGGCGGCAGAGCACTTCTTCAAGTTCGACGCTGGCCTCAAGACTCCCCTTGAAGCTGGAGGAGACGACGAGTCGCGGGAAGCGGAGAAAAGTTTGGCTGAGCTGTTGAGGGAGGCCGACGAACAGGTGTATAATGGAGTAAACCCGATCCGTCGGTTGCTCTGATTCCAAAATGCCTCACACTTTTGCACACTCTCTCGATCGATATTCGGAACGGTTTACTGACGTATCTTTTTATTCCACTATATGCTAGACTGAACGCGGTTCCTCCGGTGCTTTTTTCACCTGACATTCTGCGTCTACGGACGGGCCTTTATTACGCTATAAATCTCGTGTTTATTTAAAGGGAGTGAGAAGCGATAATAAAATTTCATCATTATCACATTTCTGAGTTTACCTTTTGAAATAATAAGAAGCATAAAAATTATTATGAAAAAATCTCATGATGAAATTTATTTTTTTTCGTTTCGGACGTATAATACGTTCAGTATTCCGCTTGGGTTGGCCCCTGTCTGCTAAATCCAGCACGACGGTCATCGGACGAAATTTAAAAAAAATCGTTTCTCGAATACCACTAATTTTCCCCCTTTTGTTTTATGCTAATTCCGACAAGATCTTTCGTAGATATATGCTTCGCGTGAAAATGGGTCCCGTTTCCCTTTAATTTTCTATTTCTTATAGTATGGCAAGCATGAGATGACCACACGGATGACATGGTAGATGGCAGATCACGGTGGATGGTCGATAATTTATTGACACTAAAATGAAGCGGTGAACTTGTTTGCCCGGTAGAGTATATAGACAGTGATTAGATCGGGGTTGACAGACGACATTAGACGCCTGAAAGATAAGCGATAAGAAATGGCGGACGACTCGTTTATCAGTGTAAGAGCTACACTGACAGTGATGGAGAGTCCTTTTGAAGGGCGACGGGGGACAAAAGATATTAGGATTAGGAGCCAATCGATGAGCGCATATTTATGTATTGCAAAGCAAAGCAACTGGCGATATGAATAAAAGGCATAGTTTTCATTGTGTTTAGGTATTTTAAAATACGCTAAAGGGACATGGAAGTGATTTTCAAGTGAAGCTTATATGAAAGATTTTTATCGTAATTAGCATAAAAATAAAAGGAAAAATAACAAAAATAATAGTATTCAAGAAATGATTTTTTTTAAATTTCGCCCAACGACGATGCTACTGTGTTGAGCGAAAGGAATTAAGCCAAAAGCGACATTCTTCTTAACGACGGAAGCCCGGAACGAAAAATTAAAACATGCGATTTTCGAAGTTTTTCTTCAATTTTTTTGCTGTCACTATGTTTTTTTCTCACATTTTGAAACCTTAGAAGAATTTTCATCGAATTTTAAAAGTTTTGGTTAGAGGTTGCTTCCTCCCTTTAATTGTAAGGTATTCAGAACGAAGACTACGGTGACGGGGCTGTTGTAGTGGGCGGAGCAGAAGACAAGGTGGATGAGGAGACCAGTGAAGAGATCGAGGAGAGGATGGTGGTGTGAGTTAGCAAGTTCTTTACTGTTAGCACAAATCAAGTAACGGCTATTTCCGAGAATAGTCTCGGAACCGCCTATGCAGTACTGCGATTCCAATGCGAAAATTCGTGCTTGGATGGCGTTGGCTTCTCAGTATACAGTACTGAGTATACAATATACTATAGCACAGCACTATAAACCAAGCCAAAATATCAAAAGGCGAAACTGTAGTTCGAATTTAAAAATTGTAATTTTGCAAATGGTACCGCACGGAAAACGTTAAAATTAAATTTTAAAATGTAGTCCTTTCCTATCCACCCTCAAAACAGTGCCTCCGAACCATAGTAATGTACTCACGTACTTTATATTTTACGTAACTTAGTTTACTGAACCTATCCCGTTCGCGTTTTGATGTTGTAGAATGCTGTGATAGTATACGGTTTCCCTTTGCAGGCTACCAGAAGCCGACGACCGCGAGCCCTCCTCGGAAGCCGTCGACGACTACGAGTCGGACGAGTTCTCGGGCATTGCCATCAGCGGCTACGACATGCGGAAGGTCGAGAGGGGGTATCCACGGTGGGTTAATGGACCTCGCTGTTTTAGGAATAAATTAGACACAAATAAGTATGGAGGATTATGTGTAAAAGATCCACTTAATCTGTCGAAATTAATTGACAATTAATCGGGAGGCCTCTGGGGGCCACCATTAGTAGTTGTTGGGGCCAGATTAAACGGAGGAGTACGGTAGTTCAGAGAGGCACCCGAAGCAGTGCAAGTGGCAGAGGCTGAGCCTGAGGACGAGGACGAGTTGCAGGTATTACACTCGTACACTTACTTAGATACGGGTTAAAGGGTCCCTCCATGTGCGTATTTAGGTGCTGCTCGAGTCGATCAAGCAGAAGATGATGAAGGCACGGGACGCGGAAGAGATCTACGACCTGGGAAAGGTCAGGAAATACTCAAGAATAAGTAAAATTAGTATCACAGTGAGTCATAGTACTATGTCCTATTCTAGTACTATGTGTGCTATTCTAGGTAGTACCATACGAGTCACAGCATTCTGACCGAAAGGGGAAGTGTCTAATAGGGAATTGGCAACTAATTTTAATTTACTCCACAACAGCTGGATGAATCTTCACCAAATTTTGGCAGCTCTTTGGACTGATGAGGAGGAGCTTACGTTTTCAAATTGGCAAATTTTGACTATATTTTTGTGGACGTAGTAAAGATAGATCACAGCGGAAACCGCCATTCGCTAATCGAACGCTAGGAATGCTGTGGAGTGTCCGCACGCTTCTTCGATTGGTAAAGCACATCCTTGATAGTTCAACTAGAATAGCTTTAGGCTCGCCAGCGACTGGAGAGCACCCTGGAGGGCATCCGAGGACGTGGACAGAAGCCGAAAGTCGTCGTCGTTGAGCAGGACTCTGAATCTGAATCTGACGAGGTTTAGAGAGCTGCATGTCTTAGCGTTGATAGAGAAGAGAACAAACTCAATTTGCATCAGTTTGGCTTAACAATACACAGACGAGTATCCAAACATTCAGGATTCGTATGAGCAGGCTCCTCAAGTCAAGGTATGCATTTCAAATCTTTTGGTGTTTTGCGGACTCGCAGGGCTATGTAAATCGTCAGCTTCAGACCATTCGCTCGAACGTGGTCCCCGATGAGGACGACGACGACGTTGAGGCCATGTTCGCCGAGATTCGGAGAAGCCGCAACTACGAGCGAAGCCGGCTGCTGGGGGCGCTGGATCAGATGATCCGTGATAGGGACGAGAACCGAGAGGGAGAGGTGGTTGTCGACTACCGCCAGGACCGTGACTTCTCCGTGAGCATTTCTTTTTGCAAAGCGGGAGCTCAGTCCGTCTTTCACCATAAACTTGTGGGTTTAATCGCTTCTCGGCCTTTTGGATAAGATCAAAAGGAGTGCAAATATTTTATATTTTCTCCATGTTACGCCTCATAATTCGCTGATGAAAGTGTAATCTGCAACTTATGACAGATAGCTTGGAGAAAATACGGTGCTTTCGTATAAGAGTGTACTCCAGAACTACGACACGCTGCCCCAGCTGCCTCCCGTGATGCTGGAAGAAAGGGTCAGTTATATGCTATATATTATAGCACACGAATACAAGAAACAGAAAATCGGTGTCGAATCTCTGCTTTTGAGGACCTGGACTACGAGCCGTACGTCGTCCAAGAGACTGCGGTCTACGAGGACTCCGTTTTGGAGGTATTGCCTGAGGTTCTACACGATTATATTTCATTCATATGAACATCACTCCGGTTATGCTGAAACGTAAGGAAGATTGCCATCAAAATTCCTCTATTCCTTCCCATTCCTTCCCCACGATTTCTTACCCATCCACCCGTCGCTGAGCTCACGGTGTATCGGAATAAATAAATAAAAATAAATCAAAAAGATCAGGCGTACACGATACTCAATCTCAAATTCAATAAATATACGTATTCAATAAATAATTCAATTCAATAACGTGTTCAATAAATAAAGTAAATTGGAGGAAGAGCTGACGGCGGTCGAGCGACAGTCGTCGGCCCAGCAGCCGCGCTTCGTGGACTACGACAGCGATGAGTCGCTGGACGACGAGAGGCTGGTAGGACATCGGTTGAATTAGCTAGATATGATAATCATTGGAACATTCGCTTCGAGTCTTTTTCATGAATAAGTTTCACTCCAATTTACATAAGTGTGATGGGTCTGTCCTTTTATATACAGCTTGAAACACAACCGCTTCGCTCAACACGAATCGTATGTGCTCTAATAATAATAATCAATATTCATTTATGACATATATGTGAAGGCACGACACGTTAGTATTAGCCTGGCTGCGTTGTCTTTAGAGCGTTCATAGAAAGACCTTTCGTGCCGAGCATATCCAACTTGACGCGCAGCACCCTGGGCGTAAGAAGGGCCGAAGAAAATGCTAACATAAATCATCTCATCGCAGGAGTTGCTCCGCAAACAAGGCTACACGCCCAAGTTCCTGCACAAGTGCCTCAAGAACACCGACGAAGCGCCGCGCGAATACAAGTATGTTGAACGATTTTCTTTATTAATATTGCCTAGATGAGATGCAGAAAAGACAATAATCACAAACCAGGATCTCTCCTCGCGAGTGGGAACTGGAGTCGTGGGAGCCGAACGACCTGCCCAAGGTAAGCTTTGGCTTTTCTTGATTCAGCAATATTTTCGAGTTAAAAATACCTTACTCATCCTGCGTCTCATATAACTAATCGCCGTTGACTGCTGTTGGGGGGGTTTCGACATGCACTATGCCAACAGTTTCTAGGCAAAAAGATAGTTAGCAATCAATGCTAGCAGAAGAGGCAAAAGATTGGAACATCACACAGGCCTTCGACTGGCGCAACGTCAACGGGTCCAACTACTGCTCGCCGACCCGCAACCAGCACATCCCCGTCTACTGCGGCTCGTGCTGGGTCTTCGGCACGACCGGTGGGGGGCGGTTTATGTGATCAACTTATCGTACGCAGATCTATTCATTCACGGGATGAACGACAACAATTGCTTTATATGGTAAGATTATAATCGCTTATGTCTAGGGGCTCTCAACGACCGCTTCAACGTCGCACGGAAGAACCGGTGGCCGATGACCATGGTCTCCCCGCAGGTAAGTATCCAGAATCAAGGAATACCCGTTCTATTCGATTTCCGGTTTTTGTCTATTCCATTTGTAGCCGATAAGAAGGACCTCCCTCATCTCTCTAGGAAATCATCGACTGCGGCGGCCGGGGCAACTGCCAGGGTGGCATGGTCACGGATGTGATGGAACACGCGCGGACTGTTGGAATGGTCGAGGAGGGCTGCAACGTGTACCGGGCCAACAATGGAGGTGCGTACGATGACGTAGCACGGCGTATAACGAATTGGACATTCTCCAAGAAGCTGACGACACGTGCACGACAAAGCACACGGCTGTGCAGAACGCACGGCATTCCATCAGCTTGCCAGACTGGCGAAATGGTTGTTCCAAAAGCAGTAGACCCCCCCCCCTCCTCCCAATAGGGAAACCATCTCCCATATTAGCTTCTTTAGAGCTTTACCTTCTTCTGCCTTTGAGAATGCACGACCTTCCACCGGTGCGGGACGTGCTGGCCTGGCAACTGCTACGGAATCAAGAACTATACCCGGTACTACGTCAACGAGTACGGCGTGGTCAGTAGCGCATCCTCCACTGTAGTTTTTGCTTGCTAATTTCGAGATATAGAACTGTTACAACCATTCACGAGAGCACCTTTGAAATATGCGTAAAGATCAAAAAAATGTAATCATCATGACCTATAATTGCAAGAGTTGCAGGTCTCGGGCCGCGAAAAGATCATGGCGGAGATCATGAGGGGCGGCCCGCTGGCCTGCGGCATCGGCGCGACGCCCAAGTTCGAGTTCAACTACCTCGGAGGCGTGTACTCGGAGAAGGCCAATCTGACGGTAAGGTTTTTTTAAAAATGTTTATTGACTCTACTGTATCTCGTTTAGTACTGACTTTCTCAAGCAAAAGTACAGTCATGATCATGATCTGATTACAGAAATTGTACGATTCTCACCTTTTTGATTCTTTCAGTCCAACCACATCGTCACCCTGACCGGATGGGGCGTCGAGGAGAAGACGAACACTGAGTACTGGATAGTGAGGAACTCGTGGGGAGAGGAGTGGGTAAGGATTTTAATGCCATAATAACTACCCGAATAATAGATAGGAGTGTTACGACGAGAACTTCTATGGCAAATATTGTCTAGCGAAGCTCTGATGCGGTCTAGTTTATGATATACATATGATTACTCTTCGCTGGTAAATATGATTGTCGGAGGTATCATAAACCTGAAACTACTAGTTCAATGTTGGCGCATGTCTGGCCTTCTTGCGGCGGAAATTGATTTACGAGACTCACGGAAAAAAACCGAAAGACTATAGAAGGCTTCCGCCTATGCGACTATTGTACAGGAAACAAGAGACGCACTAAACATTATTACAGTTTATCTTACGTACAGCTTTTCGTGACAATAAACGTCTGAAAGCGCCCGGTTGCAGGGAGAGCGAGGTTGGTACCGCATCGTTACCTCGCTGTTCAACAACGGAACGGGCGACGAGTACAACATGGGTATCGAGAGGGAGTGCTACTGGGCCAAGGTTGACGTCACCGATATGGACTGAATAGCTCATGCCAATCCTAGACCGTTGTTATTGTTTAGTCTGTCATACACTTAATAAAGCACGTGTTGAATTCTCGAAATTACAAATTTTATGGTATATTGTCTGTGGCGAGATATGTAGTATCAACTGAATCGCTGCACCATAAATGGCTGAGTGGAAGGTAAGGCAAGAGCACTCTGCGAGTACATTAGAAGGCGCATGAAGGCAACTGCGATACTACGATAAGAAGCTTTTTGTAGCGCAGGAGCCGTCGCAACTCTTCGCTTTACTCTCGTGTCTCAGTATCTGCATTTGTAGATTGTCTCACACGAAACGCTATCATTGATTATTTACATATCTGAGCAAACATCTTCTAAACTGATTGTGAGTGCACGATTCTTTAGCTCCTTTTGAGATATGTAGTAGCCGAACAAATTATTCAATAGGTCTCGAAAGGTGGTCTTTATTCCTGTTTTATGTATCGAATTCTTCTATCTTGTTGTACACTGTTCATTGAAATTGCATCCGCTAGCTACATCCGTTAGCTCGCCTTCCGTTCCAAATAGGAAATTGATTCCGAGCATGTTCCTTCGCATAGTCCACAGGTTCAGCTTACATGACGCGGGTACTACTACTGCTTCTGCTTCTCAGCTCAGCCGAACCGTACGACTTCGAAGGTAATTTTTTTGATAATTATGCTTTCCGTTGCATAGCATGTCGTATACTGTCCGGAATCCAAAATCCGAAAATTAGGAGTGCAAAATCTTACATTTTTTTAGCTATTCTCTCAAGCTGCGGCGTGACTCACGGCTGTTTTGTAGTACCACCGGAATGCATCGACACTGGAGAAAACTGCACTGCCGCAGGTGGCTATTAACGCTATTATAAGTCCATCATCTGTGTAGTTCTATTTTACGGTCCAGATTTACAACTAAGCCGATATTCAGTATGGTGGGCGATCGGAGCCTCGTCGATCTACTTCGAGTTCGTCGCGGACATGAGTCTCATGCAGCCATCCGTCTCGACGGTATGGAGTGCCGTCGGATTCTCGCTCAACGAGCATATGGTAAATCGAAAGACCTGTTCGGAAGGAATAGACCGGGAATCTTGCGTGTTTCGTCTTCCCTGTCGGTTCTTGTCCTAACAATACGTGACTCACGAATGTTTCAGCTTCATATAACCTCTGAGTTGTCTTATAGCTCAGATTATGAGTTGTCTACTTCTCTTTGATCAGCAGATCAGCAAGATCAGTATCAGCAAGAGCAGCAGCAGCAGGGACCAGGTGACCCCCAACACCTGGTCCCTGCCCTGCTGATCTTGATAAAGAGCGTAAAACTAAAACTACTTCTCTTTGACACCATATCTAGGTATATCTAGTGCAAGCGTGAAGCATAACCACGAAAAGAGGTTGATAGAGACTTCCAGGACAAGGATACCGTGCTCGAGTGCGTCCACGGGCCCGATTACAACGGCACGGTACGGGTGACGTGGAACGACAAATCGGTCAACTACTACCTGCCTACGGTATTTACTTATTCCTGTATGCAAAAAATTGGTACGTTTAATAAAAAATAATTATGGCAACAATGCAGCTTCCCAGCGGCTTCATCTCCAACACTACAGTGGCGATGGAAGACGGGTTTCTGGTATGCTCGGTAAGGGCTTGTATCTATACTTAGATTTACCTTAGTTTTACAGATATGAGTTAGAGAAGGCCCGTTATAATATTTAACTTGAAGAAGTCTGAGAATTCATTTTTCGCTTTTCCAGGCGCAGTGGAATGTCAACGTGCGCCAGCAAGCGGACAGCTTGGTCCAATCGAGGGTAATGATTGCTTTTTTAAATAACTTTTTGTATGAATTTTGGAAGTGTTCTTAGAAGTTGCGAAATGCATCTTAAATAGAGCATGCCATTCGGGTCTTTCCGACCAATACGCTTCGCTGCTTTTGGTGACGAGGCGCGTCGCGTTTATGAATGATATATGAAACATATACTTCAAAAAGAATGCTCTAATCTTAGGCACACTTATAGGTGTACGACCTATCGAGTACGCAACAATTCAACCTACTTCTGGCCCGGGGCTATGCCAACCCGATAAGTATGCAGCGTTTTTTTGTTTCCCTTTCAAGGTGGAGATTCTGATTTACGTTGTTCAGCTCTGGATAAATCGTCGCACATCATAACGGACGGCATCCTGTTTCCGTGGATATCCGGAGCCACGACCGGCTTTTGCGCCTCGTGCGGATACGGTAGGATAGGCGGAAAAGGAAAAAAAATTGGCAATCCACGATGCTACCAATGTTAAAGGAGCCGGCCCGCGTGCACGGTAGCATTTTGAATTCGCGGGCTACCCTGATATGCAATTTAGGCCTTTCCGCTCATCTTTTCCCATAGTTCTTTTTGTCAAAATGATGGGAACAACGTGAAAAATCGATCTGGCAATGAATCAGAGCTGTATCTCATGACAGTAAGCTAGATAATATATCCAATTTTGTAAAAAAACGCGTTGCTCTTTGCACCTACAGTACTCCGGAGAGAGAAAATGAAACCGCATAAAATTCGGAATACCCGATCATGATGATTAGATCTACTTAATGATGTAAAGAGCTAATATGATCAGAAACTCGTGGTCCGGCTCTTTTAATGCACTTATGTTACCAGCAAAAGCCTAAAGAGTAGGGAATTTGGAAGCTTATTTTTACTTTCAGGAAATTTGTCGGACTCGGCTCACCAGAGTATTCCTACTCGGAAGATCAAGCATACGTTTGCGATTTCGCATGGTGAGTGAATGATGAAAAAAAATCACGCACCAAATTTCCTATAGGAAATCGGCAGGGCGAGCTATGGGCGCATACCGGAAATTTGAAAATGATTCATGTTTGTAGTGCAGTCTCACACTTCTTCAGCATCGCCAAAAATAACATAGGCGATACTATGAGAACCGTAAAAAGTAAAAGAAACCAGAAATTTTATCCATATTTTTTCCAAATCTATTTGTAGTCCATCCTATGTAGTCCATATTATCCATTTTTCCCAAATCTATCTATATGTATGCCCTAGGCGTGCTAATGATGACCGCCTGGTGGGTGCTTGGCTCGACGGGCATCCTCTCCGCTCGGTACCTCAAGCACGCCGAGACCACGTGTTGTACGGCACCCGTGTGGTGGGCGGTAAGCCGTAAACTCATATATACGATGACGAAATAAATAATAAAATTAAAGCATCGAAAAGCCGTTTTATAGACTAACTCTAAAAAAAGCAAAAGTATAGGCTGCTGAGCAGCAGAATAATGCAAGTCGCTGTCCAACTATGAGAGTGCAAGATAAGAAACAACGCAGACCAAATAGGAAAGCAAGCCATCGAACGTAGCGTTTTATTCCACTAGAGATAATGCGAGCCTCAGCAATTTATGTGTCCCTAGCTCCACCGTCCCCTGATGGTCCTCTCGTTCGTCTTCGCGACCGTCGCCTTCTTCCTCATCTACTACGCGGACCAGTTCATCGTCCGGACCTGTACCGTACTGTGCAGTGATGACGTAGGCAGACCTTTGTATATTTCATCATTACGAGACCCGAAATTCACAATTAAACGTAACTAACTTCTCAGAGAACAATGTAATCAAGAGTGACATTATGTTTCAAGCTGCATAGTTATATGTGGAAGAAGTTTCTGTTGTGCGGTTCGTTACTAGTTAAACGCATATACGGGGCAAATAATGTGACCAGTCTGAAGGGGGGGGGGTCAAATAGCTCTTTGACAATGGACGAATTCATTGCAGGACTACGAGACGCAACTGCACGCGCTTCTGGGCACGTTCACTTACAGTTTGATGTGCCTGCAGGTTAGCCGTTTCATTAAGCATCAAATAATAATCAGATTAGATCCCCCTAGCGCCATGGTTGATAAAAGAAGAAAAAATATTAGGCAAGCAGGCCGTTTTATGGCTAACTAGGTGCTGATGGGTCTGCTTCGTCCGGGGAAGGAGAGCAGCGTGCGAGCGGCCTTCAATTGGGCGCACTGGTTCGTCGGATCGGCCGCCTGGATCTGCGCCAGTATGTATGCTTACGATTAGCGCGTCACTGACGAACCAGGCATAGCACGATCATGAATAATGGAAAAAACGTGGTGAATAGGAAAAGTCGTGGACTCTCCTATTTGCTATTCAACTAATTACTTTATCATAAAAATTTGGATCCAATGTTGCACATTGCATTGGTAACGTTTTTCACTGGTTAAATATGAGCGAACAAGCAAAAACCCCCGAATTGAAGCCACAACCTGCATTCTCGCGCTGCCCTTCGGCAAGATTGGCATCACGACCTTCTTCCAGCACTGGCCCAAGCACGTCATGACGCTCACCGTCAGTGAGTCTCTTTTATTTTATTTTTTTATTTTACTTTATTCTACGCAAATTTCTTTGTAATTTCATCATTTATTTTAGCGGAATAATAGTATTTTGCCTTCAGCCTCGTTCATCGTGACGGTCGCGTTTTGCGAGTTCTTCCATAGGCGAGAAGAGCGGAATTCGGCCGACAAGGAGAGCCGGGTACACTGAATGAAGATTCCTCGTCACACGCTGAATATTCGCTAGCCTTTAGATGGCTTCGATTCGCGAGCTCTCTAACCCGTATCCGCAAGTGAAGAATACGATACGTGTATTCACAGCATTCCAAGCGTCATAATAGCGAATAGCGGTTTTCGCGCCTAGGATCCGATCCTGTAGGCGAACCAGTGAACGAAAAATTATGAATTTAAAAGCTTAAGCTCGCCACTATGAATTCAACAAGTTCTGAAATTTTTGTATAAATTGGTTCAGTCACTCTTGAAAAAATTCAAAAATACCTAGTGGTCATTTTGCTATTAGACACATTCTTCACCGGGCGGAATGCTGTGTATTGTATTCTTCACTTGAAAATCGAAGATCTAACCCGTACCTACCATATTCCTCAGCACGCGCCGCTCTCGGCCTTCGTTCCCTTCGTCATCGTCGTGAATCTTCTGATTGCCATCGCCTCCATCGCCATCCTCACCTACATGATGCTCATGGCCTACCAGGGCTATGGGTTTACGCTGTGACCGTAGCGCCGACATGATGCTAATTGATAAATTTTTTCACATCGAAATTTAGGTATTCGACGGGAACACATGAATTTCACTCACTGTCGCAAATGCATCCCTAACAAGCCGCGCGTATAAATTAAAGGAAATGTCCCACGAAAAAAATTGTTATTGAGTTATTCGTTGGAAACGTTGTAAAACGGGCTAGACAACGAGATGAGCAAAAATCTCGATTCGAAATGGATCTGTAGGCTTCAGTACGTCCATCTGAATGTGCGAGATACGGTAAATCTCGTGGGGTAGTTTGTAGTCTAGAACGTCTATCTAAATAACCTCTAGC
>LS938842.1:31872-42184 GCA_900490955.1 Micoletzkya japonica
CGATAGCGAGGGCTGACGGACGACTCTGAGACTTACAGTATGCCTGGACCCGTGCTTCGTTGTCCGGTGTAGTAACCTTTGAGGGTTTTATCGCTGTTAATGTAGTAACCTTTGAGGGTAGCACGGGTCCAGGCATACTGTAAGTCTCAGAGTCGTCCGTCAGCCCTCGCTATCGCGAACTGACTTTGCCAGCAAACGGCAGTGATTTTGGAAAATGAGCGATTTTCGCCATGTTTCTTTGTCTACTGGTGCAACTGGACACGAGAAAAAATAATAAAATAATGAAAAGGGCTGAAATTGCCGTATACGGCCGCAATTCGACTTGTACGGGGTTGTACGGTACAATCCCGTACAGTCCCGTATTCGAGCCCGAATAAATGTACCGTACGATAGATCAATGTACCAGAGGAGAAGAGGAGAAAGCATAAAAGTAGGCCAAGAAATAGGTCGGAGATGAGTATATAAGCATGGCAGTCTTGCTCACGTCTGGGTGGGGCCCATCCCCACTAGAGTGTGCCCAACGAATGTCATAACTCGATCACAACCTAGGAAAGATATGGAGATTATACAAAAGCATTCGTTTGGCGCGCTCTAACCTCCACCCCCTCTTTGTTTTACCCTAACTTTAATAAACTTCCTCTTGAATCGTGAGAACTATGTTTCGATATGCGCTAATATTACGGACAAGGATAAGTACAATGTGTAAAGTTTAATAATCATTTTAATAAAATACTAAATGAAATCAAATGGAAGGCGTAAAACAACGAGCGTTGACATTATCTCTTCTCCCTTTCATTTTCTACTTTCACTATTACTAGGCATGTTAGGAGAGAACAGCACAACAGTAGGATATGATTAGAACGAACGGGACCAATATCAGAAGTAGAATAGCATTGCTGGGCCTCCAGCCAAAGATAAGGTCCCTGGGCATGGTGATGTTTTGCCGGGAGAAGTAGGAACCTGCGAGGAAAATTTTTAAAAAAAACTATGCATTTAGGTAACGGATGCCTTCATAGATGGAACGATGATGAAGCGACGGAGTAGGGTTGTTAAAGTTCGGAAGTTGAGGATGCTTCGAGAAGGGATAGTGACGGGACAAGGAGGAGGGCCAGGAAGATTTATCGGAGGGGTCGGATGACTGAAATCCAGGAAAATTGAGAACATCACGGTGCTCCTGCTAAAAGGTCGGGAAACCACCATTTCAACAACCGTGATCTACATACCAATTAGTACTGAAGAAACGATCGATTTGATGAAATGGTGGTTTCCCAAAATGTCAAAATGCACAATAGGCTACACTGCTCATATAGCGCTGAGAGTATTCCAATATAAAGCAAATTTCGATAACCTGATCACTGGAACTGGGTTGAGAGTTCGCATATCGTGTGAAGGTAAAGGCTATCTTAGAGGGCACTCCAGAGGGAGAGTAGGGAAGGGAGAAGTGAGGGTGGAAGAATGTCTTGAATATGCAAATTAGAAAGCAAAGCAACTTAATTATGACGACCTGAGTATTCAAGGTTGAGGGGTAGCTCCAGTCATGTGGTACTGAATGGTCCTTCACGAGTGGGATATCTGACAATGAGACAATATAATGGATTAAAAAGATCCGTAGGAAAATCATTTCGAATATAAGGCGAGATAGTGTGCAAAAGCGAGAGAATTAGACTCATTTTGGAATGGAAGAAACTGACGGATCAGTTTATTCCACTGTACTTCAGCTACTTTCATGCTTACCTACAACATTCAATACGGATAAGTTGCAATCGTACCTATATCATTAATCACCAATTAGTTAGTGATCTTAGACGGATCTCGGGCTGACCTTTAGCCGACTCGCGTTCCACTTCGGTCTCCTGCCCGTCGTCGTCCTCTTCGTCGTTGGCACACGTGGCCGGTGCACAACCGAAGGCTACGGGGAGCAGCAGAAGCAGGGAGTAGTGGCGAACGAGCATCTCTACTTAGTCATAAGCTATCCCGATTTCCGAAATCTACGAAATAAAGTCGAATAGATATGTAAGATGCTCAAAAGGCGGGAAAAGAGTGAGCAAGGCACGGATTCGGGGTCTTTAGACAAATGTGCAATTTATCCAGAGGATATGACAACGTTCCGGGACGGTCCAGCCCAAACGACCCGGCCTAGATATATGTATCCCTTGCGGTACGTGAGGAGCTCGTTCTAATTACGCCATGTCCAATCTCCCCGCTTTTTGTCGCTTTCCTTTCCCTCTCTTGGCTTTCTCTATCCCCTCTTTGCGTGTCCCGCGCGCGCACGCTCGCACGCCGCCTTTTGATCAAGTATGAGCACTTGATGGGAAATGCTCATCACTGCAAATTCGATCACCGAAATGCTCGGAAGAAGCTCTCAGTTATACTCATATCCGTAGCGTATGCATGTAATAGAAAGAACTGCAACAGTATTACATTAGTTTATTTATTTATTTCATTTACGCCGGAGCGTGCGGTCAAGCAAGCATAATTTGCTCATAATAATCATAGTTCAACCAGTATCCAGGTTCATTTCGTCTGTTGTCATAGTTTCTCCTGGGAAGTACGCTATCTCTGTACCCTACGCCTAGTGAAAGACACTCATACCTTCAAAGAACTATGCCGACGTACCGAGTGGATATCTCAAAGAAAGGCTCCGATCACTTCTTACCACACCCTTTCTTGCCGCAGTTGCTAGCTTCGGTAAGGCTTTCGTATTTACAGCATTGAAAGATTAAAGGTAATTCAGCTCTGACTTGCTATGAACCCCTCTCAAAGAGGCATCCAGTAACATATAATTTTGAGAAGAAGTGCAGGGGAGCCGATACTTATGGGAAACAGGAAGCAAACTGGAGGAAGGTTGAGTTTTCCGACCGATCAGAACAAAATACTTTTATACTTTCCGTCAAACTTTTTTCCATCAATCATATCTTCTGTTTTGCAAGCTTGTAGTTTAGACGGGTTCACCAAGATGCATCGAGCAAACCGTTCTTGCAGATGATATCCTCGTAAAAAATATGTTTGACATCGTATCGAGATCGAAAGGGCGAGCGAGCTTTCCTAGATTACTGTATTATTGGAGGAAAAGGAACGTTGAGAAATCTTTGCAGCGCACTCCGCTAAATACAGTGAAACTCTCTTGGCAAAGTGCCAGCTTAGGCTAAAGCCCGGCTCCGGCTGAAGTTTCACGGTGGTTAGCGGAAAGAACTGCGCAGCTCTCTCAACGTTCGCTTTCCTTCAATAATATCTCAAACAACTCTGAAAGAAAGGCCACATACGAAAAGCCTAAAAGCAAATAGCTGCTTTCCTTATCAACGCGATAAGAAAACTAAAGATATTTACGAATTTTCCTTTCCTGATTTGTGGCTAGTCGTCTGACCTATGCAACGATACATCTGATCAAGCAATGCTCGCCGCATATAAGCTTGTTCTACTGACTTGGCCGCAAACTGGCTATACTCACACTTTTACTTCCAGCTCCGGGATTGCCAAGTTCCTTTCTTTCATATTCAACTGTGTCTAGATAAGGCTCTAATCGGATTTCGCTATAATACTAACCGCAAAATAAGTTTTTTTTTCAGGAATTGCATTGATCTGAAGTAGGGCAGAATTAGGAATACAGAATGATGATATCAACCGCGCTACTCTGCATTGTATGGTTTGTCCAGGTAGGCTAAGCTCATCACTTGTAATATTTTCGCAAAGTGTTGTTCGATTAATGTTTTTCTCTCATCTTCAGATTCACACTGCCTCTTGCATCGACAAATTCGTTCACGTAGACATGAAATGTTTCCCGTTTTATCAACTCACTACACTGAGCGAAATTACCCCAGCTTTACGTCTTATGGGGCAAATTTTACACCAACTGGCTGGGGTAATTTTGTATTTATACTAGCCACTTGGGGTAAAAGAGGTTTTGAATTTACCCCATGAGGCGTAAGCTGGGGTAATTTCGCTCAGTGTAACTTCTACTGCTATGCTGAAGAATTCTTGTACTCTTAAGATTTCTTGGGAGTAGAAAAATTTATATTTATGATCCGCATCGTATAATTATAATGCACAAAGGTGCACCGCCACGGCCGGAATATCTCATGAGGTTATTTGAACTCTTCAAGGATCTAGGAGCGCAAGGCGTCGTTATGGAATGGGAAGTGAGCATTCCTGTGTATATTGAAAAAATATTATCATTAAAAATTTCAGTTTAGGATATGTTTCCATTAACTGGAGCGTTGTCTAATGCGTCAAATGGTAACGCTTACTCCACGCATGATGTCAAGCTTGTCTTGCAACAGTATGTAAATGAAATTCTTTTTTATTCATGAGACTACAATTTCATGAGACTACAAAAAATTGCAGTGCTAAGACGCTCAATCTCACCGTCGTGCCTCTAATCCAGACCTTTGGCCATGCTGAGTGGATCCTGAAAAGGCCCCAGTTCGCACACTTACGAGAGAACACGAATTACACAAATGTAATTCGTCAGGAATATTCGTCTCACGAATTTGAAAGAAAACATATCTTCTGAAGCCGGAACGCTCTGCAGGTTTTCTGCATTGGAAATCCGAAGGTGGACGAACTCTTAGTGGACCTCATTCGTCAGGTGAGAGAATGCTTTGAACTCCTGAACAAACAAGGATCATTTTGAGGTTGTCGATCTCCACACCTCCATCTCGCCAATGCCCTTCTTTCATATAGGAGGAGACGAGGCTAATATCAAAGTTAGAAATATGCTACTTCTTATGTGTTTAGCTTCACAAAGACCAAAAGCCAATTAACATTTTTACATCTGAAACTTTTATAAGAAGGTTTCCTCCAGACAGCAAAAATATGCCTAAAAGGGTCCCTCCAACCATCTCATTCATTTCAAGAGATAACCAATTAACGTGCGGTTGATTGATTGTGAGAGACAAGAGAGGATTGAAGAGACGCAGACAGCGAGAGAAATCTTTGCACAGCTTTTTCTCAGCAACGGCAAGTTTTCAACAAAAAAGGAGAGAGTATGAGACTCAGGACATTGAGAGCTATCCAATGATGTCAAAAAATGCATATGGTAGATTTTGCCTGGAGGGGCCCTTTAAATACTTTATAAAAAGGAAGAAATATGTCAAATTGCATCACTAGGTGATGCATATTTGGGGGAAATACATACGTTCCCTGAAATGTCTTACTAGTCCGCGTTCCGAAATTGCGAATATCTCTGCGTCTCTCCAATTTCCGTGCTCTCTCGCCTCCACTCTCCTAATTTGCATACGAACTATTCTACGCAGCACGAAACGTTGTGCGCAGCGTTCAGGTTGGGCAGTGTACGCAGGACAAGGAGAGGATGCGAGTGTTGAAGACGAAGGAAACCAAGGTGCTCATCGTTGACCACTTTCAGCGAGTGGCGAGGAGGGTGCGCGAGGCCCACAAGGAAACCAAGGTGAGATTGATTTTTTTTTTAAATTTTAAACTTACTATTTAGTTGTGATTGGCATTATGCTTACTCATATTTTCTGACAATGAGCTTTTATGAACTTTCATATCAATATCCGATGGATATTTGAGCCACTTCTGCTTGCGCAGACATGCATAGTTGAATCCCATAAGTATTTTAATCAGTTACTTAACTACGATTCATACAAAGAGAGGCAGTTAGATTGTCACAAAAAAATACAATAAAAAACAGATTCTCGTATGGTTCGACGAGTTTCGGACGACCAACGATACGCTGATTCGAAAGTTCAAGCTAAACGAGTTACTCATTCCCGTTGTGTGGAAGTACTCGTCGAGCAACCTTGAGAAGGTGGGTCCTGGTTAGAGATGTAACTAATACATATATCATAAAAGAATGATATACCGTCAAAACCGAAAATTGTGGGACAAATACCGTATTTTACCGTATTTTTCGCATTATTAGCTTTAGAATAAATTCAATCTAAAAATTTCTTACATATTCGGAAAGAGCAGCTCAAACTACATACGTAAGCATTGAAAAAAGTTTTATTTCTGGATTTCGTAGTTAGATGGCATGTGCGGGGTAATGATAACCTCCAGGACCAGTCAAAATATCAAAATTTTCAAATTTCAGCAAAAAGTGTATAAAATGTTTATCAGCCTCGGGATACTCAAATAAAACGACTTAGGCTGAAAAATAGGTCAAGGAATGCTAGAAATGAACTTTTTTCCCGGCCTGATTTGGAGAGGTTCGCAGCGGTACCACCGGTTTTCAGCCATTCCATAGCGAAGCACGAGTTATCAATTTCAAACTTTTCAAGCTAGGATGACTCCAAAAGGTCCAAAGAACAGGCACGCAACGTTTCATATGGTGTTTGATGATCGCCGCAGTGCAGTGGCAAAAATACGGTAAAATACGGTATAATACCGTATTATACGATATTTGTCCCAGAATTTTCGGTTTTGACGGTAGCTGAGCAAATGGTGTTCCGTTAGTTGCCGTCGTTACTATTGTATGTGTGAAGAGAGTGCTGACGAAGTTGGAATGACTGACTGGCCATTTCTCCTCTTGTGCTGTATAGGTAAACCATGCTGGATCCTAGGGATAGCTGTTTTAAAAAAAAGTTTCGCCTGAACGGTCCACGAGGCTCCGCTATGCTTGCGCGTTCTGCCGTTCCTACAAGCGCAAATTCATGAAATAAAAACAAAAATTTTAAAAATAAATAAATAAATAAAGTAAAATATAAAATAAAAATAAATATTATTATATTTATAATATTAATATAATGATATAAAATAAATAAAATCTCGTCTTCTCAGGGCCTGCCCGACGAGATGTGGTCGGGTCTCTCGAAGTCGTTTCCCGTCGCGTGGGCAGCCTCGGCCTTCAAGGGCGCCAATGGCTCGGCCGCCATTAACAACCAAGTGACGCCCTACGTCGAGAACAACCGGCTATGGTAAACATAGTGGATTGAAAAGATCCCCTTATATAAAAACCTTATATACTCGCAAAATCATTCCGAAAATAAGGCGAGAGAGTGTGCAAAAGGAAGAGAATTAGACTCATTTTGGAACGAAAGAAACTGACGGATCGGTTTTTTTCACTATACATGCATTGTCAGTTCTGGTACTCTCAGGGAAGCTTCTGGCAGAATTCACTGTATGTGCATATCGTGGTCAAATTTTCGCTCGGATGCCACCATCGCTAACAGAAATGGAAAAGAGCTTATTTATGCACTTTTGTAGGCACGACCAGATCGCACGGCATTCCAAGCTATTCAAGAACGGCATTCAAGCGGTAATCGTGACGGGCTGGCAGAGGTCGGCCGATTTTTTGCAGCATACATTGAAACTGTACCGCCTTAGCACAGCATTCCAAGCGGCTAATAGCGAATAACGGGGTTTCCGCGCATATGTATTATTGGAGGCAAACGAACGTTGGGAAATCTTTGCAGCTCACTCCGCTAAATACAGTGAAACTCTCTTGGCAAAATGCCAGCTTACAAGGCTAATTGTTAGGCTAATGGAAGGCTCCGGCTGAAGTCTTACGGTGGTTAGCGGAAAGAACTGTGCAGCTCTCTCAACGTTCCTTTTCCTTCAATAATACCAGTGAGCATAAAGTTATGAATTTAAAAACCTAAATTCGTCCTTATGATATGAGCAGGCTCCCAAAATTTGATGTTGATTAGTTGTCACTCTTGAGAAAATTCAAAAATAAAGGAGCACTCGCTATTCGACACATTCTTCACCGGGCGGAATGTTGTGTTATTTAGAAGCCTTCTCGGTCTCAGTATTCCTTAAAATCTCTAATACCGCAACCTGCGCGAACTCTTACACTCTTTTATGGCTAAAATTTGCACTTTTACAGAAAACCAAACCTTTTAATTGCATTATGAGACCGAGATAGTCATGAGGAATATGAAGGAATGAAGACGATAAATACGCTAATCGCGCTTGGTATTCAAACCCTATCAGATATGACCACTTTGCCGGCCTGTGCGAACTGATGCCCACGTCGATGACGGCCCTCGCACTGAGCATGGTCATGGTCGAGAAGGGCACGGTCAACGGTAGGGTTCCCTTTTTGACGCTTTTCCAGGGTTGCGTTTCAGAGTTCATGCTCTGTAGGCATATTCCGGTATTTATACAAGTCTGAAAAATAGCCGAGAAAAAGCGTCAAAAAGAGAACCCTAGTGAAAGGTAGGAAAGTATAGCGGAAACGAGCATTGAATAGGGAGTGGGAAACGGACCATTTTCATGGTTATGTTTCATAAGCCTGCCTACATGGACAATAGCCGTTTATAAAGGAATATGAAACGTAACCGAAAACTTGGTCCGTTTCCCGTTCCATAGTATTGAATATACTCTGCGACAACTATCTATTGGACTCTGTGGTCCACGTATACTTTTTAAAATTTAAAAATCGAGCTTTTGGAAGTTTTTTTGCCTAATTCTACCTACGTAATCTTTTTGAGGAACTTTTCCTAGACAGCGACGTGTCCGCGATCGCCTCCACTCTGTTCTGTCCTCGGTCGACAACTCTGGCAATATGGTTAGCGACCAACGATACCTGCCGATATCCGGGTGCTATTCGATAGACTGTTTGGTGCAGTTTCAAGGAAACGCAAAAAAATAATAATAGAAAAGTAACGTAAGCAGAAAGTGGAAGAGCGAGAACGAAAATACAATGAAAGTAGAGAAGAAAATGTTATAAATATTTTTAAAAATTATATTAATGCAGTATTTTTTTAGCTTATGAAGTAAGACAGGCGATCCGCGGGCTGCAAGACTTGCTCAGCGACTATAGGACCGACACCGATATTCACAATCTTGTGGTGGGAAAAAGAAGCAGGAATGTGTGCTATTCTAGGTAGCATGGCAGAGTTGTGCAGACTGGTCATGTTGGCCACGATGTTGTAGCGATGAGACGCGTCGCGGTTAAGAATGACGCACCACGAAACACTCATTGTCAGAGAAATTTGAGGGGAATATTTCCCCGCGATTTGCACTTCGGGAATAATTCACCAGCCGGCTGGGGAATGTATTCCCGAAATGCATTTCGTGGTGATATTTGTGGTGATTTTTCGCTCAGTGAACATGATCGTTGTATTGACCAGTACCATCTCTTGAGAACAGCCACTCCCTGAGCTTTCTTGCAGAACGGCTGGTTCGGGCGCGTGCAGAGAGCAAAGACTTATGGATCTCGGTATTACATGGAGAAATTGGCGAAGCAGTATACGGGATACCAGCGACGGCTGGGCACCGTAACCCGCGATATACGGTAGCTACCTATTAGTGACGAAGACGTTCCGACAGTAAAGTCTCATTCTACTTTGTCATGAACTCTTAAGAAAGTACCTCGATCGATATTTCTACGCTGACGCAGCTTCCGAGTTTATGTTCGATCGTGTGATGTGGCTGCAGGTGAGAGGTATTTCTCAAATCAACCTGCCTTTTCCAGCTATTAGACCTAAGTAATTATTTCACGTTTACATACCGTCTGCACATAAAAGCACGTATTTCCGAAGCATATTCATTCGAATAAGATGATTCCAGGAAATCTTGCAAGAAGGACAGCGGAAGATTACGGAGATCGATTCTCGAGCGGCTTTTTCGGCTGGACCTCTCTTTTGAGCTTGACACTGCTCTGAATATTCTCGCCATATAATCGAGTACCTATCCAGAAATGAAGCTCTTTTGTAGCTTCAGCATTACGCACGAAAGAATACTTATCTTCTAAGCCATTTCCTCCTTTCCTGTGCGAACTACTCTCAATTCACAGGTTACAGTGATACATATAGTTAGTTTTTAAACTTTTTTCAATATTTATTTTTCATTTTTTTAAAAATCGGAACGTGTAATTCACGCTTCCGCTGCTACGTGTTTAGCTACTTTTTCGCACTTTGAAACGAAACAATTTCACTTCGAAAAACAAAAAGTCAGGGACATGGATAGGTCAAGAAAAGCATTTCTGGCTTTTCCTCACATATGTTCGTATGAAAAAGCCGAAATTATAATACATTATCTCTTTCCGTGACTCTCTTCAGTGCATTTGCATTTTTGTTTAGGAACAATGTCGAAGGGCGTTGGCCAATTACGGTGCATATATTCTATGCTGCAAAACTAGTTTATGCACAGTTTCACTGTTGTGCGTCCCTTCAACCTCTTGTTGACTCCCTTCTAATACACCGAATCAGTGGATAAAGGAGCAAGTGTGACTCTCGGTTTACTGCAACAGCGAGGTTAATTTTGGAAGGGCTCCTTCGTTTAAAAAAATTGAGAGGAGTCAGTAGAAGGGTGGAGCCAAGATTTTGACCGACCCTTGTTCTCGGTACGTGCAAACCTATTTATGCGTAACATCAAACTTTGCTATTGCCGTTTTACTGAACCCTTG
>LS938988.1:31473-42017 GCA_900490955.1 Micoletzkya japonica
AGAATTAGTGCGAAAAGCAGCGCACTGCTCTGCTGAAATAACGAAGGCGAAAGAAGAAGAGGGCCAGGTAGTGAGATCATCAAGCCTATGTGCACGTTAACACCCATTCTGCAGCCCTACCTTCCCATCAACAGTCTCCGACGGCATCGTCCTCTTTCGGCCAGTCGACATGGCTGCAACACGACGTTTTACCAGTCCGTACGTTCCGAAATTGCGAATATCTCTGCGTCTCTCCAATTTCCATGCTCTCTCGCCTCCGCTCTCTTAATTTGCATACGAATCTATTCTACACAGCAGGACGTTGTGTGCAAGCTATTTGCCAATAACGCAATCACGTACGTTCTCACCCTACATCCTAAAACGGCACACGCTCAAAGCATACTGTAGCCTTTTTGTTACCGTATATTTCAACTTTAAAAAATCGTATCTCAAGTCACAAATAACCAAATTTTTTTCTATTTGGAAACTAGAAAATGCAGATAATGGCGCAACATTTTGGTGCAGAAAAGCAAAGAAAATATTCAAATTTTTGATGAAAATGGGTTAACGTTTTAGTTACCGTATGACTATCGCGAACTGATTGTGCCGCGCTTAGTGCATTTTCTGGAACGATTCTTCCTCTCTGTTCTCGTCGCGGGTGGTCGGCACTCTTCATTCTCTCTCGATCAAGCGCACCCCTTTCAACCTCGGACAAGAAGATGAATCGGTCCCCCTGGAGACTTGGCGCACGGGGGAACTAGCGCCAAACCAGGATCGCGAGGATGCTCAAGATCATGGACACCGCGGGTTGAGTGAGTATTTGACGAGGATTTTAAGTCCCCGACCTCTCCTATCTATCAAGACTCCCTCCTTTGGAACCCCTCCACTGCTAGCCCAGATGAACGGTGTAAAACTGTAAACTGTAAACTGTTAGTGCATTTTCAATGCATGGGGTTGGGCCAGATAAACTATGAGCGAAACATAACCCTGGAAAAAGTGTGCCTAATTGGATTAAATGGTATCGATTCGCGAGCTCTAGTCCCGTAGCAAACGGGCAACCGTATGCCGTTTTAGAGTTTTTGGCATTTGAGGGTGTAGGGTACGCACGTACTCAGCTTATATAGCAGAGGAGGAGGAGAGACTAGATCACATTTCAAAGATCCGCATTTTTACTTCCGTTGGCAGCGAAAGGTATGTGAATGACGCGAACATAGGCTTCATTCGAAGAGCATTGATCGCTAAAACTTTATCGACTGCAAGTTTTTCAACTTCTTATAGCAAATTGTCCAACCAACAAAACGAAGACTAGCAGCAATTGCCAATCACTCAAACTATTAGACAGAAGCGATCTATCATGGCAGTAAAACAATCCTTTCTCTCTGACAATAGATAAAACTCTCTCGATAAATGTTTAAAACCATATCTCTGTTGACACAACATTATTAAAGCATTTTCACAGTTTAGCAAAGTACCGCGGGGTCGTATCGGCCGCTTCCCGATACTCAACCGTCTTGCCAATCACGTGCTTGATATCAGCGCGCTTGGAGGAGATGCCAATGGCAATCGAGAGCTCAGCCCCGTCGCCCACGATGAGATAGGTACTGTCGTTAACGACGGCAAGCCCGCAGCCGTCGTCGGGATCCAGATGAAGGGGCGGCGCGATCGGAGGGTCGAAGTAGACGCCGCTGACGTCCTTCTTGTTGTAGCTCATCAACGACGTGCCCCGATCGAAGAACTCGAAGACCTGCCGACGGGTCACCTCGTGCTTGCACGTAATCTCGACGTCCAGCCGACTCTTGCCCCCTCTGACGTAGTAGACGACCGAGACCGTCAGCTCTTCAGCCTTCCGCAAAGACAGACTCTTGATCCGCTGCAAGCCACGACCGTTTTGCACCTACATTTAAAAACGGCACACACTTTCAGCATACTGTAACGGAAAAAATTTAAAAAAAAGTGCTACCGTACGACGCGCTCACCACGAAAATGGGCGCGTTCATACGCGTCACGCCTCAAATACCTTTGGAATGTCTCGCTTCTATCGCAAACTGCACTACACTATCGCGAACTGAAGTGTGCCGCTTCTAAAGCATTTTTGATGTCTTAGCTCTGCCCATATAAACGGTCGTGTGCAAGGTTAAACCCCCTTTGTCTGATACGTGTATGTTACGTTATATTGCAGTAGATTGATTGTGCAACAGCTTTGGAAATGTTAGCGCTATTGAAGAAGCTGCCCCTTTCGGGAAGCCAGCGATCGACCGTTTTGGTCGTTTCACTAACGTTAAATCAGAGTAGCGCTGATGAATTTGACATACTAATAAACTGGCCGTTTCCCCGCTACCTTTCCAACACCTTGCTCTTCAATTTGGCCTAGTTTTTCTTGATAGTTTTGATACCCATTTGATAGTTCGCGAATAATCAATATACACCCACTTTTATCAACTTGCTGAAGGCTGACGCTGGGACCGCATTGGAAGGAAGATCCAGCAAGTGCTCAGCCGTCATGGTCAGACCGAGCACGGTAGTGTACGAAGCGACTACCGTATCCTGAAAAGAAGCAATTACTCCGAAGCTTTGAGGAAATTTTTTTAATGATAATTAGTCCAATGATACACACTACGTCAACATAAAACAAAATTCAAAACCCACTATGAAACTATCCAATCCATACTGTCCAGCCATCAAGAGAAGCTTCGCTCTGTCGATACTTCGAAGAGGAATTTTGAGGGAAGGGAGACGATTGGCATTGAGTGAGATACTGTAGCGATCGAGGAGGACCATGAAGGGGATCACTGCAATGAAGTATGATAAGGAAGTCTTATCAGAAAATACTTTAAACTTTCAAATGAGAGGCGTATCACCAGACTACGGGGGGCCCTGACCATACTATCAAGAGCATGAGGCTCAAAATCGTCCCTACCTTCTTTGTACTCCTGCTCCCCATTCCACCACCGTCCCCTCGAGTGCAACTTCTCCACAAAATCTTCCATGGCCCTTCCAAAGTCGAAGGCTTCTTCGTGCATTTTCTCCAACGTAGGGCGTCTCTTCTCAGCTTCCGAAAGCGAACCGTTGAAAAGGGTGAGGAAGAAGGAAGAGAAGAGCGCCAACAGCTGTAAAGTTAAACTTTGCTATATAACCATAATTGATAAAACATGCTATACATGTAGACAGCGTTCCAGCATGTATTTGCGAAGAGTAGGATCCACTGTCCAAAAATATAGATGAAAATAAATAAATTGATTGCCCAAAAATAAATTGCCCCCCCCCCCCTCCCCCGAGATAATAATCTATAACTCTACCAGCGCGAAGTTCGAGGGTATATACCTGTGTATTTGATTGCTGCATAACTGTGCGTCAATATGAGAAGTAAAGCTCATAGAATCATAGTTCTCATGGTGAGCGCCACAAGAGTCACGGCAATCAAGCTGACTCCACAGGGGGGTCATTCATGACAGAGACTGCTCACCTCCCTGCTGCATTTCACTATTCTGCTGCCAGCACTAATCGAGTCATCTTCAAGGAAAAGCGACGCGGTGTGCACAGCGCAATCCCGCTTCCTAAAAGCAAGAAAACCGGCATACGGCGGCCAAAACGCGTAACAGTAAGCTTTTTCATAATCCCGGATTTCCCCAGCTCTACTACAGTTTACTTAGCGAGGCCATAAAAGATTCAATAATAACTGCACTTTCCAGTATGCAGTGCTAATGCAAACCTCCCGTGTTCGTCCTCGTGCCCTTCAATCTTCTCGATTTCTACGGTGATCCTCTCCTTCTCCTTCACAAGCGTCTTGAAAGCGTCCAATCGTATGAAGCATTCTCCCGCGTTGGGAGAATCCTTGCAATGCAACTGAATTGTTATGGCATTTCACACAGCCAGACAAAAAATAATAGGGCACGTCTGATTATTGTCTTGAACGGAAAGTTTGCTTATTTTTACACTAAATTTGAAATTTGGCAATTTGCCAAGCAACAATCCAATAAATGCGACGGGTAGATTTATTCGGCTGTGTTCCAAATCGCAACGGTTCTAATGGGCGCGTCCGAATGATGCAGATGAGCTATCGTGACGCGCAAGCAACGCGTATTGGAAATGGATTTCTTTGGCTGTTTGAGAGATCCAAAGGCTCTCGTAGATCTACTGCTAGTGCGACTAGCGTTTGTCATAATTCAATTATAATCAGGAGCAGTGTAAATTGTCACTATAAAAATACCTCGACTTTCAGCTGATTCTTCATCTGAGGGAAGTGAACGTAGGCGACAAGAGAATGCTTAGAAACGACCCGAATGGTCCATCCTTCTTCATCTTCCAAACCGACAACTCTGCAAGGAAATGAGATTTCCAACCACTCATCTCTAGCCAATTCATACCTTACTTTGTCTGAAATGCAAAAACACTTTTTAAGCAAAATTGGACGCCTTCACATCCTTTGCCTATTTCATACACATCGTAGTTCAAAGAGTATTTACACCCTACCGTAATCCACTCACAGTTTGGGTACGGTACTGTGCACGACGAAGGTGACGTCGTCTGCGTGGAGAACGTACGAGTCGTCGTCGATCGCCCTCTTCTGAAACGAAATTATCCAGCTAAGGTAAATATAGGTTATAATCATACGTAAGGCATACGAGGGCACGATCTATTGGTAGCTAACTGAAGCTATACATAGATCGGGAAATTTAGTAAGATTATTTATTGTTCAGCCTCAAGCTAACCAATGCATGAGAGAGCTCTGTAGCAAGCTATTCTCAAACCATTTATCAAACCAAACCTTGAAAGAGGTCGACTTTCTCGGAACTTTCCTCTTGCGACTCGACGGCATTGCTGAAAGACATTTGTCAATAATGAAATGAGTTCGGCTTGGAAAGGAAAGATTGTGAAAACATAAGGAGAATTGAGATCACCTGGAAATTTGCTGGAAATGGTAATGAATTCGCTAAACGGTCCAACTTACAAAGTTTTAATAAATCAAGTTCCAAACATTCCAGCCAGTATAGGAAGATATGAGAATGACACGGACATAGGCTTCATACGAAGAGCAATATTGATCGGTATATCTTTATCGACCGCTAATCTTGGCATCTCTTACCAGCAATTTTAACAAACAAACAAAGCAAAGACTAGCAGAAATTATTAACGATTCGGACTAGATTCGGACTAGTAGCGAAGTTGCAGACAACCCCTAAGCTACCCGTAATAGTAACATCAATTTTACTCTCTAAAACTCTGTCATAATATACTCTTGATTTAGCAATAATTACAGCATTCGCGCTCAAATAACTCAAAGATTAGCAAAGTAACCTACGGCCAAGTCCGAGGTTTTGTGGTACTTGGCTAGCGTGCCAACAATGTGCCCGATATCCCCGGTGCGCTCCTCCTCCGCCCTAAGATCCAGGGAAAGCATAGCGTTCGCGTCTGCCACAAGGTAGGCAGTGTCCTTGTAGACACAGACGAAGCACCCGTCCTTCGGATCGATGGCATACAACGGAGACGGAGCGGGGTCGAAGAGCACCCGGTTGCCAGTGTCCCTGTTATACACTAGCCCCAGCTCTCCCCGGTCGAAGAACTCGAAGACCTCCCGTCTGGTCCGCTCATCCCTGCACGTAATCTTGACGTCCGCCCGCCGCTTCCCCCGGGTTACGGTATCGTACACGAGCGATACCGTAAGCGCCTCAGACCGCCTTGTCGCGAGTATTTTGATTGTCTGCAAGGATATACAAATAGCATTACAACAGTTAACGTAAGCGTCGTTGATCAATAATGCAAATCACAGGAGGTGAATAGTCTTGACTGTCACTTTGCCAATTTCGACCTATTGTCTTTAGCCCGCTAAACAGAGACTGGAAGATGTTTTTTCGCCAAAACTTTTGCCTAATTCTGCCGCATAACGACTGTTTCACACCACTCTAAAAAGATTTACGCTTAAATAATTCTGCTACTTTTTGACGAGATAACTGAAGAAAATGTTCTGGCGAACCAGCGCCCAAAGTTCACTTTTACTGTGCATAAGCGCCGCAGCTTCAAATTGCCTTGGCACGCTCGCTACTAAGGTAGAAACGGAAGTGTAGGCGGAAAAAAAGGAAAACCTAAGATATGCTCACCTTGATCACCTCGAATAAAGCTGAAGCTGGAACGGCTTTGGACGGAAGTTCCATCAAGTGCTCAGCCGTCATGGAAAGGCCGAGTACGGTAGTGTACGAGGCGACTACCGTATTCTGCAATGAAGGAACATAAAATACTATTACCAAAAGCATTAACAATAAGGAACCCAAAAACCTAGCTTGATTGTGATTGGATAAGACGCTACGGAAATATGACATAGATCGCTGCGGAATGTAAAAAAAGGACTGTTGGGCATAGACTATTGACTGTTTCCTCTCGCCTATTGCTAGTCTATCACCCTCACATCGTATAATGCCTGTGGCATACGTGGGCAGGGTCTGCCGGTAGCTTACTGCAGTGGTCCTCCCATCGCATAATTTCGCTAAGATATTATTTTGCAGTGAGCTAACCAATGCATAAAAATTTTTGCAGTAGGTCACCCAACCACGGTACCTGTAACCGTGCCCATCTATGGCCTGTGGCATAGCCTGAGCCCCTTCCCTCGTACTAATCGTGTTGTTATCTCTGTTGTCTTACGTGTAGATCACCACACGCTCTCCTAGCACGGGTATATATAGGAACCGCAGCGGGGTATTCAATATGGTGCATTATTTATATGGAACATACTTGATCCTACCAATTCAGTAGTGCTGATGCTAAATTTAAAAACAGAATCAACCGTAGTTTTCATTTTCATCCTCAAAACTTTCGATAACTAGGACGCAGCGCTAACCTTGCCACAGTAAGACAGCCAAATGGCCTGTTTACTCTTTCCCTTGTCCCGCCTTGTGATAAATCCGTCCCCTGTTGAGTTGTCATTGACACTTAGCACGGGGCAGGTACACAACAAGGACTATTTCTGCCAGGGGATAAATACGCATACTTGACATTATTTTCGAAGTAGGGGTCATTTCCCCCCAGATGCGGTAGGGTAGACTGAGAAGTTTTACAGCGGTAGGGGTAATTTCGCACTGCGGTACGGGTAATTTCATAGTAAACTGTAGCCTGCGGGCGGGAGGGGTCCTACTAAATTACAATCAATTACTGTATTTTTCCCCTGATGTCTGCATGGGTAGAAAAGTTATCTGCAGATTCTGCTTACCTAAGTAACAAGCAGTAACAAGCACAATGCGAAAATCCTGCATTACGCAACCTGGATTCATAAAAAAACTCGCTACTCACGATGACACTATCCAATTCATACTGTCCAGCCATCAAGAGAAGCTTCGCTCTGTCGAGACTTCGAAGGGGAATTTTGAGGGAAGGAAGACGATTGGCATTGAGTGAGATACTGTAGCGATCGAGGAGGACCATGAAGGGGATCACTGAAAGGACACATTTGGGAAAGCTCAACCGTCAAATGTACCCGAATGGAATACTCTAGTCACAAATCAACTCTGCTTTCTTGAAAACGGAATCTTTCACAATGAGTAGAATAGGTATGGATTTGTCGTGGAAATGGTCAGAGGCACAATATCAGTTTGTTCATGATAGCATCAAAGCATCCCCAGATTCTTTAAGGGAGAACGGTATAAAATTGCCTTGATTCACTCTAAAAAGGTCAGAATACAGCATAATTTAGCAGAAAACGATAAATTGTAGGCCCAAAGTGAGCTAATTCAGTAAATTTTCACGGGAAAAAGTGCCTTGGTTACGTCGGATCCGACGTAGTATTTGATCTATGTGGATGAAGCATAACCATCAAGAGTGCTCGAATGGAATACTCGAGTCACAACTCGTCCCCACCTTCTTTGTACTCCTGTTCCCCATTCCACCACCGTCCCCTCGAGTGCAACTTCTCTACAAAATCTTCCATGGCCCTTCCAAAGTCGAAGGCTTCTTCGTGCATTTTCTCCAACTTAGGGCGTCTCTTAGCAGCCTCCGAGAACGATCCGTTAAAGAGAGTGAGGAAGAAGGAAGAGAAGAGGGCCAGTAGCTGGAAAAAAAGAGCCCTTATGACGTAGTTCAAACCATACGTGGGCGACTTCCCGGCAAGATTTTTTGAAACGGGCCTACCAGTGTACGAAATCAAGCCTACCAAGTGAAATTTTGTGGGAAATATAGGCCTACCAAAGGAAATTTCCGAAGAAATTTGGGCCTACCACCCATACGTCGGGTCGGTGCCCACGTCTGGTTCAAACCGCGCAAATAGTCCCAAACATGTTCGTATCGCAACGTGAAAGATCGGGAAGGTCAGAAAAAGAGACAACAAAACTAATAGAGTCTCACCGGGATTTGCACTAAAATCTAAAAAAAAATATTTGTGAAAGACTGCTCACCTCCCTGCAGCACTTCACCATTCTACTTCCATCACTACCCGAGCCATGCCGAATGTGAAGCGACGCCGTGTGCACCGCGCAATCCCGCTTCCTAAAAGAAGGCAACAAAATAACAAATTTTTCATTTTATCCCTACACTGAACGACGTTGCGCTAGGGAAATGTGTCCCAGTCCAGTTCAGTTTGCAAACATTTACATTTTTTTCACATTTTGCGTGGTCCCAAAAATGGAACTGTGAGCGAATGCAAACCTCCCGTGTTCGGCCTCGTTCCCTTCAATCTTCTCGATTTCCACGGTGATCCTCTCCTTCGCCTTCACAAGCGTCTTGAACGCGTCCAATCGAATGAAGCACTCCGACGAGTTGGGAGAATCCTTGCTGTGCAACTGAAACAGTACGCATTTTAAGAGCTAGGTTTATGAAATTCGTATTTAAATACCACAAAGCCAAAAAGGGAGATAATGCATATTGAGGTCACAGTCACAGTTGCTTCATCATTTGCACCACCTCAACTTTCGTCAAATAGATTGGCATGTTCATTACGACGGTATACCATAGTAAGGCAAAACACGCACTGTCAGCCCGAGCTAAACTAGTTCACTTTAGAAATCCCCTGCTTATCAAGAAAATCAATTTTCATGCGTTGGAAAAAACGAAGAAATTCATTCTTAGCGACCTGCACATCTAAAAAAATTCAACTTGCAAAAGTCTAATTTCGTGCATTCTTCGCTAACAAAGATCTTTCCTCGGAATACAATGCCTTGGATTTTTAGTAATGTAACGCGAACCACCAAAACACGGAAGACGCTATCACGAAGTAATAAGAAGCTTTCAAAACTTGGAGGGTTGCATTTTTCTTAATTAGTGTACTACCGTACTACCGTGCGCATTTCGATAAATCTCACTTTTGACTACAAACTACGCAAAATTACACGACGAGCTAAAGTGAACCGCTGACAGTGCGTGGCAAAACACAATAAGGGACTCCGAAAAGCCATTTTTAATGGTTAAAAATACCTCGACATTCAGCTGATTCTTCATCTGCGGGAAGCTAACGTAGGCGACAAGAGAATGTTTAGAAACGACCCGAATGGTCCATCCTTCGTCATCTTCCAAACCGACCACTCTGCAAGGCAACAAAAAATACTATCGCAACGTTCCGCCAGTTCGAATATCGCCAATCGCGACTGTCCCTGCGTCTCTCCAATTTTCATGCTCTCTCGCCTCCACTCTCTTAGTTTTGCAAACGAATCTGTCCTATGCAGCAGAACGCATTTTACTTTGTCACAATGTCTTTGTGCTTCACATGAAAAATAATCGTAAGCCACTTAAACAGATTTTGTTTGCTTATTGCGCTTCATTTATGGTAATGGAAAGGAGCGTTTTCCCTGTACTGTAATCTACTCACAGTTTGGGTACAGTGCTGTGCACGATGAAGGTGACGTCGTCTGCATGAAGAACGTGTGAGTCATCGTCGATCGCCAGCTTCTGAACCAAAATAATGGCCATATTTATTCAATCATTAGAAAAAGCGAACTGCTCTTGAAGATCGAAGAGACAAAATAGAAAAAAATTAAATCCGAACCTTGGCACTGACCGACTGTCTCTGCATCTTTCTCTTGCGACTAGGCGCCATATCTGCAATAAAAATTCTAAATAATCAGAAAGGGAAGCGAAAGACAGCATGATCGAAAACTTCTTAGCGCTAAGCTTAGCCATAAAAGCCTTTTCAAAGGACTGAAATTTCAGCACGCTATGTCAAGCGCCCAGTCCCGCCCACTTTGGTGTAGTGACCACCGTGCCATGCGTGCTCCACTTTCTGTTATTTACATTCGTCGACGATTACTGTAGCCACACCAAAAGATGTCATTGTATGGTGTGCCATGACCGTTGATCGTACATATTTCCTTCACTACCGATTGTACAGCGCTTGAGTTATAGCAAATAGATGCGAAAACACTTTATCGGAATATTCTTGAAAGCGTTTATCGGGTAAACACGGTGAACTTCATTTTGAAAAGGGCGAGGAAATCCCTGCCGGCTGCCGATAAAGACGACGGCTCGCGCACTTGATTGTATGTCTGGTTTGAGTTATCTGAACATTCTGAACCTACATCGTAACTTGATGGAAGCTTTTAAACCCTAGCAAACAACCACTTGCGGTTGGAACTAACCTCGTAAAAAGCACGGTC
>LS946441.1:0-10720 GCA_900490955.1 Micoletzkya japonica
ACTATGGTTTTGTGCTCCACTATCTACGTGAGCCTAACATTGCTTTATCTATCATCATCTTTATGTCTGTTCCTGGATAAATTGTGGGCAATACCCAGAACTGAGTCCAATTGTACGACAAGTCAACTATGGTTTTGTGCTCCACTATCTACGTGAGCCTAACATTGCTTTATCTATCATCATCTTTATGTCTGTTCCTCGGGCTTCATAACTTTCAATATCTACTTTCTATATTGAACACACTTGTGTACCATGTGATCACTGTCATTTCACCCGCGTCCACCGTGTGATACTCAATGAATCAACCAAAACGAGTGTTTGCTGACAACTTGTGACTCTTAGGCTTTGTTGATGTCATGTTATAATTACGTTTCGCTTAGGCCCGATAATAAAATACATAATTCATACATAGTGGATTATAAAGATCCGTCGGAAAATCATTCCGAATGTAAGGCGAGAGAGTGCGAAAAAGTGAGAAAATTAGACTCGTTTTGTAACGAAGAAACTGACGGTTCGGTTTCTTCCACTATAATTCAAAGTCCTCAGAGTTTCTCATTTAAAGCAGTATGTCACAGAGAAGCCTCCCGGTGGCAGTGCCCGATGTCTACTAACTCCCATAGACCGATCGGTTCCCGGGGTCGTCCCTCCATTGTCTCCATTTGTTCCATTCCATAGGGGTCACCCGTGCACAGATCAGATTCTCGCCATAAATGCTCTCCGAGAGGAATGGCATAAGGCTGTTTCTATGCTATTCTCTGACCGATTCCTCACCCTTATATAGAGCACTACGGCTACCATCATCTACTTACTCATTCAGTCCGCTATCCCGCTCGTTCAGATTAGGTGTGCCTTGTTCTTCGCCTGTTCAGCGCATATTCAAAGATTTTCTTGCTCACTCGTGTACTATTCGTACTCAATGATCGATTAATTGTATTCGTGCTCAATTCACCATTGGTACCCGACTTTCAGAGATGTCGCTCTCGAAGCTCAATACATCTTCGCTACAGAGGCTTCAGAGGGTATGTCTGCTTTCCATTCAAATCCTATCTATATTTGTTTTTTATCGGATTCATAGATATGATACATTTGAAGATTTAAGCGAAAATCTCTCCTATATATATATATCTATATATATAAGCTTGCAGATGCAGGAGGAGCTTCTCGCTATCAACTCGCTGGCGTTCGATGGCACGCAAACGGGCGGAGGCATGACGAAGCTGTCCCGGATCATCGGTCAGCTATGCGTCCACCTTGTTGAGCTCCCCGCAGAACCCGGGCAGAAGGTACGGTCGAATCAACGGATACGTCACAAAGAATATCAGGCGAGAGAATGCAAAAATGTGAGAATTGGACGAATTTTAATCAAAAATCCCGAGCACAAGGTGTATGTTATGCGGCTGAAGAAAGCGTTCCGTCAGTCGTCTCATTCCTGTCTGTCCGCGGACGAAGTAGCAACGAGGTTACTGACGGAACTGGTTATTGCCGTCAAGATTGTAAGAATGTGCCAAAGTTTGCCAAATTTTTGACATTGGACATGATTTTCTTCAATATGGTACTAGAGAAATCTTGTTGATTTTGGAATCTTTCTATATTTAAGTTTTTTTGATTACGTAGAAGATCGGAGAATTTGCATAGTGAAAAGTCAATTCAAAAGTGGGAACTCTGCATTTCAGATAGACGAATCGCTAATCAACGAACTGCGGGCGGAGGTGTGCTTCGGCTGCAATGGACCACTGACGCAGCCACTCTACTCGATGAGCAAGGTAAGCTTTTTTTACTACATATATATTTAGTAATGGCATCATTGTTTGGCGATTTGTCCTTTCAGTATATACAACTTTCATTCTCAGATCTTCCTCAACTATCTGGAGGAGCTTCAAGACCGCCTTGGAGCGAGCTCGGCAGACTCTCTGGTAAGAAGCTTTTCATGTCATCGAAAGGTTAAGTGTAATAAGCAAAGCTGAAAGCTTTACATGCGAAGGTGTTTCGGGTGAGGAATAAACCAATTATAGCGAAAGCTCATTTTTTCAATGAAATGTATTTCCATTACATAAAGCATCAGCTAATAGTAGATACTTTAGTAAGGTAAAAGTTTTACTTTAATTCGCTCTGTCAGTTGATTAATTTCAGCAAACTCCTGCACAGGACACGTCCTTCTCTCCAACCGATCAGGAATCGTTCCATCGTTTCTCCAACGAATTGAATAAACAAAGCCAAGAACCCTCAAGGTATTTCAGTTACCGTTTGTAGTTTCTCTTTGCGCTTTCATTAACTATAATTCGATGAAGGATGAACTATTTCCTGATTGCAGTAGCAACGCGATGTCAAGGACCGTCAAGGAGGAAGATGCTGTGATGGGTGAGGGACCTTCGTTTATCTATGCTTTCTCCCAAATTTTGTAATTTTGTCAATGAGAGGTTTGTTGAACTATCTCGATCAATAAACAAAGTCGTAGTGAATGTAATAAACTTCCTATGAAGAAAGAAATACAACCTTGATTATTTACTCAGAGGCTCGTCCTCAACCACCCTCTACCAGAGCCATCGTAGAGCACATTAATGCACCGATCGACAGAGGTACGGTAGCATGTAATAAGTCTATAAAGTGATATCTTACGGATTAGTGTGATCCTACAGTATGGGTAACTAACTAAACGAAATTCTGAATCACAGGTCTGCAAGCGGGGAATTCACTTTGCTGTCCACTCTGCAAGGAGAGCATCTCACTGCATCAGCTGCAGCTCCATATGCAAAGGTGAGTATTGTCGGTCCTCGTATTCAAATTTCCGTTCCGCGCATTCCTGATTGAACTTCCGTTATTTAGTGCAAGTGCACAGCCAAAGTGTACATAACCAACATATTTAAATATTTAAATAGGACGGAATCATTACCGTCGGAACGCAAATTTGAATGCGGGGCTCGAAAATATATAGGAACTCGCTTTATTGATAAGTTAATAACTCCAGACGTGTGTTTGAGCTACCCTTGACTTTGACAAGATTTAGTGTGAATTACAGTAAACACGAATCCGCCTTCCCTCCCACTCACCGTCTATTTGCGTGTTCTCTCTGCCCGGAAGCGCGATATCAAGACCTCAGCGATCTAAAGCGACACTTTGAGAGCAACGTGAGTCGCGATCCTACAAATTATACAATTTAGATCCTACAATTTAATTTATAATAGGATGCTCAAGCTTGACTTTTGGCTGTTATTGGAGCTGCACAATACTGAAATCATTAAAATAAAATAATGAAATAAAAACTTTCAGGTGTGTCTCGGAATCGTTCGACTGTCACTGCCCTTCGAGTCGAGTCGGGTACTTACACTTTGACTGTAACATTAAAATTGCCAATCCCTTTCGTGCTTATTCATACAAGCGCCATAATGTTTGACATATTTCCGTTCCGAATTTTCTCGATTCCTACCTACGACGCTCTCCTCTCCTTTGGGAAAATTCATTTATCGGTTGTTTTAGACCTCATTCAAAGAAATATGATGGTTTTGATGCAAATATCAAACGTCTACTATTTACACAACGATTTGAAACATGCCACAAGTATGTCAAACTCCATGGCGCTTGTATTACTATGTCATAGAGCAAACTGTTCTTTCAGCTGGAGGATACGGTGTTTATGAAGAAGGAGGTCCAGGGAACATCCAACGCGGCATCCGCCTCGCAAGGTCTGACACTTAAACTATTTCGTTTTCCGATCTTTCAAAAGCCAGTTCGCGATAAGTCGTGATTCGTTAATTGATCAACTCTCGTTTAGAGTCGACGGCTAACACCTCTATTGATCCGGTGGCCTCCTCTACGCCCACTTCCATTCCCGTTCCTCCCCTCCGCTTTCCTCACCTCCTTCCCCTCTTCATGGCCAATGTCCTTCCCCCTATCCGCACGTCCCCGCCCTGCCCGCCTTCTTCCCGGTCCGGATGGGGTCGTCGGAGACCGCTCGTCCAGAAGCCCAAGAAGCCGGCTCCCGAGATCAGCGGTTCAGTCGTCAACTCTTCTGCCGTCGACGGCGAGTTCAACAACGTCGACACACGATCCATCGCCAAATGCCAATCGAACGGTTGGTATGATATTCTTTTCTTGTTGCAGTACATTCTCAAAAAAATTATTCGCAAATTTCGATATTCGTGCTGAGCAAATCAAGTACTTCTATGGTTTTTACGTGAAAGATTCAATAGCGAACGATGGTATTCAAACGTAGCGCAGAGAAAATCCTAAGTTGCAGGTCGCACGACACTTTGGTGGTTTATGCTGAAGTGTTTGATGTGTCCGATGATGAAGTCGATCATCATCTGGACCGGAGACGGATTTACGTTCAGGTTAGTCGCATCCAAAACAAAGTTTTTTTCTTCCGTTCAACTACCACGATATGGCTGAGTTTATATACATTTGGCAATAGAGAAATAATAATTCAGTGCATCCTATAGTAAGAATAAATCCGTCCGTCAGTTTCTTTGATTCAACAATGAATTTAATTCCCTCTTGTATACACACTCCCACGCCTTACATTCGGAATTATTTTCCGACAGATCTTTTTAATCCACTATAAATAGAGTTTCTGCATTTCAGAATCGTCAACTTTGATCTCTTCTGCCTTGTGTGGGGCAGGGATCAAAAGTACGCTGGAAAGGTAAGGTTGCAAATCACGTAGAGATTATGAGACTTTTATATTAAAACGCTTTGAAAGCTGAGCTTTTGTCCAGTCTTGGTCTCTCGTTTTAAAAACATTAAAAAATTAATTCACTCGTCTGCACACCCTGCCACGCGTAATAAATAAGTAAATATCGATAAATATAATTTTTAAAAAAATTTAAAAATTTAATAAGTTGACAACCTCAGGCCAACTGGGAGTCAGTGAAGCGCGCGATTCGGCTGTACTACGACGGGGAGAAAGAGGGGAGGACGAGGAGGAGACTGCTCAAGCCGATCAGCTCTTGCGTGGGCGTGTGGCGGTGGACTGCCGATGTGAGTGAATGGACTATCTAGTCTGACTGGTCATGCATATTTATGGTATGCCCAGTCATTATGTAGCAATGTGTATGTAGCTTTTGCTTTTTCTCACGTAATTTTCAAAGATCGTCCATAAATTAATAGTGTCCACTCAGCGTTCTGTTCGTGTTCTTGCGAGCACTGTCGCAGTGATCGCATTCCGAAATGGGAGCGCACATTACTTACGTCTCTGAAGCCATTTTCCAGATTTTCCATTTTCCATTTTCCAGATTTTCCATTTTCCATTTTCCAGATTTTCCATTTTCCATTTTCCAGATGTCGGGTGCTCTTCAGATTTCGCTGAACGCGCTCAAGTACTACATTGCGCTGCATGCACAGGTGCACTTCACATTCCTAGAGCACGCTCGATTTTAGCCAAATATGGATATCGTCCATTTCAGAGGAATAAAACAATGAATGACTTGCTAAGCAGAAATATAGTTCACTTGGAACAACCATTCGAAATTACTTAATAATATCAGTCATGTGTATAGTGGGTAAAGATATATGTATGTAGATCACAAAGTAACGGCTTATTCCACCGTAATAGGTGGCGTTTTCACAATCATTATGCATTGACATCTTCCGTCATTGCAGCACGGAGTTCTGACCACGGGTGAGGGTCCATTTCCGCCCTTTCCCACAGGAATCAGTCCCACGCACAACGTCGCCGTCATTCCGCCGCTCTCTTTCGATGACCAGGGAAGAGTCAGCCCGTATGCCCGCTTCAAGGTATGGGGTTGCGGAAAACGTTCCGCCAGTTGCCTTATTCCTATTTCCGCCGAGAAATCTGAAGAGAGACAAAGTTCGGACAAAGTAGGAATGTGTTTGCTGACGCAACTTTTAGCAAGCACACGTATTGGGTTTAAGAAGTGCAGCTTACTAACTGCGTCTTATCTCACTTTTGTTCCTACCCCTTTTCGAGGAATATTCATCTTGTTTAAGATTATCTCGGGCAAGCGTAATGGGACAGTGAAGGACGACTCAAACTCGGAAGTGGATACGAATTGTGCTTGATAAATCGTCTTCTACTCTTTTATCTTACAAGTATTTCTATTTTAGTATTCGTTGATTTGTTTGTTTTTCGTTTGTTATATTTATTTCATATGATCTGCCTTTTTCCCATTTACTCCACTCACCTTTGCTTGTTCAACCTCTCTCATCTTCATACACCTTATTCGCCCAGCCCTCAGCAACTCCAAGGTGAAATGAAGAGAGTTAGGGGGAATACGGTGTAATAAGCTAGAATAAGGAGCAGTAATCGATAATCATCAAATCTGTTACACACACTGAGCGAAAATACCCTAGCCCGCTAGGGAATAATTCTCCACCATATGGCACCGACGTGAAAATTCCCTAAAAAATCCGCTTCCTCCTACTGTTTTGGGGAATGATACCCTAGCCCGCTAGGATAGTTTCACGGTGGTGCTGTGTGCTGGGGAATTTTCGCTCAGTGTAGTAAAACATGTCTAAGACAATGTAACGATATGGTTTGCTAAATAATTCAAAATTGTTTAGTTTTGATTGTTGTTTTGAGTTTTCATTCTTTTGGCATCTCACCATGACTAACGCGTCAGAAACAGCAATTAAAGAAGGACTCGGGGGATTTTGAATTCCTGCGCGATTTTGATCGTATTCGTCAGATTGTCTTTTTTTGCTCTCGCACGGCAAGTTTGCCCTTGTTGATTGAATAAAGTTCGGCTAAGTCGAATGAATCTCGTTGGGTACTTTCGCATACGTGGAAGTGTAAATCATTTCCTAAACTTGAATTCTAGAAATTCAACATCTTCACTATCCATATTCTTCTCACGGAAGACAGGCGCTTTTGCATGTGAAACTTAGCATTTCCTGCCGCAGAAGTTTAATCAAGCACAGATCCTAGGTATGTTCCGCTCTGTCTCAACCGACCCATGAAACTACTTTTCATTTATACGAGGCGTTTCCTCGTCCATTTTTTATCTAATTGTAAAAAGGAAACTCTTAAAGAATAGAGGCAAATCATTCAACCGACAATGTGCTCTTACACATGCGGACCATATCAATTTCAGTGTTTATTTTTTGAAACAAAGAAAGCAAAATGGAGTTTGCAGATATCTATGCCCTTGTCGTGTGTCTCTTCGCCACGCATTCCCTCCTCAACTCCACTACCGTACTCCTCTGTTCCAAAGCCTACCGTACCTGGATTAGGAATACTCTATGGGACCGCGCGTTGTCCGTCGTGCCGATGCGAAGGCGGAATAAGGACGAAAGCTCAAGGAGAGAACGGAACGAAGCAAGCGGACCGTCGCCGGATAAATAAGATTGTGAATTGTGGAAAAGGCCCGTGACACAATAACGTTTTTACGTTTATCCGCGAAGGAACAAAATTATCAATCAATGTGAAAATTTGTGAAAAAACATTTTTTGTTTAAATTCTACGCTCCTGGACTTCCTCCACTGGACGGCTAAACAAGGGGCGTGGTCTCCCTCTGGTCCAGATTCTCCACCATCCTGTACACATCGCCGCTCTTTGGTGGCTGGTGAAAGCCGAACATGATGTAGTACAGCCAGCCTAACAACGATCACCATATATTTTACGCTAATTAATAAATTATCCCGAATAGTGATTATAGTGTTGGTATTGGAATTATAGTGATTTTTCTCAAAAGACTAAAAGGAATTGAGCCAAACAATTCAAAATACCTCCAAGCGGTCCTCCGATAAGCGGGCCTACAATGGGCGCGATCCAGTAGTGCGAATTCGGGTGTCTGCACGTGTTTCTGATAGGTTGAAGTAATTAGCCCATGAGCTTACGTGAATGCTGCTTCTCCATAGATAATATACGCGACCAGACGGGGTCCGAGGTCGCGAGCCGGATTGATCTAAATGAAATAGCTGTAAATTATTTTAATCTATAATTCAACTTAAACTTTTCGCAACTTTTCGCTAAATGGTATACATGATAGTATTTAATGGCCTGTCTAATAAACCTTTTATATCGTTTCTCGTACTCTTTTATACTGCTTACAATTAGTTGCGATAATCTTTCCCATACCGGGTAGCCCAGATTCACAGCAAAGCACGTTCCAATGGCGAAGACTCCAAAGCCGATGATGAGGGGCTTGAAGAACTGCAATAAATCTATAATTTCATTTTTATCTTAGTTTTTTGGCCATTACAAATTCAACTATACTGCCTGATAGTAAGCCATTTTTTTTTCATTGAAAATACGTACATTGGGAATCTCAGCCCGGTCGTCGATAATAGCGCAGATCATGAAGCAGAGCACTCCCGTTCCGACAATCTGAAATAAACCGTATTACCTTGCACCGGATGAAGAATGCAGCAAAACGCTAGAAATGTAATTATTGTGGCTGTCCTCCGGATCTTTCGAAGAAAAAATTTCTTTCAAAGCAAAGAGCCCGTAACACACAGCATTCCAAGCATCATAATAGCGAATAGCGGTTTCCGCGCATAGGATCCTATCCTGTAGGCGAACCAGAGAGCACAAATTTATGAATTTAAAAACTTAAGTTTCTCTTTATGAATTGAACAAGCTCCGAAAATTTGGCGTTGATTGATGCAGTCATTCTTGAGAAAATTTAAAAATAGTGGTCAATTCGCTATTAGACACATTCTTCACCAGGCGGAATGCTGTGAACAAAGAAAACTAGCAAAACTAGTATTTATGAACTCTACATGTTCGGTAACAATAGATACGCTAGAGCAAAGCCAGAGGCAATGCAAGCCAGAACGGCTCGAATAAATAGTTCTTATGTATGGTTGAGAAAAACGAAGCGGTATGAAGAGAGTCCAGACAAAGTAGGCATGAGTTTACTGGCGGAACGTTTTCGTCAATATTATTAAAGGAAAATGAACGCTACTCACAGTAAAACTGCAGCCGGAGCCGGTCATTAGCCTAAGCTGGCACTTTGCCAAGAGAGTTTCACTGTATTTAGCGGAGCGCGCTGCAAAGATTTCCCAACGTTCGTTTTCCTCCAATAATAATAATACCTGGTCGACGTAGGCCCCGGCTACCGTAACGTGCGCTGCGGGGAAGGAGCAGAAGGCGACTCCCGTGCCGAATTCACCGGAGATCAGCCGATTTCCCCCATCATACGCGTCGAACAGGTCTGAGCATGATGAAATAGGTACGTAAATGGTTTACGGGCCCAAAATGTATAATTCATAGATTATAGATCGCGTTGTAGACGAGATGACATAAATGCAGGTATTCCAGAGATCGTATTATTGACTAAAGAGTTCCGTCAGTTAATTCATTCCTACTTCGTCTGCACTCTCTTAACACCGCTTCGCTCTCTCGTCGAAAGTAGGAATGAGACGACTGACGGAACTTTTTGGTCAACCATAAAATCGCTAACTTCGACTCACTCATGTAGAAGAGGTACATGGAAACAGCTCCTATGATCGCTCCGATGAGCTGGGCGATTGAGTACAGGAGAAGTCGCTGCAGGGAGAGGTCGCCGAAGGAGAAGAACATGAGCGAGACCGCCGGGTTCATGTGCGCTCCTGGAAGGGAAATAATAACCACATATAGTTTATTTTTTATTTGACAGGCTGAGCACATGATCAACATTATTCGCATTATTATTCCATGAAATGTTGCTTATATCTCACTAATCACGAACACAATCCGTGTTGAAGACATATTTGTGTTTCAAACCGTCCATAAAAAGGTAGCGGCATTGGTTACATCAATAGGAGAGCTGCATTATCCCGAAAGAGGCGAATCATATGGTCCATGGTAGAGTAAAAGGGAAGATACAATCGTTCCTGTTGTGGCGCTGATTCCGGTGCTTTTCAAATTGATCTAATCAACTTGTAGTGTGTATCATGAGAAAGTCGGGATGTTGCTGATCTCAAAAACATACCTATGTTCCTGATATCTTTTCTTGGAATAAAATGGCACCATTTCAAAGGGCGAAAAATTCACTAAACACCGTAGCGGCGGAATCACGAATTATACGTTCCGATTTTCTAGACTATAGCAAGTCTCGCATTTTTGAATCTCCCAAAAAACTCGCTGACCTGTAGTCCGGGCACACGTGTACAGGCAGAACATGATGATGACGCCCCAGCCGAGTTGCATCTGCAAAAAACCTAAGAATTATTTCATCCTCATGCTTCCCCAGGCTCAGCGAAAAATCATGTGTTCCGACAAAAACAGTAAGAAAATGCACAGCTTTTTGAGATCAGCCGCGCGATTAATCTCCCTCAAAATTAGGTCTCCGACTTTCAAATGAATGCTTGTTGTGCAATAATTTATGAGATATCGAAATAAATTAATCGCGTTGCTGTATGCCCTAGAGTTTCGGATAGTATGTGGATAAATAGTTGGTTAGATCACTTTAAAAGGCACCGGAATCTGTGTAACCTGTGCTACTATTATATTTTCCCTTTTTCTCTACTATAAAGACTCTTGACTGATCGTGCTATATTTACTGCAATCTCCATACGAGGCAGCATAAGATAATTTTAAAGCAAAGAAAAAAGGAAAATTGAAGAATAGGAAACCTGCATGTACGTGTTGACCTTCTGGTGCGAGAGCACATACTGGGCGACATTACACGTGCCCAGGAACTGAAATTTCCCATAAATTGATATCATGTACTTTTTATTGTCAAAAAAGAAACAAAATAATGTTCCGTCAGAGTGCAAACAACGTAGAAATGGGATCGCTGACGGGAACGCTTTGTTCGTCAATAAAATCATAGGTTGCCTG
>LS946441.1:10820-47852 GCA_900490955.1 Micoletzkya japonica
ATATCTTATACGAGGCCATAACTCCGTTCAAAAAGGGTCTAGAAACTTCTGGTTGGGTTCATTCGATTCATCTCATCAAGATCTACCTGTGTACTAAGTTTGAGCTCAATTGGTCCACGCAGAAAATAGTTATGACGAAAAACATGAAAATCGCATTGGGTAGGGGTCTATTTGGACTGCAAGGCAAATGAGCTGTTTTGAGGGGTTAGAAGTTGCTCAATCGTATTGAAATTTGGCATGCGGGTAGACAGGAGCCTAAGGATTCCAAAAATTCCAACCAGAACTTTCTACGACCATTTCTAATCGAGTTACGGCTTATTTTGAATATACCGAATATACCGAATTTGTCCCGGTATGAACTAAGTTGACGGTAAAATCGGAAGACTCCCCGTACTTACCACAAGTAGGAAGGTGGACCAGACCTCGACGTAGAGGTCCCTCGCAAGGGGGTTTCTGATTCGCAAGGCCCGTCGAGCACGGTCAAGGGCGCGAACCGGCACTCCCGTCATGCGCTTCTACGATATAAATAAAATAAAGAACAAAAGTACGGATAAAAGATAAAGTTTCAGAAAGTTAATGAAATTTCTCATCTCAGGTTGAACTTTTATGAAGCACACAAAAATGATATATTAATACACAAAATAAAATAATAATAATATATGCTGTAGATGTTCTAGAACAATAAAGACAAGCCAACTATCAACAATATCACTAGCTGAACCCAATGCAATCGCTAGTTCCGGCAACCAGTTGTCAATCTCTCCCCTCCACCCCCTTTCTCTCGTTCATTCTTCTTTCTCTAGCCTGCACCCAGCGTAAGAGGATTTTGACACGTTCTCTTGATCTTGATGTATCTCAGAGAATACGATGAACTCGATGAATAGTTCAGTAGAAGAATAAGATTGATTGGTCGCTGATTCTGAAGAAAAAAACTGACGGGTTTGCTCCACTGCAGAAAACTTGAAAAAAACTATAGATATCCACTATTCACTGAGGAGTATCTTTTTCATTTCTTCATATATCAGACAGAGATTTTCTTTCCCTTTCTTTTCCCTACGAATCTTTAGTCTCCCGCACAGTGTAATGCACGCAAAGAGGACTCAGAGAGGCTCGTTTTGACTCCTTCTCCCTTTCATCGCTTCTTCATCTCTATCCCATGCAACAACAACTGTTCCGGAAAGATTTATAGCCTTCCTTGTAGATCACAAAAAAAAGCATAAGACACAAATGAAACACTAAAAAGAAGTACATAGATGTGAAAGACTTCGACGACATAGTATTATTGCATTACTACATTGCACAAGGTGAATGAAATGGAATGCACAAATATAGATAATGAGACTTTGCCAAACGCTATTACAGCGGAATACATGATACGTCCGCTACTGTGATTTCGTCTAAATTTCTCCCTTTGCATACTCTCTCAACTCCTATTCAGACGTAACCATTTATTCTGCTGTAAATAGTATGCCTGCAAATAGTGAACAGTAGAAAGACGCATATCACCGGATCAATTGACCTATCTAGCAGCGTCCTAAGGAATCTCCTTCAATTCGTGGCTCTCCACTATCCTGTACACGTCACCACTCTTCGGGGGTTGGTGGAACCCGAAGAACAGATAGTAGATCCAGCCTGCGTTATTATTTTTATATTCTTATATTTTTATAAATTTTATAATTGTTATAGTGCTTGATAAAATGAACCTCCAATGGGACCTCCGATCATTGGACCAAGCACGGGTGCTATCCAGTAGTACGGATGCGGATGTCTGCAATGAAGGAAAGTTCTCGTTCTGACTGGAGCATTCCGTCCAGTTGCGCGTTTAATCTATAGTAGAATAAACCGGTCCATCAGTTGCTGGGATTCCAAAATGCGTCTAAATACTTCTCTCACGTTTACACACTCTCTCGCGTTATTTTCGGAATGATAAACTGACGGATCTTTTTATTCTACTATATCTAGCTCATTACGAAAACGCGACGGCAGATCGAGTTTCGGAGGGAACTCTCACATTTAGAACGCTGTGCAGACCTGAATTCGTCCTTTTTTCCACATTCCGAATTACTTCCAACTTACGTGAAAGCCTCCTGACCGTAGACGAAGAAGGCTATGATACGGGGACCGAGGTCACGGGCCGGATTGATCTTAGCATTTCATTTTTGCTAATTAACTATTTTCTTTTTTCAGTACCGGATAGCCGAGATTGACGGCAAAGCAAGTTCCGATTGTGAAGATGCCCAGGCCGATGAGCATCGGCTTCAGGTACTTAAGATAATAATATTATTAAATATTATATTTTTCTATTTGTCCACGCTGTATCGCTTTATTTTTCTACGCTTGCATAATGATGAAAAAACCTTATTGTTAGTATTGTCCATCCTCGCATTCAAATTTGCGCTCCAACGGTAATGATTCCGTCTTCCGTTGGTTATTTGCACTTTTGGCTGTGCACTTATGCTAAATAACGCAAGTCCAATAAGAAAGCGCGAAACGAAAATTTGAATACGAGGACCGACAATTTTGGCTCCTTTTCATTCCTTTTCGATGCATTCTATATTATATTTTTGAAGGAGAATGCTCAAGCGTATTTGTGGCATCTTAAATAAATACAGTATTTCCGTTTCCCTTCGTTGCTTACATTAGGGACCTCGGATCGCTCGTCGATAATCGTGCAGATCATGAAGCACAGAACGGCCGTTCCGACGATCTACAACGTATCATGAGCCTCACCGCCTCTATTCACAGCATTCCAAGCGTCATAATAGCGAATAGCGCTTTTCGCGCATAGGATCCGATCCTTTAGGCGAACCAGTGAATGAAAAATCATGAATTTAAAAACTTAAGCTCACCGCTATGAATTCAATAAGTTCCAAAAATTTGGTGTTGATTGGTTAAGCTGCTCTTGAGAAAATTCAAAAATAGTGGTCATTTCGCTATTAGACACATTATGCACCGGGCGGAATGCTGTGTATTGATGGAAGATAATACTTTAGTATTAGCATGCCAACAGCCAAAAAGCCAAAATACAATAATAAGAATTCGCGCACAGCAAGCAAACGAATTTTGAAGAGAAAGATTAAAAATATCTTTCACCGCCTTCATTTATAGATAGCAATTTGGACTGTTTAAGTCCAAGTTGCTATCTATAGCTGTTTAAGCTATAGATAGCAATTTTAAGCTCAGTCATTTGAATTAGGATTTCAACAAAGAAATCAAATCTCGACCTTCGGGACATAGCCTTCCATGAGTTTCGATCAACTTTTTTGGCTTATCCAAAAATCAGGAAATTCAAACAAAGTGGCTGATTCGCTATTACAGTCGAAGAAAATGTTCCGTCAGTTGTCATCATTCCTATGGTCGTTGAGAGGGCTCTCTCATGAGTGAATATTATGATGAGAGCGCATGCAAAGTAGGATTGTCGTTTACTGGCGGAACTTTTCCGTCAACTCTCATTCTCTGTTTACGTTATTATTCGCGCTTCCTTGAAACTGCAATAAAATTCTCTATCTTATCTAATAATAGTGTTCACCATGCCCTGGGAGGGCGAACCTGGTCGATGTACGCTCCGAAGAAGGTGACGTGTTCCGAGGGGAAGGAGCAGAAGACGACGCCCGAGGCGTAGTCCCCGTGCACGCTGCGATGGCCCCCATCGAAGGCGTCGAAGAGAGCTGCAAATTGTATTTTTCTTGCGTTTCTTGCTTTGTAATAATATTTATGGCTATTCGCAGACGATTGCTTTGGCGGAAGTCTCGCTTCCATTTATCAGCCTTGAAAGCGCTCTGAAAGCGGAAGAAATTATGAAATTATAAAAAAATAATCCATAAAGGTGATCCGCTTTCGCAACGATGTTCCTTGTAGGAACCCAGACGGTAGCTATAAGAAGGTGAACCAACTCGTGTAGAACAGGTACATGGCTCCAGCGCCGGCCGCGGCGCCCGCAAACTGCGCGAGCGAGTAGAAGAAGAGTCGCTGCAGGGTGAGGTCACCGAAGGTGTACAGAGTGAACGAGACCGCCGGGTTCATCTGGGCACCTGGAAGTATTCACTTCATTGGTGTTTGAAACCTCGTTTTCTTGCGTTCGATTTTTCAACATATTAAAGCGAGCGAGGCGCGACGTATGCTATACCGTGAAACAAATTTATTTTCCATTATCGATCGGAAACAGGAAGTAAAGTATTACCGGTGGTCCGGGCACACGTATAAACGCAGAACATGATGATCATGCCCCAGCCGAGCTGGACCTGACGCGAGGTATTTACTTAGCTAGGTATACATTTGTTCTTTATTTATTTTTCTTTTTTAAAGATACATCTGTAGGGAAGTAAAAGCTGGAAGATGCAATAAATGATAAAGATTTTAAAAGAATAATTATTTTCTCCAACCTGCAGAAACGAATTCAGCTTCTGGTGCGTCAGCACAAACTGCGCAACGTTGCACGTGCCGAGAAACTGGAAGTAGTAATAATTTCTAAGATTTATGATTATTATTTATCTATGATATCTATCTATAATATCAGAATAAAATCAATACCAGCAGCATGAAAGTCGAGCCAAACTCGACGAAGACGTCGCGCACCAGCGGATTCTTCACGCGAAACAGTCGTCGTGCCTTGTCCAGAATGCGCATGCGACGGCCCGTCATCTTTATTTATTTATTGTATCTATGGTTGAGAAAAATGTTCCGTCACGCGTCTCATTCCTACTTTCGACGAGAGAGCGAAGCGGTATGAAGAGAGTCTAGACAAAGTAGAAATGCGTTTTACCGACGGAACTTTTTCATCAATATTTATCAATATCAATATTTTATTTATCAATATCAATATCAATATCAATATTTTTTCATCACTATCACACCATTAGGTGTGATAGGAAAAGGAAGGAAGCGGTGGAAGGTATGCTTGAGGTGTGAATCTTCCCTGCACTGATCGTGGGCGAAATTTCTTCAGCCCGCTAGGGTCATTCTCTCCAGAATTCACAGGGTGAATGCAACGGCGGTATTACAAGTTCCACGAGAGTTGACAAAAGTACGCAAACGATTGCGAACTGTGTCTATGCAAATACGCGCGCTGATCTACCTCTCCGGCTCCAATTTTCCTACATTTCTCTTAATTTCTGCCATGTTAACACGTAAGGGTTCAATTGGATGGCGTAATCAACGGGAATACGTTGTTATTTCAATCAAAAGTATTAAACCGTTCCGTTTTTGTGGACAATTCCCGTGAAACATGACGAAGCCACATTCGGAAGGACAAAGCCATATAGTTGTTCTGTGAAACGGATACCAGACTATTATATATATTATATATCGAAACGCTTCCCAAACCGTCTTGGCTTCAGTGTTTTCACAGGAAGAGCAACAGCCACTCCGTTAGGCTAAATGATGATACATTACAGAAACGTCACTAATCGGCTTGCCGCATTAAAAGCACAAGCACTGTGCCACAAAGTAAACTATCTTGCCCTCTCCCTTTGTCAGTTAGAGCTTCTGCCTTTTGTCTGCTTACAAACACGACAGAAAACGACTTGGCTACGAAATAAGGTCCACGTAATGCAAGGTTATCGATAAATTGTGAAATAACAGCGGGAAAAGCCGCGATTTCACCCGTTGTCCCAGTGACCAAGTGACTAACAACGTCGCTTCTCTCTCTCTCCCTCTATCATTCTCGCTTTGCACTCGCACTTGATACGCCATACGATAAGGGCGAGGAGAGTACACTGAGCGAAATTACCCCAGCTTTACGCCTTATGGGGTAAATTTTACACCGACTGGCTGTGGTAAATTTGAAATTACACCAGATGGCTGGGGTAATTTCGCTCAGTGTAGGCTTGGTGGATGAGTCGGAACGAAACCGAGCGCCTTTTAAAATGCCCAAACACAGGTTAGAGTTCGTGATTCCTTCCCACGGCTATGCTTCATAATCAAATAATACCCAAGCTGCAGCACGCCACAGAAAATAAGACACAATTTTGAATGGTCAAAAGTTTCAAAATAACATTGCGAAAACCCCCGAATGCTTTTTGCAGAATAATTTATTACTGATTCACTAGTGTACATCACAAAATTGCAAGGAAGATATGCAAGATATTGTGGAATGTCCGGGGGGATGCTGCATGGAACAAGGAGGTACAAGAAAGTAGTATGATTAGAGCATATCATCCGGATCTTTTGGTGGTTATTTTACGTAGAACAGGTTTCTTGTTCTATGAAAAGTGTGAGAAAACACTGAATGACGTGCTCTAATTAGGATTGGTTAGATCATCTATTTGCCGCAAAAAATAGAAGAAGCGAGTTGTTTGCTATACAAGAAAGGGCAGACTAGAGCATTGGGTATAAACGTTGGCAAAAAACACATAAATTCCTATACGATATCACAACCAAGAAGATACTTACCGAACGTAAACAGAGGGGACAATAACTTGGAACAACGAACTCCTAGACCGATCCTTGCCAAGAACATGTTACTCGTGTCTTGTCATAGTTATGCTTCACGATCAACTTATAATGACTCCATGGCTTCTTACTATCCGTGAAGCGTAAAGCATAACTCTCAAAAGACACGAAACACACACACACACACACACACACACACTCTATCTGTGACCACGTTGACGAAATCGTAACCATTCATTGGACTAATGCGATTGTGACGTGAATAATAAATATAAGACGAATTACAAAGGACGCGCTCTACGGATTCGCCTTGTCACCTAAGGGTTAGTACTGCTTGACGATGATCTCCGACTGTCCGCCAATGAGGGTGATGCCCCACTTCCACCACCCGACCGCCCAGTCCTTCAGCTCGCGACGCGACTTCACCAGCGCCCGCAGCTGGCGCATCGTGTCGCTGTTCTGTAGTAGGCATATTCTGGGAGAGCGAGTCGTATTTAGTTGTTTTCCCGCCTATTTTATCGCCTACAACTCGCTTTTGACGCCTTGTAATGCGTCCGTATCTATAATTGCAACCATATGTTGGCATAAACGCAAGCTCAAGTACCTCATAACCCGCAAACATACCTGGTGTTCGCCGTGCGCATGGTGCGAGGCTACCGCCAGCTCCAGAGAGGGCTGCTTGTTGATGTCAGGGAACAACTCCTCGGGACCCGTCTGAAGTCGGCCAAGTTGAGTACAACTTTTTTTCTACGCAATACCATCCTACATTACTTCATCCTATGAAGAGCCTTTTTCAATTTCACCAATCCCTCGATGTGTAAAAGAAGCGCCTCACGTATTCCATGAGCAGCCAGAAACGGCGGGTGGGCGGCGTTGGCGGTGTGCCGTAGGTCAGGAAGACAAAGTACGTGTCGCTGAAAATTGGTGCCATAGACGACGTTTATCTTTGCTAAACTTAATTTTTCAATTAAAATGCCCGCGCAATTATGTAGCTCTATCCCAAAATTTGAGTATGCAATGTTTTCGGAGAAAATTCGACTTTCTTTCTCCTTTTTCATCCACTACATAGGCGACAATGTTTGGCTAACATTATCGAGTGCCCCCCTATACGCACAACGCACAAGTCATCATTGCGCCCTTCATTATTTGCTCTCCTCTCTCAGGCTTCCCCAGTCCTCTTCAGGCCGGCCTCTCAATGATGCAGACTCGGGAACGGGTCCTTCGGACTGGAGTGGCGCCCAACGAGCCAGAGGTTGTCCGGAGTTTCATTTCATCCAAATTAGAACCCGGCGGAATAAATTTTGTAATATTATGCTAACGAAGTCATTCGCATTCAGCAGTACTTTTGACAAGAACAGAATGATATATATTCAGCAGTCCAAAGACATTCACTGAAGATTGTAGTATCAAAGCATCTCGCAGGCCAACGGCGACTGTCCCTACTTTCCGCAGTTCTACCCACGGCTGGCCTCATGCCCTTATCCGGGAATGTGCTTGGAGGTACGACTAGAGAAGTGCAACTGAAATAGTCAGCTTATACATGCCTCTAAGTCCGACAGCAATTGCAGCTCATCGGCTACTTCGCAGAGTACGCCGGCATACGGCTCGAGCCGGTGCCCATGAAACTGAACACTCAACGAGACGCCGCGTACGGAATTTACAGGGCAAGCTTATGCCTGTCGTAATCCGCATAATGATTAGAGCATACGATTCGCGTTGTCGAAGTGCTTGTGTTTCAGGCTGCATATAAAAGGGTAGACCCACCGTTTATACGGATTGGGATGAAACTTATTCATCAAAAAGACTCGAATCGTATGCTCTAATAATGATGACTACTATTCATTCGAAGGCGATCGATGAGCGTTCGTATTCTCTTCAGAAAGGCCACTGGACCGGCGCTCTGGGCATGATCGCCAACGGCACAATAGACCACGCGTGTCTGTTCTACCAGACAAACGACCGACGCACCGAAGACTTCCACATCTCCGAGACCACGCACTGGGTTCGATTCCACGAGTATCTATTACGAACTCTCGTACTCGATTTCCACGCTCGTACTAATCCAGTAACCTCTACTAGCCCAATCTACTCTTTCACAAGCGGCATGAAGAGAGTGCAGACAAAGTAGGAATGAGTTGACTGACGGAACTTTTTCGTCAATAATAGATATCTCGCAGCAATATCGCAAGCCGTCCCTATTCAGACTGCCTTCGTCCTCTTCTCGCGGCTAAAACGCGAACCGATGCCGCCGAAGATCGGCTCACCATACATGGTCTTCTCATGGAATGTACGAAACTTCGTTGTTCATTTACGGAATTCCCCTGACAGCCCATAAATCGTAGACTGTGTTACTTCAGCTATGGGTCGCCTTCCTCTCGACCATAATCCTGCACACGCTATCAGTAGCGGTGCTAGAAAGGGCCTTCAACAACAACAACGTCTTCGACGCACTTTCTGTGGTGAGAAGAGGACGATCGTTACTTGAAAGAAATATTCACCATGTTAGCAAATTGCGAGTATATTCACTATCTGATTATCTTATTGCATTGACCATCAGGCCTTCTGGTCGACACTTCGCATTCAACTTCTGCAAAGCGACTACAAACGAGCGTACCGGTTCAACTTCATAGGCAAGCCTAGTAACGCTTCTCGAACGACTCTCTCTTGGTCAGGCAATATAATGGTACTCATCTTCTCGCTACTGTCCGTCGTCGTGATTGCCAATCTGTTCGCAGGAAACACCATCGCTTCGATCATGATTGTAAGCAATCCGGGACAATTAAACATCACAAAAGTCCATTCTAATAATTTCAGGAACGAAGATGGGAAACGTTCGAAACGATCGAGGAAGCCGCCAAACTCATTGCCTCGGGCGAGCTGGCATTCGTCACGTATAAGGATAATCTGTCTGTTTGCTTGTATAACTAATATTATGTCGTTACTTTGAGGACAGCTGATTAACTAACTTTTCCAGATTCCTTCACTATCTGAACACCTCCGACCATCCGAGTTTCATTCTCTTTAGAAAAGCGTTCGCCGCCATCGACTATCGCTATGTAGATTTTAATGGGCTTTGATTTCGATAACAGCAATCATCAGATATTGGTCAAGACCATAAAGGAATCGCTAGAGTACCTCAACGAACCAAATTTTCTCATCGCAACGCACATCGAATCGACAACATTCCAGCTCGTTCAGGAGTTGTGCAACGTCTTCATGGTATCTGATGGTATGGACATGCTGATCTTCCTTCCCTTTATAGGATGACGACAAAAATATATACAAACACATTTCAGGCATGCAAACTCTCGACACGCATCTCATCTTTGCGAAGGACTATCCCTATGCCGAAGACTTTGATAATGCCATCAGACAGAGTGACGGATTCCGTTCAAAGTATGAACATAAGGCTCTAGAGAACCACTAAATTAGTGCTCGAAAGAAACTCTCATCGCAGAATGTTCCGCAAGTACCTCACGTACAACGCTCGACCGTTTGTGGTTGGCAAGAAGAAGTGCGTTGACCAGGAGCTATTTACTGCTGCGGGGCAATCGCTGGGTTAGCGATTTCCATGATAGTTGAAAAGCTACAGAGTAAAATGGTCCACAACCCATTTTCTGCAAACAGCCGTAGATCATAGTATGCATCAGCATGCTTGGATTCTGGTTCAAATATTCGCATTTTAACACCTCTTCAGACTTCGCCTCAACGGCTGGCGTCTTTCTCATCGTTCTTGCGGGAGCTGCGGTCGGCATTATAGTGTTCGCCGTCGAGCTTGCCCTTATTCTGGTCATGGGTAAACGAGAATGCTCTCCTCCGCCCTCAACTAACTCTCGGCTCTCGCAAGCGTCGACAGAATATGCAGTAGAAGGCACCGAAGAAGAGACGGCCGCATAAATTGTCAATTCGTGTAATTTGAATAAAAACGCGTCGTATCTGGATCTACACCCCATAAGGAGTAACTGCACATTTAGTCCTTGTTTTCAAACGTATTGGCATATTGGGAACCTCAAGTACCCTTGAAGCTCTTTCAAGCTCCACCTCAAGAACGGGCCTATCGGATAATTATCATGCAGAGCGGAGGATACGCGCCGGACCGCGTCCTTCGCATCGGCGTCAACGACATTCTACCAGAGGTAAAGTGTTGGATTAAAAAAAGAGAATTCGGCTCTCCATTACATTCCTCCATACCAAGAAGAATGAGAAGCCGCTCCGTAGTTAAGCATACGTAACCACAAAAAATTGTAAAATTGCCAAAACGAGTAATACCCCCTTCAATGGTAGTTACGTAGGCCAATGGAAAGTGTCCGCACTTTCCCCACTTCTACCCCAGCCTCACATCGTGCACCGCACCCGGAATGTGCCTCGAGGTGAGGAGTGCTCACCGCTACCGCTTCCAATCCTCGTTTGACTTCCAGTACATGGGCTACTTCGCGGCGTACGCTGACATTCGACTCGAACCGTACTACTTTCCGCTGGAGGGCGACATAGACTACGCATACGGCACTTACAATGTACGCGCATTACGTTGAGCTACCTTCAATCCAACACGTTACCTTACCTATGGTATCTTGTTGTGTTAGTTCAACAAAACGTTTGTATTATAGAACAGCCACTGGACCGGAGCGCTCGGACTGATAGCCAATGGCACCATCGACACTGCTTGTCTGTTCTACCAACTCGACGACGTGCGGATCAGAGACTTTCAGGTCTCAGACATCATTCACTGGGTAGCCAATTTGATGCGTTCCTCTTGACGTAAGCCTGTAGACCTCGTTCATGCTCGTCTCCCGGCTCAAGACCGAGCCGCTGCCTCCCGAAATCGGCACGCCATATACGGCTTTCACGAGCAGAGTGAGCTCTCCCTTCGTATGTCATTGAACACTTCTCGCCTCTAGCTGTGGCTGGTCTTCCTCTGCACCATCATCATCCACGCAATGTTCATAGCTGTGGTCGAGAAGTGCCACACGCAGTGCTCGACTATCCACGCACTTTCTACCGTAAGTTAGAGGATTTGAGGCGGCGAAATTCGGACACAACTGAAACAGCAACTGATCACAGCTCTCTCTCGTTCAGGCGTTGTGGAGCACGTTTCGCATACAGGTCCTGCAGAGCGACCACAAACGCGCCTTCCGCTACAAACGCATAGGTGCTCTGTGAACTTTCAACCACTTGCATGTCTCAAACTTTCCAGGAAACGTAGCCGTACTCCTCTTCTCGCTGCTCTCTGTCGTCGTAGTGGCGAACCTCTTCGCCGGCAACACTCTCGCCTCCATGTTTATTGTGAGAGGCTTTTTCCTCACTAGAACAGATAGATGGCTAGATTTGTGCGACTTCACAAAGGAGATGCAGAGATGCAGTGGCGAAGAGAAGAAAACTATAACAGTTCGAATGGATAAGCCCTTTTGGAGGTCCGCAAATGGGAAACGTTCGACACGATCGAGCAGGCGGCCACGATGGTCGCCTCGGGGGAACTCGTATTCGTCACGCTCAGGGGAAGCCTGTAAGCTCACCAATAGCTAAGAGCTGCGCAATCTCTCCGCTTCGCAGGTTCCTCCGTCAGCTCGTCACGTCAAACCACCCCAGCTACGTGCTCATTCGCAAAGCGCTAGCGGCTGTTGGCAACCACAGCGTAAGCATGCGGTTCCTTGTACGGCTATCTCAACTAGGGAAGATGATACAGGCGCTATACGAGTTGAGCGTGAAGCACGCCCGCGCACAAGCTCCTAATGGAATACCCCCCCCCAAAACGCACATCATCGAGTCTATGGAGAAGATAGCGAGCCCCTTCCTAGATCGTGGTCGACTCCAACGACGAGATGCTCGGCTACCTGCACCGGCCAGGCTTCATCGTCGTCACCTACAGCGAGTCGACCACCTTCCAGTACCTGCAGGAGATGTGCGACATCTTCTTCGTCTCCCAGGGTACGATGCCGACATTAAATACTAGACATGTTTTTTCTGGCATTACGTATGTACACCATTGCAAGGAAAGATGTGGCGTATTATGGTTGGTCCTTGAAAATCAAAATCACCATTGTGGACATTGGTAGGCTCCAATTGGGAACAGCTTTCGGAAACCCTGCCCACGCATGCTTCCAGGCATGGAGATGATCGACTCGCACCTGTTCTTCGCCAAGGACTACCCGTACGCCCGCGACTTCGACATAGCCATTCAGCAGAGCGACAGCTTCCGAGCACGGTTCGACAACGATTCCTCATATCTCGATAAGAGCTCAAATTAACTCGATTCGATTCATGTCGAGAACCATTTTTGAATAGAATGTTGATTCTTGGCTCTATAGTTATATCGAATCTTGTGTTAAATCGGGCATACTGTCCGCGATCCATTCAGAATGTTCCGCAAGTACCTCTCGGCCAACGCGCGGCCCTTCGCCGACGGCAAGAAGAAGTGCGTAGAACAGGACAGAATCACCGCCGGTGCACAGACGTTAGGTTTGTCTTTTTCGGTTATTATCGTTTCGTTCATATTTCTCTTCTCCTCGTGTTACTTATTACTGTCCTTGATTACTGGTTCTTGTAATGAGTCCTTTCAGATCTCCCCTCTACCATCGGCATCTTTCTGATCATAGCTGCGGGGGTCGCCGTTTCTCTCACCGCCTTCGCCGTAGAGCTGCTGGCTACCGTAATCTACCGTAACCCTCATCCTGCAGTCTCGCCTCCCGCGCAAAATGCGCCGCCGCGTTTCTCGCAAGCCTCGACGCAGTGTGCGAACGAGGAAGCGGAGAATGCGGAGCGGGGAGAAGAGAAGGAAGAGGAGGAACAAGTTACAGAAGTATAAACGTCTTACACTGACTACAACAGTTTCACGCACAACATAATCCAAAAAAAAAGACGTGACAGTCTCAATCGCTCTGTCGATTTATCTACACACCCTGCCCCATCTGATCGGACATTCGCGCCCGTGACTAAAGGCGAATTTGAAAAGCTCCTCCATATTTCATGACCTAACCACAATATGCCTGGCATAACCGATGACAGTGATAAACCCCCATCCTATCCTATCCTTATTTCGGACGATCGCTTTCGCTGGTTACGTTTCACTACCAATGTCGTCAGAACCACTCCACCCAATACACATAGAGTGAAGCACAAACCTGTAAAAAGTGTCTAATCGGATTAAACGGTATCGATTCGCGGGCTCTAATCCATACGTGGGCAACCTTCCCAGCAATATTTTGAGAAATGGGCCCTACCAGTATACGAAATCAAGCCTACCAACTGAAATTTTGTAAGAAATATAGGCCTACCAAAATAAAATTATTCCGAACAAATATGGGCCTACCACCCCATACTTCGGGTCGGTGCCCACGTATGCTGCTAATCGCTCACCGTTTCCCAATCGTCTCAATGCCGTGCTTCGTGAAGCTCCACTCCTTGAGCTCGAAATCGTTGAGCGGCGTTATGTGCAGCGACATCTTGTCGTACCCTCCGCTGATCTGACGATGAATAATTCTCGGTTAAGAATATTTAGTCGCGTAAAATTTGGCAACACAGAGAGTAATCATTAGACCTCACATCATCCGGTCATACCTAGAGACATCAACAGCGGCCATTTTTGAAAGCGTTTTCGACTATGATCCTCTGGTGCGGGCACTCATCCAAAGGCCGATCGGAGAACTGTTTCAAGTGGAAAATGGCAAGGGGATACCTCAATAGTCATATTGAGCCGCTTCCTGCCCACGCGTTCCTTTGCCAATAGCTTGGCGCCGATGGGATACGGAATGATCGGAGGGGCAGGGACGGCGATCCACAGCGACTCACTGACGAACAATATTTGCATATTAGGGCGTGCCGTAATTATTTCACGTAAAATTTATTTGATAGAGCATGCGAATCCGAACCGACACCTGATTTTTCAGGGTTACCTTTCACTTCTAACGTTTGGTGAAATACGCTGTTATTATATCATGGAGGACGTGAAACGTAAACAAAAAAAAACGTAAACCTATAATTTGTATTAAATGGTTCGGATACGCGTGCACTATAATTTGATAATAATATAATAATTCGATTCGAGATTCTAAGATAATAAATTTTACACCACCCTACATAGAAAATACATTGTGAAACTCAACTAAAAGTATATTAAAGATTGCTGGATTACTCTCCAAAAATTGGACAAAAAAGCTCCAATATTGTATCACGTTCCATTATAATACCGACCTTGTGGGGAAGAGCTGGTGCACAGCCGTGTAGTACGGTAGCCTACAGTACTCGTCCTTGGTCTGGTTGCAGTCTGGAGGCGGCTTGCCCTGACGTATCGATTAGTAGATTATTTCATTCGCCACGCTGCTTTCACATACTCAAATTCTTTGACAGAGGAATCGGGTAAATTTATGCACGATTCTTCACTCATTATGCTTGATGAGCTTTCCCCTGATAATTCGCTATCTCTATCAACGAATTTCACCGCTCTTCTTGAAGCCTAACAAGCATGAAAAGCATGAAAAGCATGAAAAGCAACTCTCCAGTGTACTTCATACTTGGAGGAACGAATGGGACGAATAAAATGTTGTTGTTGTTTTTTTTTCAATTTTCTAATCCTAGCGTCGTTCCCTGAATTGTAACCTGGAGGAACGAGTGGGCGGGCAGGTCGCTCGTGCTCCGCCAGTCAAACGACTGAATGAGCAGCGCGCTCTCCTGCGAGATCTTCCGGTCGGAGAAGTCGTAGATCGACCGGGACGAGTGCTGAAAATAATAATAATAATAATAATAATAATAATAATAATAATAATAATAATAATAATAATAATAATAATAATAATAATAATAATAATAATAATAATAATAATACTTTATCATGCAATATACAAAGAAAAATATGTGAGGAGATATTTTTCCAAAAAAAAGCGAGAACAGCCTGGATAACATTTCAACTCGAAGTCTTCCAACCATTTTTGCGCTAGCCAAAATGAGAGAAACCACCATTTCGTCAACCATAATCAGCACGCGGTTGGGGAAACGCTGTGATGAAACGGATTTTCCCAAAAAGAATAGAGCAAACGGAAAAGACCAGAAATATCCCCACACCCCTCCCCCCCTTACCAGGGCAATAAGCCTCCTGAGCCTGGGCTGCTCCGCATGGTACTTGTACGGGACGCCCAGATGCGTGAAGACGAGGGCGACCAGAAGGAAGACGAAGAGGAGGAAGGAGACACGGAAGGACTCGCGGAGGGGACGCGAGACGTACACGAGGTTGTTCTGGAATGAGCATAGAGAGATATATCGATTGCTACGAAGAATTATTCCTACTCATACGGGAAAATTATAGCTACGTTATCGGTACAATTAGGGGCCGACCTGGTCTACGTAGTACTACGCTTCATAGCACTCCATTGGCTACTATTGTACTTTACCAACCGCAGAACGACTTTTCCTATGCTCTATTCAGCCTATCGTAAACGAGGCTACCGTATCCAAAGGCTTACCGTGAAGAGCACAAAGGTGAAGGCGATCACTAGCCCGAGGGGAGCCATAACGAACTCCGGGTAGACCGCACGGCCCAGGCGACCTGTGATACCTTATTTAGTGGTTTTTTCCCTCCTTTGAGGGCAAAATGATCGTACTTATTACTCTTATCTAAGAAACATCCCAAACTGAAACACGTGAGCCCTCAAGAAGCATGCTACTACTAGCGGAGGCTACAGTATGCCTACCGTAACCCCCTACAGTATGCCTTACCAATAACCGGCACGAAGAAGTCGACGCATTGGCTGATCGCGTAGGCGGCAAAGACCATCGCGGGAAGAAGAGAAATCAGTTGGACGTAGAGAATCGAGTGGGGCGTCACCTGTAAAGCATACGTGGCCACCGACCCGAAGTATGGGGTGGTGGGCCCAGATTTGTTCGCAATTTTGCTTTCGTAGGCATATATTTCCTATAAAATTTCAATTGGTAGGCTTGATTTCGTACACTGGCAGGCCCGTTTCGCAAAATATTGCGGGGAAGGTTGCCCACATATGCTGTAAAGGGAAGGAATCCTGGACAAGTATGGCATTTATTGCGAGATTTTTCAACATACACTTTGCATATTACAAGGAAGTCGAACGATTTGAGACGAGTATTCCAGCTAAATCGCGGTACCTTGCGAATGACGCCAATCCTGCCCAGCGCGAACAGGATGGGGTCTCTCATGAGGCCAAAGAGCAAGTAGTTGAGAAGGAAGAAGGCCGAGGCCAGACCGATGGAGGTCATCCACAGGAGACACACGGAGAGAAGCAGGAGGACCGAGTCGAAGTGGGCCATCTCAGAGTTGCGGATCTGCACAGGGATGAAGAGGATAGCATGGAAACCAGTGTAAGAAGCATCCACGAGACTATACTTTTTGTTCATAGTAGCAATGCTTCGTTTCGGCTAGACCTATGATGAACTATATGTGTGTGCAATATAAGGAATTCGTAATCGCCTAATCTCGCTAGCGTCATTAGAGCTCCTCAACTGCGCGACTCCGCCCCTCACGTATTGTTTGGCGTGGAAGAGTGCGTGGACGTACATTCCCGCAGTGGCCATCGGCAGCACGTACAGACCGCCGATCAACTCCGGCATCGCGTACCTGCAAAAGGAAAGGCTTGTCATTAGAGCCCGCGAATCGATACCGATAGCCGCTTTTCGCCGATTACGTTTAAACTGTCAACATTGTCAGAATATCTCTCTTCCTCATACGTATGGTATGAAACATAACGCCGGAAAAATAGCCTAATTGGATTAAATGGTATCGATTCGCGGACTCTTGTGTTGTCATAGATGGGCACCGTTAACAGGTGCCGTGGGTGGGTAGCTTAGGGCAGAGTTTTTTTTTCTAATACTGGTGTTAGCTCACTGCAAAGTAATATAGTAGCTAAACAGTGCAATCTCTGCGTCTTTTGCACGGTTGTGTTTCCGGCTCTACGTTCTGTAGGCATATCCCGGTATTTGAGAAATTCGAAACATAACCGATAAAGGCGTCCAAAGCAGAGCCGTAACCTTCAAGCATTGACTAACCACACCTAGGAAGAAACATCTTCTTGAATATCTTTCACTACTACCGCTTTACAAGCTATATCCGCAATAACAAGTAGTAACTACAGGCTTAAATTGTAATCGCAAAACGCCGCACGACTTTTTTAACCTCGTTGCCTTGTTGTGACGTTGTACTATCATACAACATCCTCTCACTCTGTGCTATGTGCGTCTCACTCGTTCTACTCGTGTGATAAATTATTATTATTGACTCACCAGCACATGGTCAGATCGAGCGCGTAGACAATCGCCACTATCGCCGCCCCCGCAAGAGCCATGGCCAGCAGGGAACATGCGTGCCTGCAAAATATAATACAAATTTGAAGTTGATCTGAAGATTTATAATATTTGAAATATCCTAGATAATCTTGCAAAAAATTGACTAAAAGCAAAAAAATGTCACGATCTGTCGTAGTATATCCATCCACCACAAACTTTCGTACCTCAGGAATACGGTAGCCATATCTCCCGCCGAGTAGGTTCCCTTCCGAATGCGCAGTGCGACGAAGAGGATGGACAGAGCGGCCGTCGCGACATTGAGTAGTTTGCCTGGAGGAATATACAATTCCTTAGCTATTTAGCCCATTTTCATCGCCTCCGATATGCGTGGAATGTTCACAATCGGCGTGATTTTCTTCCCCGGCCACCGTACCTAGCTCTACCGTATACCGGACGGTGAACAGTCCGACCACGTCGTAGAACACCCACTTGTTCTGCTCCGCTGCCTTGCCCGGCTGAAAGTACGAGAATATTTTTTTAAAAATATACAATAATTTAGATGATGTTTGGCGTAGAGCAGTGCCAACTGCACTAGATCGTTCTCGTATCACTACATTCCTTGAATTGGACAAAAAAGGAATGTAGTCTCATAGAAAAAAAATAGGCTGAATTGTGTCTCTTTCGGTTACGCTTCAAGCACCGCATATCTACCACGCAAACGAGGCAATACAATTTCGGTTTCGTTTGCTTAAAAAGTAATACAGCTAGCCGTCTTCACCTTGTATCTTTGCCAACAGTATCCCTCTCCGATAGATCAAATAGTACGTCGGATGCGATGTAATCAAGACAATTTTGATGTAAAAATGTTTTTAGAGGCACTTTGGTCGCCAAATCTATCATTTTATGTTAAACTATGCTGAATTTCGAGCCTATTATGTTTCTGATCAAGGGCGCTTTTATCAATTTCTCGATGGGCAAATCAAAGCAGTTCCCTACAGTATGCCGTACCTTAGCCAGATCATCCTCGCTCAGAACCTTCTTGATAACGGCAAGAACGTTGTCTCCCGCCCTCTGCATGCACCCCACGTCCATCCGGTGTTCCTGCACGGAAAACTACAGTAACCCCGGAGCTACCGTATGCCATAAGTCGTGCGTGCCCTGATGCACAATTTGCATTGCGAATCAATGGGCGCTTCTGCCATGGTTCAACAAATATTATAAGGTTACAGTCTAGTAATATTACATAATCCTATTGTAGGGAAATATATGAAATTTCCGTAGGATACGGTACCTACAGTACCTCATCAAACTCCGTGTGGTAGACCCAGCCGTTGCGCGTGTACGCGATGTCGAGACCTGAACATCGAAATACCGCAATGGAAAAAAATATTTGAAAACGTTCAAAATGCATGGCTCCTTTTCCTCCATCAGACAACAAATAACGTTAGAGGGAAATATTCCAGCCGTTTCAGCCGTTCCTACTTACGGCGAAAAAGAGCACAGCGATATGAAGAAGAATCTCGATAAAGTAGGAATACTGTATTCTAGCTCAAAAACTAGAGGTGTGCATACGAGTTCTCAATATGTTTCATTCTTTGTAGCGACGAGTCGTTTATAACCGCGACGCGACGCGACGCGGTTATAAATGACATGGGAAACATAGCCATCAAACGAACTCTCATGCAGAACTCTATCTAAAACACTCCAACCAACCTGAGACCCGTCCAAAGTCCCTGAATATGCGGAAGTCCGTGTCTGATGGGATGACGCCCGACTGGAAGATCTCCTGGGCGAGAATGGAGCAGTACGGGTGGGGTGCCGCGTCGAGATAGGCTTGCAGCAGCCACGAATTGCCCGGTCCCGCCTGGAATGGAATACCGTATACCTCCTCGTCAACGTAAAGACATTATAAAGGTAACAGCTACAACAATAATGCCAAATTCAGTACGTTTTGACTGTGATGCCTCGACTATCATAAGGTTACCTTTATCAACTTTTTTTAGAAATTTTAAAATGCAAAAATTTAATCATTCATTACCTGGAACAGAATCTCGCGCCCGCCCGAACCCGTTCCCTCGAGGTTGATGAAGGCTCTGCAAATTAGGCTTATTTCATATAAATTTGCATATTTATTCAACTTCGTGGAGAACTTATAATATATTGTAAATGATTAAAATTAGCATCTAATATTACGATTATTTCCAATCTCAAACCCTCCTCTTACCTAACCGTATGGCGCCAGGGATGCGATTCGATAAAGCCGTGCGCGCCCTGCAGGAAGTTCTCCTCGGCTGAAAGCAAGGCATACATGAATACGTGGACCACCCGAAACCACCATGCGTCCAAATGGCAGGTCCCTCGTTTCACCGAAAACTGAGCTTGGCAGCAAACACAGTAGCAGCTCCGTAGCATAATTCTGGCCGGTAACTCCAACAATGCATGGCGAAACAAGTGAACAAGGAAACGAGATTCGCTGCTGCTCCAAAATAATATTGCCGCTAACCTCCGTTGAAGAGGAAGACGATGTCGTACTTGAGCGGCTCCTTGGAATGCGCCAGAACTTCCAGCAGGTCGACCATGATCGCGCACGACACCTACGCATCACAGTAATCATACACAAGTTGGGCCAAACGTTCTTTTGCACACTGGTACAATTGGAAACGTCAGTAGAAACAGTCCACATAAACGTTCATAGAAAAAAAGCTATTAATAATATAATAGCGATACCTATGACTCTCTCGGCAACCATGACTCTCTCGACATTACAAGTTCACAAATATTCACACTTGGCGTTTCATGCCCCTGCATGTCAAAAACTACATAAATAATGCCCACCGCGTCGTCCGTAGCCCCGGGCGTATCAGGCATCGAGTCAATGTGGCAGTTGAGCAGGAGTGCGTGTTCAGCCGGACCCTGCCAGTCAATCGAATACTCCCATTTATGTACCCTCCAGCATGCGGGTTAAGCTAGGCTACACAAACGGTAGGATTATGCAATCGATGATTCGCGCAGTTCAGGGAAACTCTCCTAAAGATACAAGTAAGACACAGCTAAAACTGCTTTTCGGGCGACGAGACGCGTCGCGGTTCGCATACATATGAAGCATGGGCGACGCATTTGCACTGACTAGCGTTCTCCCGATGACCGATGACGGCGTCATCAACGTGCAGCAGCAAGAATGAATCGAGGGAGAAAGAGGAGGAGGGGGGGGGGGGAGTGAAGAGACTGCAGACAGAAAAAAAGCACTTTAGATGACGTGGTCTCCTGTCATCGGGAGAGCTCTGGCACCGGGCCAGTCTGCTCATCTCCAAAGAATGAAACGAGAGTATATCTATCTATCAGACACCTTAGCCGGTCCGATCCGGGCCACGACATTCGTGACGTTCTCGTAGCACAGGGAGAAGGACGACAGGAAGACGAGGTCGAAGCAGCCGGTCGGGTGGTGACGTTCGTACTGGAGATGAGAGCATCACATTCGGGTCGCTTTGATGGCTATGCTTCACCCTCTACAAGATAGGACGCAGTGCTATGTCATTATAACTAGTCTTACTCCCTAGTCTTACTGTAGCTAGCTATTCAATGCAGCGAACGCACAATGAGTTCGTCATAGTACTTACCAAGCCGCTATTACCATCCTTCTTTCATTACAGTACACCGCCCTACCGTAGCCCATCCTTGTTCCTCCCCCCTACAGTACTTCTGCCCTTTTCTCATTCCCACTTTATACCAGTCCTACCGTAATCCAAACCCTTCCACCTCCTACAGTATACTTCCCTACCGTACCTCCACCCGATTCGCGCCAATCTTGCGGGCCGTGGCCGCCGCCTGTCCTATCCGTCTCTCGAGCAGGGGAATCGCGTGCTTCTGAAAGCCTGCTTATCTATCTCTTCCAATTCATTCATTTTCAATCATCTCGCCTACAAGTTCTGGACGATTTGCAGCATAGCAAGCGAGAGTAAGCTAATGCGCCGCTGTCAATCGGGGGGGAGCAAATGATGCACCGTGAACTTGCCCGCCCCCCCCCTTCCTACAGTATCCTCCCTGCCTCGCCTACCGTACCTCCAAGGCAACCGATCCACTGGGTCGCGGTCCAAGGCCCGCAATCTCCCTGAGCAGTGGTCGCGCGCGTAGCTCAGAGAAGTGCGTGTAATCGTCGGCCGATCTGAACTAGCTGCATTCTCAGAAGAAGACGAACACGTACGTCTCTTAGCATATCTCAACAAAAAAAAAACACACATTTCCATAAATAACATCCCACAAAGAACAGGCTATAATAGACAAAAAAGCGGGGCTTCAAATCAATTGCTCGGATTGGATACGCTTCACACTCAGCATACGTATCATGCGTGATGAAGGGACGGATTTCCCTTTTTTAGCAATCCAGAACAAAAAAAAAGTATAAGAAACTCCTACTACTGCCTTGATAAGAATATTTGTATTTATTTAGAAATAGTAATAATAATAATGATAATAATAATAATACGCTGACTTGGGCTTGGGCTGGAGGTAGTGGAAGTGGACGACCGTAGCGTACACGGACCCGAGCACGACCAGAGCTAGGAGCCAGTGACGGAAGCCGAGTAGTTGCTGGAAGCAAAGCGATGGTCTACTACTGCAAGTCCCCGACCTCTCCTATCCACATCTAAGCCACCCTCCTCTGGACCACCCCAATCCGCTCGTAGTCCTTCTAAAGTTGTAAACCGGTAACCGGAACCGTGCCCTCCTGGTATGACAGAAAATTTTGACGTGTTTTCATCATGCAGCAGGTTACATCAACAGTATTGCTGTACAGCTATGTCCCTACCGTCTTCTCCTTGTCCTCCACGAGTCTCGCGTACCCATCGTCCTCTCCGCCCCTCAACGGTGACGTCCCTCCCACGCGACGGCGCACGCCGTCTGCCATCTCTGTCGAGCTGAAGAGGCAGATGGTGATGGCTACCGTAATCCGCCCAGTTCGACTACGGTAGCGAAAAGGAGCGTTTCGGGGGAAAACGGAGTGTCATAGAGCAGCATTGCAAACTGCACCGATATGCCTTTCACCCTTAGGCACAGGGACTGTGGTGTAGATTATACTCCGTTAGATAGGGACCAGAGAGGACATAGCTTGAGAGCAGGCCGCCTCCTAATAGCCTCTCCTCTGTGCCAACTGACCTCGGCCATTGATATAGGGCCGGGATTATGGAGAGGGAAGGAGGCCTGTGCAAAACAAAATCAAGTACGCGAGGAGGAAGAAAGATTGGCAAGCTGGAGTAGAAAGAAATGAATGTTCTCCTCGTTCTATCACCAAACACTAATTCATCACAGAGAGATCACACGTCGGCAACCTTCCCGATAATATTTTGAAAACGTCCCTACCAATGTGCCCAAGTAAGCGAATATCAAGTCTGCCAATTGCAACTTTCTCGGAAATATGAGCCTACCAAAGTATAATTTATAAAACAAAAACATTGGCCCTACCACCCACACTTCGGGTCGGTGCCCACGTACGACAGAGATTGCCATATGAAAGGAGAAACAACAAGAAATGGACTATATGTCAAATGCAGCATTCTATTCAGGTGTCCTTTGATGGTTACGCTTCATCCGCCACATGATAACAAACCCTAGCGTGAACGTCAATTGACCGCGAAAAAGTAACCATCAAAAAGACCCTAATGGAATGCCAATTCAATGGCAAAACGGTCGTGGAAAACCTCCAACACGCTAGTATTCCCTGCTAGATAAGAGCCCCAAACAACCTTCTCCCCTCTATCTCTCTCTCTAAAAATGCTGACAAAGCTCGCGTGTTGTTATGAACTCATCGCACACAAACACACTTCGCCGTACATTCTTATTTGTTTGTCTTTACCCCACCCCTCATATTAACCGCGTAGACTGCGTACTCCCCTCGTACATCCGCTCATTTACACTAGTCAAAAACACCTCTGCAAAACCTGAACAAGGGTGCAAGCGAAAAGGAGCAGAAACGTGTGCAAATAGACCAGTCATCGAAGGAGCCACGAAGACCATCGAAACATTCCTTTACGCATTGTCTCAGAAACACGGCACGAACAGAAGACGATATCCACGGAATACGGAATAGCAGTATTGCCAGAAAGAGTGCTAATGATAACCTCACATCATGCATACCCATGAAACAACCATTCCGGCGACGTTCAATTAAGGACAGCGCTATCTACCCACTACGCAATCCTAGCACTCACCACCACTACCACAGTAATCTCGTCTAGTCCGCGCCACTCAACCTCACTGGTCTACCACTCCGTACCCGCTCTATCTCTATCTCTAGCTCTACTAATAAGGGTTTGCACTCTCCCCCCCCCCCCCCCCCCCCCCCCCTACCCCTTACTAAACCTCCATCGTCCTAGCAACAAACATTCGCTCTCTCGCTCTCGCCCTTTCATGTGAAACGTAACCAGTACGACTTCCGATACTATTAATAAGGAACAAACAATTGACCTTATACCAAACCTCGCTTCTGCGCAAAGCGAACCGAGAACTACCGTAAGCACGTGCATCCATACGTGGGCTAGTCGCGTCCTAGAAGGTTTGCGGCAGCCTTACATAATTAGCGTTGCGCAACTTTCCGTGATTCTCTTTACAGAAAGATGATATAAATTGTAAGACCAAACCACTCCACGACACAGAGATAAGCAATAGAGCGTGTACAACGCATGTCTATGCATTCATTCCTTCACTCTCCCCAATCCTTCTCCATCACATCTTTATTATTCTTGACGACGTCAGACCAAAAACTCCCAAACGGAAAGCAAAAAACGAGGAGAGAAGGTAATAAATAAATATGCCTCAGAATTGAGTAAGAACAAGGGGATGTAGGATGACGGGTCAATCAAGGCCTTATCAGCTTAGGCTAGCTTAGTCGGTTAGCAAGGCCTTAGGGAGCTTACTTAGCGCTCTAAGGACCTTATAAGGTAGGGCGTAGCTGTAAGTTCGCTCTTTCTCGGGCACTGGAGTAACCATGATATCGGGGGGGGGGGTTCGTTAAAGGAATACGGTAGGGTCGACACTGTAAGCGTCACGTTTAGCTCAACACCATAATTCGGAGCGGGCGCAAAGAGTTCAAAGATCATAGGGGGTTGAAGACGAGTCAATGTTGCAGATATATTTGACCAAAGTAACTTGGATCGTCTACAGTATTCTATGCTAAAACGCCGCTGAGACACAACCGTTCCAAGCTGGGGGTTCTTACAAGGGTAGATTAAGGGTTCTCTTTCTCACTAACTTTTCAGAGTCCATGCCGTGTAGGCATGCCTTGGAATTTTGCAGCAGTTTGAAAATAACTTTGAAAATTTCGTCAGAAAGAGAATCCTAGAGGGGGTGGGGAGTATGGTTGGGGAGAAAGGGAGAGAGAGTTGGTATGGGCATTGACCTCGGATCGTCGATCTGTCTTGAAAGTAAAACTAATGAGAGTGGTGGGAAGGAAGTAGGGGGGAAAGTAGGATAGGGGAAGAAGAGCAGTAGTCTCTCTGACCTTGAAGGCAATATGAGGAAGACAGCGACACAAAATACATATTGAATAGGTTTAGGTTCCCAAGCGAAAAAAAAGATGATTACGGTAGGGTTACAGTATTATGGGGATAATTGATGAATGGAGGTGGAGATGCGGGGGGAGATGAGAAAGTGATGGTGGCGTGGAGTGTAGTCGAATTCTTAACGACGGTCGCGGCTGCAAAGTAGAAAGAATGAGAGATAAGCGAGGGTAGGGCATAAAAGCGGACAAAATCGTAGATCACCTAGTCTACCAGTGAGCATATCTGTTCATGCCTATACTGCCCAATATATATTTTTTGCGAACAACTTGCTAAAACCCAGCATCAATGCAATGAAAAGGTGGAAACGGACGCCGATGCTCCCGCTAGGCTATATAATGTCATCTTAAACTTTTCCACATTTACCCCTATGCCTAAAAGATAAGCGATTCGGCACTTACTGATAACGTCCACTGACCACCACCACCACCCCATATCATTCGATATGTGGGCCACTCCATCTCTCCATGTCTATCCATTCTCTTCTCCTCTACATCAATCTCTCGCGCATAAGGCCATTCAGTGGTGATAGGCGCACAATTCGCACAGTCAGGAGGCAAAATAACTTTCTCCCACGTATTCCGGCCCCAAACTGCTTGAAATGGATTTAATGTGCTAGCGGATTTATATTATAGGAAGTAGTAAAACAGCCAGCAACAACGCCCAACACACAATTAGAGTTGTGCACATAGCCGCGACGCGTCTCGTCCACAAAAGAAGCGGAAACATATTGAGCAAAAGAATGCGCATGCATGCACAACATCTCTATTACGAATCATACGTGGGCAACAAAATAGTCGGCAGGCGCGAAAATTTTTTTGGATATGCTTATGGGAAAGCAGAAAACCGATTGTACATGACCGGTAGCCTCGTTTCTTTTTGGGAAAAATGGCAGCCACATTTTTAAAATTTTGGCGGGTTACCTGCCCACGTATGTTGCGAATACTAGAGCACTTTGAGCAGCAAACGGATAGTAATTTGCCTTACTTTAAACTATTTTTATTTTAAACTATAAAGCTATTTTAAGAATGTAACTTTATTTACGAACTATTTAAAGAATGTTATTTATATTTTTATTAATTTACATTAGAAAGAATCCTAAGAATTTTAAGAATGCACAGAGTGCTGCTGCTCACCCTCGATAGTCCCTCGAGTCGCGGGATGACCTGGCGGACCGGCTGCCGTCACGCTCACGCTCACGCGATCGACGACGCTCCCGGTCGCGAGATCTGCTGAAACGACGGATACTCTTCTAAATGTTAAAAACACAATTTGTCGACGAACTGTCGCAATGCGGAAGAGTACTGCTCACAATCACTAATTGTAAGTAGACTAAAACAATTAAAAAAAAGAATAGCTACCTTATGCTGCCAGTACGGTTCAAAGATAAAGGATTTTAAAGGACCTCCATTCGGAACCGTAATCTATTAACAAAGAAAATTGAACATTGAGAGAGCTGCGCAGTTATTTGCGCAAAGCACCGTAGAACTTCAGCCAGAGCCGGGCTTTAGCACACAGTGAAACTCTCTTGACAAAATGCTAGCGTAAGCTGGCATTTTGTCAAGAGAGTTTCACTGTATTTAGCGGAGTGCGCTGCAAAGATTTTTCAACGTTCTTTTTCCTCCAGTAATATTAAAATCCCTGACGGCATCCTGACGGATTCGATTAGTTTCTCTCCTATGCCCTTCGCTCTCTCGCTATGAAAATTAGTCTAAATTGCCTGGCTACGGCATCGAATGGGTCCTGCATTAAGTCCACGATAAATATACTCCAATAAATCAAGCCCCCCCTCACCTCCTGTCCCTCCTCCTATCCCGATCCCCTCGATCCGATCCCCTGTCCCTGTCCCGGTCACGGCGATCCGGCGAGCGGCGACTGAAATTTTCCAATGGGTGAAAGTTATTAAATATATTAAATCCTAAAAAAAGAGCAATACTCATCTAACACAAGATCAGCCCTTACTAACAGCTACTTATTCACTAGCATGGAAAAGATTTAACTGAAACTGGTCTACTTCAATCAAAGGCATCTTACAAGAGCCAACTTTCATTTGCACAAAATCTGCCGAATCTGTCCCACCGCACCCCATCTGACCCTCTTGAACTGCCCTTTCTACCGTATCCCACCTACTCACCGGTCTCTATCCCGGTCCCGGTCGCCGCCTGCCCCTCCGTCCGCCTCTCTTCTCTTGCGCCGCCGCTCCTCGATCAACGGCTGAAAGGCACCGCATCTTCACCATTCCTGCCAAGCCCGGCTCGGTTACGTTTCAGCACGCGTACGTCAATCCGGTCGGGCCAGTGAGCTCTACTAAAACTCCTTTATACTATTTTACGAGGTTTATTCACATTCCTCAAAAATTGCATAAAAAAGCTTACTGACCATACCGTAATCAATGTACTTTACCCACTTATTAGAGCTGTCTATCCGAAATGAAAGAGCCACAATTCATTTTTTGAGATGTTCAGACACAGATGTCAGCCCAACATACGGACTTTCTACCAGCTCTGCCTCACTCAGAGCATGGTATATGACTGATGGATGAAGAGACGGGGGGACTGTGTGGTGATTGTGGTGGTACCAGACACCAGTTGTAGTTTGTAGTTTGGGCAGCCTCCTTCCCTCACAGCTCTCCACTCTTTCCTAAATACGCCGAACCGGGATCAGACAACGAGCCCCTAGAGGTAGGAAGGAGGTTGAGAGAAGGGAAGAGAACGCACGGGGGTTGACGCGGGGCGACGAATGACGAACGTCGGCCGGTAGGTGGTGTGCTCCGGCACACCACCAATCATCCACTCGGTACAAACCACGCTCCCCTTACTAATAAAAACGTTCGCTTGTTTGTAACAGGCAGACAATGCGCCAGATACTATCACCACAATGTAGCAATTACTGCCCAAAGCCCTTGCCGTAAATAAGGTTAACCCTGTTTTCTCGCAAATAATATATTCTCAGAAAAAAGCTTTTTTTTTCATTTATCGACAGACCCATAATTTACCGTGCTATCAACCACCCATGAAACCTAATCAACCATCCGTCTACCATTGTGCAAAGAAACGTAAGCGCCATTCCTACTCCATCTGCACTCTCTTCACACCGCTTCGCTCTCTCGTCGGAAACAGGAACGGCGACAATTGACGGGAACATTTCCCTCTCATATCCCCTTGATACGGTGCGTTGCAGTAGACCTGTAGTCCACGAAAAGTAATAGCAAAACAAAATATCAGAAAGTAATACAGCAATAATAACATCTTTCAAACCGCAAAAACAGAGTATGCATCCCCATAAGGCAGGCATAATCTCACCTCCATCTCCTTGAATCGTGCCCGTATATCCACCATTCCCAGGTGCATCTTCCCCCCGAAGTGGTCGGCCAGTCGGGTCTCGTGATCCAGGAGGTTCAGCTGCGCTCCGCAATCCTGCCAGAGGATACGGTAGGGTACGGTAGGTTAGATAGTTTTCTAAATTTTCTCAGCAAAAAGTGCTTTGGATACGTCGTTTCCGACGTACTACTTGATCAATGTAGATACGGCAGTGTACAGTAGGTTAGGTAGGATACAGTAGGATGCGGTAGGTGCAACACTACGCCCATCAGACGGAGGAGTACAGACCCCCCCCCCCCGAACTTTGGTGGGCAGGCCAAATATCAAAATGAAAAATTATTCAATCAATAATTATTTAATCAATAAAATACAACGCACATCACACACGCGCAACTGCTGGCGACTGCCCGGCGCGCCTACCGTACGAAGGTCCGTCTGAAAAATAGAGGAGTGGATTACGGTAACAACCCCGAGGATACTGTAGACGGTCGGTAAAACAGTAGAGGGGCCCCAGTGTCCCAAAAAGCTAATTGTGTAAGTTTGGCAGTAGAGAGCGGGAAACGGACCAAGTTTTCGTCGGTTACCTTTCACTTCTCTTTATAAGCAGCCATTGTCTTTACAGGCATTCCTCTTGAACTCTTGAGGCGTAACCATCAAAATGGTCGGTCCATTTCCCGCTCTGTAGTACAGAATAAAGGTGTATCCTAAAACTTACGTGCAGCTGCTCCTTCTTGGCCTTGAGCTCCTCAACAGTCTGATTGAGCTGCATGCTCTCCTCGACCTGAAGCAGGGCTATTGCCAAGTGTTCAATACGGGTCAAAGTTGGCAAAGCACCTTGTGAACCATCGTAAATCATCTTACATATTTATGTATTCACATCACCATTCCCAGTTCGCCACCATATGTGGGAGGCGTTTCCGACCATATTTTGAGAAACGGGCCTACCTTGTACAGAATCGTGAATTTTCGAGCCTACCAATTGACAATTCCTGTCAAAATCGGGCCTACCAAAGTGAAATTCCATGAATATTAGGGCCTACCACCCATACTATGGATCGGTGCTCACGTATGTTCGCTACACCCATAACACGATGACAGTGATATGTTTCACGCTCTGCGTAGTTAGCACTGCAGCAGCATTTCACATAACTATTTTACTGAATTATCGAACGAAAAGTATTCTCTCCACTGTACCGTACCTTTCCCTCGTTCCCCAGCTCCTCCATCTTGGCCAACGCCTTGCCAATCTGTTCGTTCAGATCGTGGATCTTCTGCGTCTGAATCCGGGAATTAGGCAGACGCTTAGGAATCACGAATAACATCATAATCATACGTGGCCAGCACTACTATATATTTTGCTTATTCTTCAATAATACATCATGTATCCCCTTCATGCCCCCGTCCCTACAAGGGCATTCCATTCGAGTCTTTTTGTTCATATTTTCGCCCGACAAGGTTCGCTATCCTGTGGTCGATGAAGCATAACCCCGAAAAAAAAAGAATATTCTACTCCCTCGCTGACCTTGATATACTCCACACTGTCCGAGTGTTCCTGGTTGTCCCTCTCCAGTTTGTCCTTCACCTTGTTGATGTCCACGTCAACCGACCGAATAGCCGATGCGAGCGCATCGTACGCCTTTAAAGATCAAAGATCAAACTACAAAAAAAATCAAAGATCAAAGATCATACCACTAGACTCTAGGCTCACCTCAACGTCGTAAAAGTGGTCCTTCTTCTCCTGCGCCCGCTCGTACTCGCCCTTGAGCGCGGGCTCGTGCAGCTTGCGGCAGATGACCAGACTACAAAGAACGGGCATTAAAGATCAAAGATCAAACTATAAAGATCAAACAACACCAGAACACCCAACAGCGAATCGCAAACTGACTTGTCGAGTCGCGTGTCCTGTAGGATGTCGGCCGGACAGGCGCCGTACAGGTAGGCCCGGCAGACCGAGTGGTGACTGTACGGGGGCAGGTTCCGGCCTGCAAATAGCAACCTGCCGTAACCCGCCATTTACCGGCTCCCAGTCCGGCTCCAGCCTTTCCCCTATTATCACCATGCTTTTGATGCGAGATGTTGATGGAGTCAAAAAGTGATCCTTGAATTGGCAAATGTTATCTCTGAACTTACCCTCCTCGGCCGCGCGCTGCGCTCCCATCAGCTGGTTGAGCATCTCTCGCATCACGTCCGTCATGGCTACGGGCAACCTGCACATCAAGCAATTAATGGCGCCAATTCAAACGGACGAAAAGTATCACCAGTGGTCGCGGACCGCTCACAACAAACAACCAATGATAACGAGGACAATCTTTATACTCTTATCGTATGTACATACAGAGACAAGTACCCGATCAGTGTGCGAACCTATTCAGTACCTATGAGGGCTGACATACCGTAACCTACGCACATAATTCTGTGCTGGACGATGCGATGTATTACATATAACCTTCGCGTTACAACTAAAGATGTGAAGCGTATACATGAAAAGGCGCGACTTCTACACCTCTACAAGTCACGAGGATCTAAAGATCCTTCTTCTTCTTGGCCTGTTCCATGAGGATCCGCTTGCGCATGAGTCGACCGTAGTGGGACAACAGCCACACAAGAATCGTGAGTCCGAGCAGGAACTCGATTAACCTACAAAGTAATTTCATCATTTTCTAGGTTTAAAATACCATAAACCACATTAAACATATCTAATTGTGAGAAAATCAAGCGCAAGTAATAATCGATAAAGCGAACCTCCATCCGGAGACGTTCGACACGAGCTGTATGGCGACGCCCTGGTCGAGGCTGATGCCCATCCCGTTCTCCTCCTTCCTCACATCAGCCCAGAACTGGGCCGGGGGATGACCGTAGTCGATGACGACTACTTGTGAGGGAGCCTCAAGTTACATAATTATGAAAACTATCAATAATTTGTGCAGAAAAGTGAAGATTAAAACAGCGGCACAACTCCTTCCGCTTCGGATTAACAATTGAAAGCTGGCATTTCGCCAAAAGATTTCTACTGCGCTTAGGGAAGGACTTAGTTCCTACGGCACTCTAAAGCTGTTCAACGCATCTCTTTTAAGCAATGATGAAAACTCGCTAAGTATTACAGTTCTGTCAACGAGGTAAGCATGCATGCTTGCTCACAGTCTTTCCGTCGATAATGGCTCCAGGATAGAGCGTGGCCACGGCCTTGTCGTGGCCCGCGAGGAACGCGATCTTTTGCACCTGCAATATTATTTTAAAAAATTTTGGTACAGCAGAACAAACTGTTCCGTTGGTTTCTGTGGTTCCAAATGCGTGTAACTCGGTCGGCTATAAGTTCTCCCGCATCACATAAGGACTAATCCTACGATTTAAATGAAAGTTTTGAGCAAAGGAAAGCAATTCGTACCTCTCCCGCATGGAGGTACTTTGCCGCAAAGGTGGGAAAGTCGACGTGGGGAGCATCGGGCGGAATCGCACTGTCTGTGGCCGTGTTGTCGACCTGAACGTATTTTAAATAGAATAAAAAAGGGCCTAAAACACAAAAAATTGCTCTCTAAACAGCATTTTGCATTAGAAAGTGTGCTATTTTTAAGCTGTATAGAACAATAATCAAGTACTGACCAGGAAAGTTGAGAAAGCCAGTGACGTTATCGCGAACGAGATTACCGAGGCGATCAGGAACATCTTAATCTTGCTGGCTGAAATTATACATTATGGTGTATAGAAACTAAATCAATAAAAACGTGTCTAAAAGTGGGAAAAATATGAAAACTAACGTGGATCCCGCTTGGGTTGCAGGGGCTCTTCCGGAGAGCCTGGTCCACTCCATTCTTGCTTCGCCTCTTTGGCCCCTTCTGCATGTTCGTGATGGTGTGCTTGCGAGTGCGAGTGACTACCTCCCCCACGAACCCAGACCACGCGTTCTGAAAATAATCATTTACATTATCCAACCTTTAAAATCTTTTCTGCATTTTGCGGGACATTTACAAAGCTTTAACGGTCAGGACCAAAAAAACAGACAAAGCGATTGTACCCCATAAAAGCGTGGTCGATCGCAGAACGAGGTCGTTAGCCAGGCGAAATTGTACCAGGTGCGGTTGGAGGGAGGAAAAAGAGGATTTGGAAGTGGATGGGAGGGCCGCGCAACGCAAGACGGGGCAGGACAACCGCCGAGTGAGAAGGGTGAAGTACATTTGGCAGCTGGAAGAAAAGAATACGTATGAATAGCAGTCAGAAAATACGAAAACTCTACGTCAAATGTCAGCGCATTCAAAGCATGGCACTTAGCCTACAGTAACTCGAAGCCGGACACCACTCAGTTTGCGATAGGATTGAAGTATTCCATTTTTCCATTTTGCATGAGGTTTTGCATATTTCTGTGCGCATCATTTTATGTGCGAATCGTGCATGTATATCTTACCAAAACAGATCGAGACTGTGTGAAAACGCAACGCAATACGCGTGACAAAGGGCTGGACAATCAAAGCCGGAAAGTATTGGATGATCCCCGGATTCCGGTAGTAGTAATTCTCGCCCGCCCAATGCACTCCTTCTCTGTGTGACCTCGGGCGCGAACCAATCCGTCTAATTCACGTGTTTGAACGCTTGTAATAATGTCAACGTGTGAAGCCGATGTTCTCCGTATTGGAAAGAAGCTGGAGAAGATGGCTGACGGATCGAAATCGGTACGTATTTCTCTTTCTCGGTGCTAGTTCTTGAAATTCGACAAAAATCGAAAAAGACGGCATCATATTTCAGTGTAATTTTGGAGTTTTCAATGCGTTTTGTATGAAATTGCTCCACAAACAGCGTTTAAAGCTACAAACAAATCCTAAAAATGTTTCATTCAGGAGGAAAACGCCGAGGAGCTTGTGGACGCGCTTGCAGAGCTTCCGATCAACTTCGAGATCCTAAAGGTTTCTTATTTTTTTATTTTATGTAAATAATAAATAATAATATTTAGAATATTTCATGAATATAACTTTTGTTTTTTTTTGCAGAATACTCGCATCGGCCTGATTCTGAACGATCTGCGCAAGAAGACGAGCGACGAGAAGCTGTCGAAGCGAATAAAGGCGCTCATCAAGAACTACAAGAACCTCGTCGACAAGTCGGCGCCGCCCTCGACGCAGGTCATTTTTAACCTTGCTTATTGAGACTTCGCGACTACCCATATGATGCTCTATTCTTCACATACGTGAGCGGCTTTCCCCATGACAGCGCTACCATTTACGAAATCTTTTTTATCAGGCCTACCCATTGAATTTTCTTTTTTTTTAGAAATTTGGCCCTACCATGTCTAGGTTTTCAAAATAACCACCCATCACTTTTATGCTTCTTCAGCCTCCATCCCGGACTGATTCGTCGTCCTCGGCCAAGGGAGGCTCGCAGTCACGGGATTCGACCGACGTCGCTCCTCCGCCTCCCAAGGTTTATTTTAGATCTTCTAAATTTAACGCATCTTATCAGCCTTAAAATATATATAATGATATTTCCTTCATTGTAAAGCGGGGCATAATTCATTGCTAAATTATAATAACTTGTTGTGCTTTACAGCCCAAGCCCTCCAACGGCACCTCAGCCGTGGCCCAGTTCTCGGGAGCCTTCCCTCCGAAGCATCTAGAGGGAGACGAGGTGAGCACGGATTTTGGCGTGCTTTATTTTTCCGTATGTTTTTACAAGGTGGAAATTTTTTACGTGGAACGGCGTATGGTTGAGGAAAATGTTCCGTTGCCTTACTCCTATTTGCGACGATGAGTACTAAGCGCTACGAAGAGATTGCACAGACGAAGTAGGAATGAGTTCACTGACGGAACATTTTCTCCCACATACCTGCGCAGAAAAATCATCAAAATACAGCAAAAACGGCATGGTTTGTGTCGGAAACCCGTGGAATTCGTCATGATATGCCCATATTCACCATAATATTCACTTCGAATATCTAAATTAGGCGCTGCAGACGTATGTTCTCCCATGTTATACTGGATACCAGCCATACTCGAGGCTGTACCCGTTCCCTTGCAGACCCGGTGCAAGTCGGCCCAGATGATCCTCTCGGCCCTTCGCAGTGGGGAGATGCCGGATGGAACACTCGATCCAGAGGAACTGGCGGTGAAGATTGAGCAGAAGCTGTGTGATGTGAGTACAGGGACTAGCGAAAAAAAAAGTTTCCCCCCACATGATTTTTGTGATGATATTTGGATGTTAGGCAGCTACTTATTAAGAAAGGCTAAGGCTTGAGAGACAGAAAATAATGCTAGAGCGGCTGAGCAATATGGGTCTATCGCTTTTAAGTTGTTTTTTTATTTATTTTTAAAATGCGTGAATTGAAAGACGAAACGAGTAGCTGGCTGAATGAAAGCAGAGATGAGCGGGGCAGGTGCACAAGGGCACGACGGACAAGTACAAGGCGGCCCTCCGATCGCGCGTCTTCAACCTGCGAGACAAGAAGAACGTCGCCCTGAGGGAGAACGTGCTCACGGGTACGGTAACGATTACGTGTTATTGATTGAATTCCAAAAGTGGAAAGTGTGTGTGTGTTTTTTTTGCTCTCAAACCCCTCTCCAAACACGACTCGGGAGTACTTCATTTACACTATTTTTTAAACTTTAAATGACGGAGCATTATCCTTCAACATTGTCATCAACCGTACATCTATCTTTAACCCCCCTCAGGCGTCGTTCCGCCCGAGAAGTTTGCGGTGATGACGGCGGAGGAGATGGCCTCGCCGGAGGTGAAGAAGCAGCGGGAGCAGTTCGCCAAGGAGAGCATCAACGAGCACCAGATGGCCGTCCAGACTGGTACGGGGGAATTAGGGGGTTTGGGAGGGAATATTAGGGGAAGTAGTTTAAAGGGACATGGAAGCCAAAAACGATCGGCTTTCATATGAAAGTTTATAGCCTAAATAATATAAAACCAAAACCAGAGTGCACAAAAATGATAAAATACCTGCTCCGCGAGATATCCTAAAAATCGTTTCCCAGCCAAGGCGCAGTGTTACTGCGTTTAGCGCACAGTAACGAGGCAAATGGCATCGAGGTATTCCCGGAACAAATACATATTTCTCGCTCCAAAATTTTTTAAAAATATTTTCCAAACGCTATTATCATTATTATCGTCTGCGAAGCGTATTTTACAAGTATTGCCATATTCGGTTTCAAAAAGTTTGCCGCTTCCATGTCCCTTTTACTTAAAAAAAGTATTACAAGCAACGGAGCGCGGTCTCGTCGATTAGACGTGAGATTATAGGGGATCCTTTTGCAGGCACACCCTCAGACATGTTCAAGTGTGGCAAGTGCGGCCTGAAGAACTGCACGTACACCCAGCTTCAGACCAGGTATGGTTGGAGGCAATCGTCTCATTCCTATTTCCAACGAGATAGCTAAGCGGTTTGAAGACAAAAAAAGCAGAACATTTACTGACTAAACTTTCAAAAATGATACCTATCTTATTTTTTTTTTAAATTTTTTTTCTCCTGTACTATTTTCCTTGTTCAGTACTGTGTGAGCTATTTACGTGAATCATTTTGTAGTTTGTGGTTTGCTCCCTAAACTCTAGTGTAGTTTGTGCTTTGCTCAGGAGCAGTGACGAGCCGATGACGACGTTCGTCTTCTGCCTGGAGTGCGGCAACCGGTGGAAGTTCTGCTAGAGATACGGTAGGCCCCCCGCCTACCGTATACCCCCGGCTTTCCGCGCGGGACCCAAACATCCCCATCAATAGAGTTCTGAATACTGGCGACATTTAATTAGCAATTAATCGGTCGTTTAAAAAGCTATACTTATATAGTGAGGTACGACCATGAAAAGGGCCAGTATTTAGAGTTTCAAACCTACCACATCCCCCTCCCCCTAAGCTCGTCCCCTCGGAGTTAATGGTTATCCTAATATACGTCGTTTGTCGTAACTTATTATTCTAGGCTTCTCATAATATGTTTTCCTTTAGGTTGTGCTCCTAAGCTTGTGCAGATTATGCCAACTATTTGAAATCATCTCTAGAGCCCGCGAATCGATACCGATAGCCGATCTTCACCGGTTACGTTTCACTACAGACATTGTCAGAATCACATCTCCTAATACGTATGGAATGAAACGTAACCCTTAAAAAATGCCTAATTGGATTAAATAGTATCGATTCGCGAGCTCTAATCATCTCCTTTTTCTTGTGTTTCCGTTATATAGGGTTGTTCTACGAAGGTCTGTCTTCCCCATCCCTCCCCCCCAAAAGCTTGAGTATAAAGTCGAGAGCGTACTCTAAACGAAATCAATTTCAATGTCCGATAAATCCACCCCTCGATTTGGTCATCCTCTCCCCCTTTTTAAGCCAATAAAATTTACGGTCGTAGCTAGTTCATGGTTATTTCTCTATTTTTTTACTTATTCTTTATCCTGCGAGATCAACCCCTTACCCCCTCTCACCACAACATGTTCAACCATTCACATAACCTCATGATCACTCAGTTTTCCCGATAGATAGGTATACGGTAGCTACCGTATCCCAGATTCTTTTCAATTTGTCGTCTCCCTTGTTCATAAGCCCCCCCCCCCCCCCCCCC